>JAUNZM010001119.1:0-270842 GCA_033459285.1 Clamator glandarius | reverse complement strand
AGCAAAAGATATAGCACTAGGAGATGCAGCAGCAGGAAATTCAGGAAGAGACGTAGCAGCAGCAGAAGCAGCAGGTAATGCAGCAGCAGTAGATGAAGTAGGGTATGAAGCAGCTGTAGATGCAGCAGGGTATGCAAGAGCAGGAGATTCAGCAGCAGGAGATGAAGCAGGGGAGATGCATCATCAAGTGAATATACTGATGCATCAGAGGAAGTTGCAGAAGGAGATGCAGCAGCAGGAGGTTCAGCAGAGGATGCAGCAGCAACAGATGCAGGTGGAGATGCAGGAGGAGGACATAGAGAAGCAGGAGATGCAGCAGCACATGCAGCAGCAGATGCAGGAGATGAAGCAGTAGGAGAAGCAGCAGGAGGAGATTGAGCAGGAGATGCATCAGGAGGTGCAGCAGCAGGAGATGCAGCATTAGGAGATGTACCAGTGGATGCAGCAGCAGGAGATGCAGTAGGGGATTCAGTAGAAGGTGATGCAGCAGCATATGCAGCAGAAGTGAATTCAGCAGCAGAAGATGCAGCAGTGTATGCAGCAACAGCAGATGGAGCATCAGATGATGCAGGAGGACATCAAAAAATCAGAAGATGAATCAACAGGAGATGCAGCAGTAGATTAATCTACAGCAGATGCACCAAAAGATGCAAGAGATGCAGCAGCAGTAGATTGAGCAAGATATAGAGAAGCAGGAGCTGCATCAGCGGGAGATGTGGCATTAGAGGCAGAAGAAGAAGATCCTTCAGCATATGCAGTAGCATATGCAGCACCAGCAGATGCAGCAACAGGAGATTCAGCAGCAGGAGATGCAGCAGCAGGAGATGCATCAGTAAATGCAGCGGCAGGAGATGCAGAAAGAGGAGATGCAGCAGATTATGCAGCAGCAGGAGATGCAGCAGGAGATATGGTAGGATTAGATTCAGCAGGAGATGCAGCAGGAGATATTGCAGTAGGAGATGCAGCACCAGGAGGTGCAGCAGTCTGAGATGCAGCAGGAGATGCAGCAGTAGGAGATTAAGCAGTATATGAAGCAGCAGCAGATGCAGCAGAAAATACTGCAGATGCAGCAGTAGGAGATAAATCATGAGATGCAGCAGTAGATGATGCAGAAGCAAGTGATGTAGCAGCAGGAGATGCAGCCACTGCAGATGCAGGAACATATTCAACAGCGGATTCAGTAGGAGTTGCAGCAGCAGGAGATGAAGCAGCAGCAGATGCATCAATAGATGCCTATTCATCAGGAGATGCAGCAGGAAGAGATGCTTCAGCAGGTACAGCTTCATGAGATGTAGCACGAGATACAGAAGGAGAGGCTGTAGGCGAAGAGGCAGGAGTAGATGACGCAGCAGACCCAATAGCAGGAGATGCAGAAGCAGAACATTCAGCCTGAGATTCTGCAGCAGGAGATGCAGCAGCAGGAGATGCAGCAGGAGATACAGTCACAAGAGATGAGCAGCGGATTCAGCAGGAGATTCTGTAGCAAGAGATGAAGCATCAGGATCTGCAGAGAAGAAGATGCAGCAGGAGGAGATGCAGAGTCTGGAGTTGAAGCAATAGAAGATGCTGCAGAAGATGCAGCAGCAGATGCATCAGGAGAAGCAGGAACCGGAAATGCAGAAGCAGGAGATGTAGCAGCAAGACATGCAAAAGGATATACAGAAGCATGAGATGTGGCAGCAGGAGAGGCACTATTTGATTCAGCAGGAGATGCAGCAGAAGATAGAGAAGCAGCAGATGCACCAGCAGATGCAGCCACGGGAGATGCAGGAGATGCATCAGCTGATGCAGGAGGAGATTTAGAGGAGGAGATTTAGCAGGAGGAGATGCAGCAGGATGAGATGCAGCACTAGATTCTGCTGCATCTCCTCTGCTGCCTCTCCTGCTGCATCTCCTCCTGTTTCATCTTTTGTTGCATCTCCTGCTGCTGTATATCATGGTGCATATCCTTTTGCTACATCTCTGGCTGCATCTCCAGCTGCATCTTCTGCTAGTGCATGTCCTGCTGCATTTTCTGCTGATGCATATCCTGCTGCTGTATTTCCTGATGCATCTCTTTCTGCTTTGTCTTTTTCTGCATATCCTGCTGCATCTCTTCCTGCTGGATCTCCTGCTGGATCTCCTCCTCCTACATCTTCAGCATCTGCTGCTGCATCTGGTGCTGCTTCACATGTTGCTGCATCTCCTGCTATTGCATCTGCTGCTGCAACTCCTGCTACTTCATCTGCTGCTGAATCTGCATCTCCTCTTCCGTCTGCTGCCTACATCTCCTGCTGCTGCATCTCCTACTGCTGCATCTCCTGCTACAACTCCTTCTGCTGCATCTCCTCCTGCATCTCCTCCTTCTGCTGCATTTCCTTCTGCATCTTCTGCTGCATCTTTTGTGGCTTCATCTCCTGCTGCTGTATCTCCTGCTGAAGAATCGCCTTCTGCTATATCACCTGCTGCTGCATCTCCTTCTGAATGTGATGCTGAATCTACTGCTGAACATACATCCCCTGCTGCTGCACTACCTGCTGCATCTCCTCCTGCAGCATATCTTGCTGCATTTCCTTCTGCTGCATCTCCTGCTGCATCTCCTGCTGCAGAATCTCAGGCTGAATGTTCTGCTTCTGCATCTTCATCCTGGTGCATCACCTGCTGAATATGCATCTCCTGCTACATCTTCTGCTGATACACCTCATGCAGCTGCATCTTCTGCTGCATATCCTGCTGCATCTGCTGTTGCCAAATTTCTTGCTGTTGCATATCCTACTGAATTGCCAGCAGCATCTCCTGCTGATGCAATTCTTGCTGCATCTCATCCTGCATCCTTTGCTGCTGCATCTGCTTCTGCTTCTGGTGCTGGTGCATCTCCTGCCTCATATCCTGCTGATGTGTCTCCTGATGATATATGTTTTGCTGCATCTCCAGCTGATGCATGTCCTGCTGCATCTCCTGCTTCTGCATCTACTTCTTCTGCAATTCCAGCTGCTGTACCTCCTGCTGCTGCACCTCCTCCTGCATCTCCAACTCTTTTATCTCCTTTTGCTGCATCTCCTGCTGCATCTCCTGCTGATGCATCTGCTGATACTGCATGTGCTGCTGCAATTCTTGGTCCTGCATCTCTTGGTGCTGCAACTTCTTTTGTGGCATCTCCTGCGGCATCTCATTATGATTTAACTGCCACTATTGAGGCCCTTTAGGAAAATCGAATAACGCCAACGGGGAAGATGCTAGTATGGAATGCTGCTGCTTCTTAATGTCTTCTCTTAAAGCGCTTTCACTGCAAAGTGAGACTTGTAGAACTTTGAGTATACGCTTTTGTACTGTAACATCAGAACGGCTATTAAAGCGTCACTTGAAAATATCAGAGCGTTCAGCACAAGTACCGCAGGGAAGAAGCTACGATGAAATGCTGGCTTTTGTTAGATTCTTCTCTGGAAACGCTTTCACTGCAAGCTGCAAAGCATGACTAACAGAACGTTTTAGTGTAGGGTACTGAATTGTGACTTATGAAGGTGCTTGCTGATAAGTGAGTAACTGACGCAGTGAAGATGCTAGCGTGGAATGCTGCTGCTACTGAATGTCTTAGAGCGCTTTCACTGCAAAGGAAAACTTGTAGAAGTTTCAATCTAGGCTTGTACACAAAAACATCAGAATGGCTATTAAAGGATCACTGCAAAATCTTTAGCGCTTTCACTGCAAGGCAAGTCTTGTTGAAGGCAAGTCTGGGCTTATGTACTGCTACATCAGAAGCGTCGCTGCAAAATAGCAGAGCTTTCAGCGCAAATACTGCAGGGAAGATGCTACGATCAAATATTGAAATTGGTATAAATCTTCTCTGGATGCGCTTTCACTGCAAGGCAAGATTTGTAGAACTTTCAGTCTAAGCTCGTGTACTGCATCATCAGAATGGCTATTAAAGCGTCTCTGCAAAATTTGAAAACGTTTAGAAAAAGTACCGCAGGGGTGCTGCTACTATCAAATGCTAGCTCTCGTTAGAATCTTCTCTTGAAGCGCTTTCACTGCAAGCTGCAAAGCAAGTCTAACAAAACGTTTAGTATTGATTATGGAATTGTGATTTACCTGCGCCTATGGAGGAGCTTTAGGAAAAGTGAATAAACACTGTATGGAAGATGCTAGCATGGAATGTTGCTGCTTCTGAATATCTTCTCTTATAGCGCTTTCACTGCAAAGAAAGACTTGTAGAACTTTCAGTCTAGGCTCGTGTCCTGTAACATCAGAATGGGTATTAAAGCGTCACTTCAAAATTTCAAATCGTTCAGAACAAGTACGGCAGGGAAGCTGCTACGATCACATGCTGGCTCTCGATAGTCTTCTCTGGAAGCGCTTTCACTGCAAGCTACAAAGCACGACTAACACAAAGTTTTAGTATAGGGTACCGAACAGTTACTTTACTTCACCGAATAACGCGCTTTAGGAATAGTGAACATCGGCTGCAGGGAAGATGGTAGTATGGAATGCTGCTGCTTCTGAATGTCTTCTCTTATAGCACTTTCACTGCAAAGTACGACTTCTAGAAGTTTCATTCTAGTCTTCTGAAGTATACCATCAGCTAGTACAGTGTCACTTCAAAATTTCAGAGCGTTCAGCACAAGTACCGCAGGGAAGCTGCTACCATCAAATGCTGGTTCTCGTTAGAGTCTTCTCTTATAGCGCCTTCACTGCAAGATGTTAAGCACGACTAACACATTTTAGTTTAGGGTAATGAATTGTGACTTAAGTGCGCCTGTTAACGCACTTATGGAAAAGTAAGTATTTCAGGCAGTGCAGATGCTGGCATGAAATTACACCGCTTATTAATGTTTTCTCTTATAGCGCTGTTACTGCAAAAGACGACTTGTAGAAGTTTCACTCTAGGCTTATGAACTGTAAGATCAGAATGGCTATTAAAGCCTCATTTCAAGATTTGAGATCGTTCAGCACAAGTACCGCAGGGAAGCTGCTACAATCCAATGCTGGCTCTCGTTATAGTCTTCTTGGAAAGGCTTTCATTGCAAGTTGCAAACACAACTAAAAGAATGTTTTAGTATAGGCTTGTTATTAGTGACTTTAAAACACCTATTACGTCCCTATAGTTGGAATTAATATCTCCAGCAAGGATGATGCTAGCATGGAATGATTCTGCTTATGAACGTGTTCTCTTAAAGCGCTTCAACTACAAAGCACAACTTGTTGAACTTTCACTCTAGGCTTGTGAAATGTAACATCAGCATGGCTATTGAGGCATCTGGTCAAGATTTCAGAGATTTCTGCACAAGTACCGCAGGGAAGCTGCTACCATCAAGTTTTGGCTCTCATTAGGATCTTTTCATGAAGCGCTTTCACTGCATGCCTCAAAGCACGAAAAACGCAACTTTTTCACGTAGGCTATGCATGGAATGCTGCTGCTTCTGAATGTCTTCTCTTATAGAGCTTTCCCGGCAAAGAAACACTTGTAGAAGTTTCAGTTTAAGCTTGTGAAGTGTAATATCAGAATGGCAGTGAAGGCATTACTTCAAAATTTCAGAGTGTTCAGCACAAGTACCGAGGTAAGATGCTACAATGAAATGCTGGCTCACGTTAGAATCTTCTTCAGAATAGCTATTAAAGCGTCACTTCAAAATTTAACATAGTTCAGAAAAAGGAAGACAGCAAAGTTGCTTCTATCAAATGCTGGCTTTAATTTGAGTCTTCATGGGAAGCGCTTTCACTGAAAGTGAAAAAGCAAGACTTAGAGAAAGTTTTCGTATATGATCCTTAATAGTGATTTAACTGCGTCGATTAAGGCGTTTAGGAAAATAGAATAACGCCCGCATGGAAGATGCTAGCAGAGAATAATGATACTTCTGGGTGTCTTCTCTTAAAGTCTTTCACTGCAAATCAAGACATGTATAACTTTCAGTCTAGGCTTGTGTACTGCAACATGAGAATGGCTATTACAGCATCACTTCAAAATTTCTGAGCTTTCAGCACAAGTATGGCAGGGAAGCTGTTACGATCAAATGCTAGCTCTCGTTGAGTCTTCTGTAAAAGAGCTTTCACTACAAGCTGCAAAGCATTTCTTATGGACCGTTTTCGTACAGTGTACTGAATTGTGACTTAACTTCACCTATGAAGGCACTTTAAGAAAAAGTGGCCAACCTCTGAAGGGAAGATGCTAGGATGGAATTCTGAAACTCCGGACTGTCTTCTCTTAGAGTACTTTTTCTATAAAGCACGACGTGTAGACATTTCAGTCTAGTCTTGTATACTATAACTTCAGAATTGCTATTAAGGAGTCACTTCAATATTTTCAGATCGTTCAGATCAAGACTGCAGGGAAGCTGCTACGATCAAATGCTGCCTCTCGTTAGAGTCTTCTGTGCAAGCTCTTTCATTGCAACGTGGAAAGCACGACTAACAGTACAATTTAGTGTAGTGTACTGAATTGTGACTTAACTGCGCCTATTACGGCGCTTTAGGAAAATGGAAATTCGCCCGCAGGGAAGACGCTAGCATGGAAAGCTGCTTCTTCTGAAGGTCTTCTCTTAGAGCGCTTTTTCTGTAAAGCAAGACTTGTAGAGCTTTCAGTGTAGACTTGTGTACTGTAACACCAGAAGTGCTATTAAGGCATCACTTCAAAATTTCAGAGCATTTAACACACGCACCTGAGGGAAACATGCTACGATTAAATGCTGGCTCTCGTAAGAGACTGTTGTGGAGAGATTTCACTGCAAGCAGCAAAGCACGACTTAAGGACCGTTTTAGTATAGGGTACTGAATAGTGACTTAACTGTGTCTATTAACCCGCTTTAGGAAAATCAAATTACGCCCGCAGGGAAGTTGCTAGCATGGAATGCTGCTACTTCAGAATGTCCTCCCTCATAGCGCTTTTATTACAAAGCAAGACTTGTAGAAATTTCAGTCTGGGCTTGTATACTGTAACTTCAGAATTGCTATTAAGGCGTCACTTCAGTATTTTCAGATCGTTCAGAATGAGTAATGTAGAGAAGTTGCTACCATCAAATGCTGGCTTTAGTCTGAGTCTTCTCTGGAAACGCTTTCACTGCAAGCGGCTAAGCAAGACTTATGAACCATTTTAGTATAAGGTACTGAATTGAGACTTATCTTTGCCTATGAAGGCTCTTTAGGAAAAGTGAGTAATTCCCACATGGAAGATGCTAGAATGGAATGCTGATGCTTCTGAATGTGCTCTCTTATTGTGCTTTCACTGCAAAAGCAATACGTGTAGAACTTTCTGTCTAGGCTTGTGTTCTGTAACATCAGAATGGCTATTAAAGCATCACATCAACATTTAAGAGCCTACAGCATCTCCTGCTGCATCTCCTGCTCTTGCATATCCAGTACCATCTCCTGCTGCATTTTCTGCTCCTGCACCTCCTGCTGAATCTGCCTATGTGGCTACATCTGCTGCTGCATCTGCTGCTGAATCTCCTGCAGCTGTATCATATGCAGATTCTCCTTCTGCTGCATCTCCTGCTGCTGCATCTCCTGCTGCATTTCCTGCTGCTGCATCTCTCGCTGAATCTCCTGCTACATCTCTGCTGCATCTCCTGCTCAGTCTACTGCTGAATATGCATTTGCTGCTGCATCTCCTGCTGCATCTGCTACATTATACCCTACTGGATCCAACTTTCCATCACCTTCAGCTGCATCCCCCACTGCAGCATCTCCGACTGCTGCATCTCGTTCTTCTTCATCGCATGCTACTGAATCTGCTGCTACTTCATCTACTTTGGAATCTCAACTTTTCTGTAAGAGCGTTAACAGGCGCAGTTAAGTCACAATTCATTACGCTAAACTAAAATGTGTTAGTTGTGCTTCATAGCTAGCAGTGAAAGTTCTAGAAGACTCTAACGAGCATGTGATCATAGCAGCTTCCCTGCCGTACTTGTTCTGAAGATTTTGAAGTGATGCTTTAATAGCCATGCTGATATTGCAGTGTACTAGCCTAGACTGAAAGTTCTACAAGTTTTCCTTTGCAGTGAAAGCATGAGGATGCATCTCCTGAATCTGCTGCTGCATCTCCTGCTACATCTCCTACTGCTGCATCTCCTGCTACATCTCCTACTGCTGCATCTCCTGCTACATCTCCTACTGCTGCATCTCCTGCTACATCTCCTACTGCTGCAACTCCTGCTGCATTTGTTTCTACATTTCTACTTCATCTCCTGCCGCATCTCCTGCTGCTGCATCTCTTGAATCTGCTCTTGTATCTGCTGCTATTTCATGTAATCCTGCATCTCCTGCTGCTGTATCTCCTGCTACATGCTCTGCTGATGCATCTGCGGATGCATCTACTGATGCTGCATATCCTGCTACATCTGCTGCTGAATCTCCTGCTACTGAATCACCTGCCTCTGCATCTCCTACTGCATGTGCTGCTGAATGCATTTGCGGCTGCACCTCCTGCTGCATCTGCAGTATATGCTGCTTCATCTGGTGCTGCTTCACCTACCGCTCCAACCGCTGACACATCTCCTGCTGCTTCATCTGCTGCTGCATCACCTGCTGCAGAATCTCCTGCTTAATCTCCTGAAGCATCTTCTGCTGCATTTTCTGCTGGTGCATCTCCTGTTTCAGATCCTGCTGCTGTGTCTCCTGCTGATGTATGTTTTGCTGCTTCTCCTGCTGATACATCTACTCCTGCATCTCCTGCTAATGCATCTACTTCTTCGCCATCTCTGGCTCCAGCATCTCCTGCTTCATCAATTGCTGCTGCATCTCTTATGCATCTCCTTCTGCTGCATATTCTACTGAATCTGCTGGTGCTGCATCTCCTGCTGCTGCATCTCCTGCTGCTGCATCATCTCCTTTTGCATCTCCTGCTTTGGCATCTCCTGCTGTATCTGCTGCTTCTGCATCTCCTGATGTATCCCCTGCTGCTTCATCTCACACTGCTGCATCTCATTCTGCATGTACTGCTGCTATATCTCCTGCTCTTTCATATCCTGCTACTGCATCTCCTAATTAATCTCCTGAAGCTTCATCTCCTGCTGCTGCATCTCCTCTTTCTGTATCTCCTTTTGCTTCGTCTGCTGCTGTACCTTTATCTGCTGTATCTCGTGTTGCACCTTCTATTGAAGCATCTCCTGCGTCATCTCCTTCTGCTGCATCTCCTGCTGCTGCATCTCGTTCTGCATCTCCTGCTGCATCTCCTTCTGCATCACCTGCTGCATCTCCTTGTGCATCACAGGCAGATGCATCTCCTGCTGCTGCATCTGCTGCTTCATCTCTTGCTGCTGCATCTGCTGTTACTGCATGTGCTGCTCCATCTCCTGCTGCATCTCTTTCTGCTCCATCTGGTGCATCGGCTGTTGCATATGCTACTGCTTCATCTACTGCTGCATCTCCTGCTAAATGTCCTGCTGCTGCATCTCCTTCTGAAGCCTCTGCTGAATCTACTGCCGAATATGCATCCCCTTCTGCATCTCCTGCTGCTGCATCTCCTGCTTCATATCCTACTGCATCTCCTCCTGCAGCATATCTTGCTGTATTTCCTTCTGCTGCATCTCCCGCTGCTACATCTCTTACTGAATCTGCATCTCCTGATGCATCTGCTGCTGCATCTACTGCTGCATCTGCTGCCTCTGCAGCTGCAGCTGCATCACCTGCTGCATTACCTCCTGCTGTATATTCTGCTGCAATTCTGCTTCTTCCTGCTGCATCTCCTGCTACATTTGCTGCTGCTGCATCTCCTTCTACTTGATGTCCTCCTGCATCTCCTGCTGCTACATCTGCTGCTTCATCTCCTGCTGCTGTATAGCCTGCTGCTTCATCTCCTACTGCATCCTCTGTGGATGCATCTGTGGATGCATCTGCAGAAGCATCTCCATTTCCTGCTGCATCTGCTGCTCAATCTTCTACGGATGCACCTAGTGCTTCTGCATTTCAGCTGCATATCATGTTGAAGGCATCTGCGTCTGAATCTCCTGCTGCTGCATCTCCTGCTGAATCTCCTGCTGCACTTCCTGCTGTAACTGCTGATGCATATGTGGCTATTTCATCTCCTGCTGAATCTCCTGATGCTGCATCTCCTGCTGCTGAATCTCCTGCATTTTCATCTTCTGCTGCTGCATATCCTGCTGCGTCTGCTATTGCCAAATCTCTTGCTGTTGCATATCCTACTGAATTCCCAGCAGCATCTTCTGCTTTTGCATTTCTTGCTGCATATCATCCTGCATCCTTTGCTGCTGCATCTGCTTCTGCTGCTTCTGCTGCTGGTGCATCTCCTGCCTCATATCCTGCTGCTGTGTTTCCTGCTGATATATGTTTTGCTGCATCTCCTGCTGATGCATGTCCTGCTGCATCATCTGTAGCAGCATCTTCTTTTCCATCTTATCCTGCTGCATCTTCTGCTGCATCTCCTGCTGCTGCACCTCTTGCTGCTGCATCACCTCCTTTTGCATCTCTTGCTATGGTATCTCCTGTCCTATCTGCTGCTTCTGCATCTCCTGATGTATCCCTTGCTGCTTCATCTCATACTGCTGCATCTCATTCTGCATGTCCTGCTGATATATCTCCTGCTGTTTCATATCCTGCTACTGCATCTCCTAATTAATTTCCTGAAGTTTCATCTCCTGCTGCTGCATGTCTTGAATCATGTTCTGCTGCTTCATCTCATGTTTCTGCATTTCCTTCTTCTTCGACTGATGCTGCATCTTTATCTGCTGTATCTCATGTTGCACCTTCTATTGAAGCATCTCCTGCGTCATCTCCTTCTGCTGCGTATCCTGCTACATTTGCTGCTGCTGCATCTCCTTTTACTTGATGTCCTCCTGTATCTCCTGCTGATGCATCTGATGCTTCATCTCCTGCTGCATATTCTGCCGATGCATCTACAGAAGCATCTCCATTTCCTGCTGCATCTGCTGCTCAATCTTCTACGGATGCATCTAGTGCTTCTGCATTTCAACTTCATATCCTGTTGAAGGCATCTGCGTCTGAATCTCCTGCTGCTACATCTCCTGCTGAATCTCCTGCTGCACTTCCTGCTGTAACTGCTGATGCATATGTTTCTATTTCATCTCCTGCTGCAACTCCTTCTGAATCTGCTGCTGCATCTGGTGCGGCTGCATCTTCTTTTACTGCATCTCCTGCTGCTGCATCTCTGGCTGATTTCCTGCTGCATTTCCTTCTCTTGAATCTCCTGCTGCATATCCTGGTGCATCACCTGCTGAATATGCATCTCCTGCTACATCTCCTGCTGATACACCTCATGCAGCTGCATCTGCTGCTGCATATCCTGCTGCATCTGCTGGTGCCAAATCTCTTGCTGTCGCATATCCTACTGAATTTCCAGCAGCATGTCCTGCTGATGCAATTCTTGCTGCATCTCATCCAGCATCCTTTGCTGCTGCCTCTGCTGCTGCTTCTGGTGCTGGTGCATCTTCTGCCTCATATCCTGCTGTTGTGTCTCCTGCTGATGTATGTTTTGCTGCATCACTTGCTGATGCATGTCCTGCTGTATCTCCTGCTTCTGCATCTACTTCTTCACCATCTCCGGCTCCAGCTTCTCCTTCTGCATCAATTGCTGCTGCTTTATTTATTCATCTCCTTCGGCTGTATATACTGCTGCATCTGGTGGTGCTGTACCTCCTCCTGATGCATCTCCTACTGAATCTCCTCCTACTGCATCTCTTCTTCCATCTCCTTCTGCTACATCTCCTTCTGCATCTCCTGCTACAGCATCTCCTGCTGTATCTGCTGCTTCTGCATCCCCTGCTGCTTCATCTCATACTGCTGCAACTCATGCTGCAACTTCTGCTTCTATATCTCCTGCTTTTTCATATCCTGCTACTGCATCTCCTAATTAATCTCCTGCTACTTCATCTCTTGATCCATGTCCTGCTGCTGCATCTCCCTTTTCTGCATCTCCTTTTACTTCGTCTGCTGCTGCATCTCCTGCTGTATCTCATGTTGCACCTTCTATTGAAGCATCTTCTGCGTCATCTCCTTCTGCTGCATATCTTGCTGCTTCATCTCGTTCTGCATCTCCTGCTGCATCTCCTTGAGAGTCACCTGCAGATGCATCTCCTGCTGTATCTCCTGCTCCTGCATATTCATCTGCATTTCCTGCTGCAGCTCTTTATGAGTCTACTACTGCTGCATCTGCTGAATTTGCTGCTGCATCTGCTGCTGCTTCATCTACTGCTACATCTCCTGATAGATCTCCTGCTGCTGCATCTCCTTCTGCTCCATCTGCTGCTGCCTCTGCTGCTTCTTTCTCTCCTGCTGCATGCACTGCCGATGAATCTCCTGCTATATTTCCTTCTCCTGCATCTTCTTCTCTTCATCTACTACGCTACACCTCCTGCTGCTGCATCTCCTCCTTCTGCATCTCCTGCTTCTTCTTCTCCTGCTGCTACATCTCCTACAGCATATGCTGCTGCTGCATCTCCTGTTACTTCTGTTGCTGCTGCATTCCCTGCTGCATCTCCTGATGCTGCAACTCCTTCTGCATCTCCTTGTGCATCTCATTTCTTGATGCATCTCCTGCTGCATTTCCTGCTGATACATCTCCTGCAGCATCTCCTCCATTATACCTTTCTACATGTGCTGCCTCATTTCCTCATGCACCTGCTGATGCCCATCGTGCTGCTGCATCTCCTGCTTCATCTTCATCTGATGCATCTGTGTCTTCATCACCTGATATGTCATCTCCTGCATCTGCTGCAGTATTTCCTGATGCAGTATCTGCTGATCCTGCATCTACTGCTGCATTACCTGCTGCATCTGCTGCTGCTGTGCTGCTGCATCATCTCCTGTCAAATCTCCTGCTACATATCCTGCTGCTGCACTAATTAATTCATCTCATGATAATGTTTCATCTCCTTCTACTGCATCTCCTGCTGCACCTACTGCTGCTGCATTTCCTGCTGCATCTTCTGCTGCTGCATCTCTTGCTTATGGGTCTGATGCAGCATCTCTTGCTCTTGCATCTCCTGCTGCATTAGCTGCTCTATCTCCTCCTACTGCATCTCCTCCCGCTGCATATCCTGCTTCTGTATTTATCACTGCCTTTCCTGCTGCTGCATCTCCTGCTGCTGAATCTTTTTCTACATCTCCTTCTTCTGAATCTCCTGCTGTTCTATTACTTTCTGCATCGACTCCTGCTGCATGTCCTGCTGCTGCATCTCCTCCAGCTGCATCTGCTTCTGCATCTCCTGCTTCTGCATCTCCTGCTAAATCTGCATCTCCTGCTAAATCTGCATCTCCTGCTGCATCTGCTTCTGCATCTCCTGCTGCTTCATCTCCTGCTCTTGCATCTCCTTCTGCTGAATCTCCTCCTCAATCTCCTGCGGCATCTCATGCTGCTACATATCCTGCTACATCTCCTGACGTATCTCCTTCTGAATATGCTTCCTTGCCGTACTTGTTCTGAACTTTTGAAATTTTGAAGTGACGCTTTAATACACATGATGTTACAGAACACGAGCCTAGACTGAAAGTTCTACACCTTTTGCTTTGCAGTGAAAACACTATAAGAAAATATATTCAGAAGCAGCATCCTTCCATGCTAGCATTTTACATATGGTCTTTATTCACTTTTCCTAAAGCTCCTCCATAGGCGCAGATAAATCACAATTGCGTAATCAATAGTAAACATTTTGTTAGACTTGCTTTGCAGCTTGCAGTGAAAGCGTTTCCAGAGAAGACTCTAACGAGAGCCAGTATTTCATCGTAGCTTCTTTCCTGCGGTACTTGTGCTGAACGCTCTGATATTTTCAAGTGACGCTTTAAGAGCTGTTCTGATGTTAAAGTACACAAGCGTATACTCAAACTTCTACAAGTCTCGCTTTGCAGTGAAAGCGCTTTACGAGAAGACATTCAGCAGCAACAGAATTCCATACTAGCATCTTCCCTGTTGGCGTTATTCGATTTCGCTAAAGAGCCTTAATAGTGCAGTTAAATCATAATGAGATGCAGCAGGAGATGCAACACAAGAAGATGCAGCACCAAGAGATGCAGCAGCACATGCAATATCAGCAGATGCAGCAGAAGGAGATGCAGCAGGAGATGCAGCAGAAGGAGGAACAGCAGCACCAGATGCAGCAGTATATGCAGCACAAGGAGATGAATAAGAGAAGCAGCAGCAATTGATGCAGCAGGAGATGCTGGAGTCGGAGATGCAAGAGAAGTAGATGTAGAAGCAGGAGATGCAGCATCACATGCACCAGCTGGAGATGCAGCAGGAGATGCTGTAGGCTCTTAAATTTTGAAGTGACGCTTTAATAGCCATTCTGATGTTACAGAACACAAGACTAGAATGAAAGTTCTACACGTATTGCTTTGCAGTAAAAGAGCTATAAGAGAAAAGATTAAGCAACAGCAGCATTCCATGTTAGCATCGTGCCTGCGGGAGTTGCTCACTTTTCCTAGAGCACCTTAATAGGAACAAGAAAGACACAATTCAGTACCCTATACTAAAACGGTCCATAAATCTTTCTCTGATGCTTGTATTGAAATCGTTTCCACAGAAGACTCTAAGGAGAGCCAGCATTTGATCGTAACAGCTTCCTTGTGTTACTTGTTCTGAACGCTCTGAAATTTTGAAGTGATGCTTTAATAGCCATACGAATGTTGCAGTACACAAGCCTAAACTGAAAGCTCTACAAGTCTTCTTTTGCAGTGAAAGCACTATAAGAGAGCACATTCAGAAGCATCAGCATTCCATTCTAGCATCTTCCATGTGGGAATTACTCACTGTTCCTAAAGAGCCTTCATAGGCGATGATAAGTCACAATTCAGTACCCTATACTAAAACGATCCATAAGTCTTGCTTAGCTGCTTGCAGTGAAAGCGCTTCCATAGAAGACTCAGACTAAAGCCAGCATTTGATGATAGCAACTTCTCTACGTTACTCGTTCTGAACGATCTGAAAATATTGAAGTGACGCCTTAATAGCAATTCTGAAGTTACAGTATACAAGCCCAGACTGAAATTTCTACAAGTCTTGCTTTGTAATAAAAGCGCTATCAGGGAGGACATTCATAAGTAGCAGCATTCCATGCTAGCAACTTCCCTGCGGCCGTAATTTAATTTTCCTAAAGCGGGTTAATAGACCCAGTTAAGTCACTAATCAGTACCCTATACTAAAACTGTCCTTAAGTCGTTCTTTGCTGCTTGCAGTGAAATCTCTCCACAAAAGTCGCTTACGAGAGCCAGCATTTCATCGTAGCATGTTTCCCTCAGGTGCGTGTGTTAAATGCTCTGAAATTTTGAAGTGACGCTTCTGATGTTACAGTACGCAAGTCTACATTGAAAGCTCTGCAAGTCTTGCTTTACAGGAAAAGCGCTCTAAGAGAAGACCTTCAGAAGAAGCAGCTTTCCATGCTAGCGTCTTCCCTGTGGGCGTATTTCCATTTTCCTAAAGCGCCATAATAGACGCAGTTAAGTCACAATTCAGTACCCTACACTAAATCGTACTGTTAGTCGTGCTTTCCACGTTGCAATGAAAGAGCTTCCACAGAAGACTCTAACGAGAGCCAGCATTTGATCGTAGCAGCTTCCCTGCGGTTCTTGTGCTTGAACGATCTGAATTTTGGAAGTGACGCTTTATTTGCTGTTTATATGTTACGGTACGCAAGCTTATACTGATAGTTCTACAATTCTTCCTTTGTAGTGAAAGCGCTCTAAGAGAACACATTCAGAAGCAGCAGCATTCCTTTCCAGCTTCTTTCCTGCAGGATTTACTCACTTTTCCTAAATCGTCTTACAAGGAGCAGTTAAATCACAATTCAGTACCCTACACTAAAACGGTCAACTAGTCGTGCTTTGCATCTTGCAGTCATAGCGCTTCAAGAGAAGACTAAAATGAGAGCCAGAATTTGATGGTAGCAGCTTTCCTGCCATTCTTGGTCTGAACGATCTGAAAATATTGACATGACTCCTTAATAGTAATTCTGAAGTTATAGTATACAAGACTAGACTGAAAGGTCTACACGTCTTGCTTTACAGAAAAAGTACTCTAAGTGAAGACATTCTGGAGTTCCAGAATTCCATGCTAGCATCTTTCCTTCAGGAGTTAGCCACTTTTCCTTAAGCGCCTTCATAAACGATGTTAAGTCACAATTCAGTACACTGTACGAAAACGGTCCATAAGAAATGCTTTGCAGCTTGTAGTGAATGCTCTTTCACAGAAGACTCTTAACGAGAGCCAGCATTTGATCATAACATCTTCCCTGCCGTACTTGTGCTGAACACTCTGAAATTTTGAAGTGACGCTGTAATAGCCATTCTGATGTTACAGTACCCAAGCCCAGACTGAAAGTTCTACATATCTTGCTTTGCAGTGAAAGAGCTCTAAGAGAAGACATCCAGAAGCATTAGTATTCTCTGTTAGCATCTTCCATGCGGGCATTATTCTATTTTCCTAAACGCCTTCATCAACGCAGTTAAATCACTATTAAGTATCCTATACAAAAACTTTCTCTAAGTCGTGCTTTTTCACTTTCAGTGAAAGCGCTTCCAATGAAGACTCAAATTAAAGCCAGCATTTGATAGAAGCAACTTTCCTGTCTTACTTGTTCTGAACTATGTTAAATTTCAAAGTGACACTTTAATAGCCATTCTGATGTTGCAGTATACAAGCCTACACTGAAAGTTATACATGTCTTGCTTTGCAGTGAAAATGCTCTAAGAGAAGACATTCAGAAGAGGCAGCATTCCATGCTAGCATCTTCCTTCCGGCAGTTGCTCACTTTTTTTAAAGTATCGTAATTTGTGAATATTAAGAAGCTATTTATTCTCTTACTCCAAAACGTCCTGTTCTGCAGAAGACTCTAACGAGAGCCAGCATTTCATGGTAGCATCTTACCTGCGGTACTTGTGCTGAACACTCTGAAATTTGGAAGGGACGCCTTCACAGCCATTCTGATGTTACAGTTCACAAGCTTAGACTGAAACTTCTACAAGTCTCGCTTTGAAGCTAAAGCGCTCTAAGAGACGACATTCAGAAGCAGCAGCATTCTGTGCTAACATCTTTGCTGTCAGAGATATTCACTTTTCCTAAAGCTCGTTATTAGTCTCTATTATGTTACTATTCTTTAACCTACACTGAAACGCATTGTAATTCGTGTTTTGCACCTCCTAGTGAAAGTGCTTCCAGAGAAGATTCTAACGAGAGCCACCATTTGATGCTAGCAACTTCCCAGAGTTGTTGAACGCTTTCAAATCTTCAAGTGTCTACGCTCTGTTGAACGCTTTCAAATCTTCAAGTGAAGCCTTACTAGCCATGCTGGTGTTACCTTTCACTAGCCTAGACGGAAAGTTCGATAAATCTTGGTTTGCAGTGATTGCCCTCTAAGAGAAGACATACAGAAGCAGGAGAATTCCATGCTAACATCTTCCCTGCTGGAGATATTCTCTTTTCCTAAAGAGCATTATTAGGCGTTATTAAGTCCCTAATAACTAGCCTTCGCGAAAACGTGTTTTTCGTGCTTTGCGGCCGGCAGTGAAAGCGCTTCATGAAAAGATCCTAACGAGAGCCAAAATTTGATGGTAGCAGCTTCCCTGCGGTACTTGTGCAGAAATCTCTGAAATCTTGACGTGATGCCTCAATAACCATGCTGATGTTACTTTTCACAAGCCTAGACTGAAAGTTCGACAACTCGTGCTTTGTAGTTGTAGCGCTTTAAGAGAACACGTTCATAAGCGAAATCATTCCATGCTAGCATCGTCCTTGCTGGAGATATTAATTCCAACTATAGGGACGTAATAGGCGTTTTAAAGTCACTATTAACAAGCCTACACTAAAACATTCTTTTAGTCGTGTTTGCAACTTGCAATGAAAGCCTTTCCAGGAAAACTATAACGAGAGCCAGCATTGGATGGTAGCAGCTTCCCTGCGGTACTTGTGCTGAACAATCTCAAATCTTGAAATGAGGCTTTAATAGCCATTCTGATCTTACAGTTCATAAGCCTAGAGTGAAACTTCTACAAGTCGTCTTTTGCAGTAACAACGCTATAAGAGAAAACATTAATAAGCAGTGTAATTTCATGCCAGCATCTGCACTGCCTGAAATACTTACTTTTCCATAAGTGCGTTAACAGGCGCAGTTAAGTCACAATTCATTACCCTAAACTAAAATGTGTTAGTCGTGCTTCACAGCTTCCAATGAAAGCGCTATAAGAGAAGACTCTAATGAGAACTATCATTTGATGGTAGAAGCTTCCCTGCAGTACTTGTGCTGAACGCCCTGAGATTTTGAAGTGACATTTTACTAGCTGATGGTATACTTCAGAAGCCTAGAATGAAACTTCTAGAAGTTGTACTTTGCAGTGAAAGTGCTATAAGATAAGACATTCAGCAGCAACAGAATTCCATACTACCATTTTCCCTGCAGCCGATGTTCACTATTCCTAAAGCGCGTTATTTGGCGAAGTAAAGTAACTGTTCTGTACCCTATACTAAAACTTTGTGTTAGTCGTGCTTTGTAGCTTGCAGTGAAAGCGCTTCCAGAGAAGACTATCGAGAGCCAGCATGTGATCGTAGCAGCTTCCCTGCCGTACTTGTTCTGAACGATTTGAAATTTTGAAGTGACGCTTTAATACCCATTCTGATGTTACAGGACACGAGCCTAGACTGAAAGTTCTACAAGTCTTTCTTTGCAGTGAAAGCGCTATAAGAGAAGATATTCAGAAGCAGCAACATTCCATGCTAGCATCTTCCATACAGTGTTTATTCACTTTTCCTAAAGCTCCTCCATAGGCGCAGGTAAATCACAATTCCATAATCAATACTAAACGTTTTGTTAGACTTGCTTTGCAGCTTGCAGTGAAAGCGCTTCAAGAGAAGATTCTAACGAGAGCTAGCATTTGATAGTAGCAGCACCCCTGCGGTACTTTTTCTAAACGTTTTCAAATTTTGCAGAGACGCTTTAATAGCCATTCTGATGATGCAGTACACGAGCTTAGACTGAAAGTTCTACAAATCTTGCCTTGCAGTGAAAGCGCATCCAGAGAAGATTTATACCAATTTCAATATTTGATCGTAGCATCTTCCCTGCAGTATTTGCGCTGAAAGCTCTGCTATTTTGCAGCGACGCTTCTGATGTAGCAGTACATAAGCCCAGACTTGCCTTCAACAAGACTTGCCTTGCAGTGAAAGCGCTAAAGATTTTGCAGTGATCCTTTAATAGCCATTCTGATGTTTTTGTGTACAAGCCTAGATTGAAACTTCTACAAGTTTTCCTTTGCAGTGAAAGCGCTCTAAGACATTCAGTAGCAGCAGCATTCCACGCTAGCATCTTCACTGCGTCAGTTACTCACTTATCAGCAAGCACCTTCATAAGTCACAATTCAGTACCCTACACTAAAACGTTCTGTTAGTCATGCTTTGCAGCTTGCAGTGAAAGCGTTTCCAGAGAAGAATCTAACAAAAGCCAGCATTTCATCGTAGCTTCTTCCCTGCGGTACTTGTGCTGAACGCTCTGATATTTTCAAGTGACGCTTTAATAGCCGTTCTGATGTTACAGTACAAAAGCGTATACTCAAAGTTCTACAAGTCTCACTTTGCAGTGAAAGCGCTTTAAGAGAAGACATTAAGAAGCAGCAGCATTCCATACTAGCATCTTCCCCGTTGGCGTTATTCGATTTTCCTAAAGGGCCTCAATAGTGGCAGTTAAATCATAATGAGATGCCGCAGGAGATGCCACAAAAGAAGTTGCAGCACCAAGAGATGCAGGACCAAGAATTGCAGCAGCACATGCAGTATCAGCAGATGCATCAGCAGGAGATGCAGCAGGAGATGCAGCAAAAGGAGATAAAAGAGTTGGAGATGCAGGAGGAGGTGCAGCAGCAGGAGGTACAGCAGCTGGAATTGCAGAAGAAGTAGATGCAGAAGCAGGAGATGCAGCAGGACATGCATCAGCTGGAGATGCAGCAAAACATATATCATCAGGAGACACATCAGCAGGATATGAGGCAGGAGATGCACCAGCACCAGAAGCAGAAGCAGATGCAGCAGCAAAGGATGCAGGATGAGATGCAGCAAGAATTGCATCAGCAGGAGATGCTGCTGGCAATTCAGTAGGATATGCAACAGCAAGAAATTTGGCAACAGCAGATGCAGCAGGATATGCAGCAGAAGATGCAGCTGCATGAGGTGTATCAGCAGAAGATGTAGCAGGAGATGCATATTCAGCAGGTGATGCACCAGGATGAAGATGCAGAAGCAGAACATTCAGCCTGAGATTCTGCAGCAGGAGATGCAGCAGGAGATGCAGCAGAAGGAAATGCAGCAAGATATGCTGCAGGAGGAGATGCAGCAGGTAGTGCAGCAGCAGGGGATGTATGTTCAGCAGTAGATTCAGCATCACATTCAGAAGGAGATGCAGCAGCAGGTGATATAGCAGAAGGCGATTCTTCAGCAGGAGATACAGCAGCAGGAGATGAAGCCACAAAAGATGCAGCAGAAGATGCAGAAGGAAATGCAGCAGAAGGAGGAGATGCAGGAGGAGATGCAGCAGAAGGAGTTGTAGCAGGAGATGCAGCAGTAGGAGATGCAGCAGCAGGAGATGTAGGCAGCAGACGGAAGAGGAGATGCAGATTCAGCAGCAGATGAAGTAGCAGGAGTTGCAGCAGCAGATGCAATAGCAGGAGATGCAGCAACATGTGAAGCAGCACCAGATGCAGCAGCAGATGCTGAAGATGTAGGAGGAGGAGATCCAGCAGGAGATCCAGCAGGAAGAGATGCAGCAGGATATGCAGAAAAAGACAAAGCAGAAAGAGATGCATCAGGAAATACAGCAGCAGGATATGCATCAGCAGAAAATGCAGCAGGACATGCACTAGCAGAAGATGCAGCTGGAGATGCAGCCAGAGATGTAGCAAAAGGATATGCACCATGATATACAGCAGCAGGAGATGCAACAAAAGATGAAACAGGAGGAGATGCAGCAGGAGAGGCAGCAGAGGAGATGCAGCAGAATCTAGTGCTGCATCTCATCCTGCTGCATCTCCTCCTGCTAAATCTCCTCCTCTAAATCTCCTCCTGCATCAGCTGATGCATCTCCTGCATCTCCCGTGGCTGCATCTGCTGGTGCATCTGCTGCTTCTCTATCTTCTGCTGCATCTCCTGCTGAATCAAATAGTGCCTCTCCTGCTGCCACATCTCATGCTTCTGTATATCCTTTTGCATGTCTTGCTGCTACATCTCCTGCTTCTGCATTTCCGGTTCCTGCTTCTCCTGATGCATCTGCTGCTGCATCTTCTGCAGCATCTTCTATTGCTTCAACTCCAGACTCTGCATCTCCTCCTGCTGCATCTTCTTCTCTGCAGATCCTGATGCTTCATCTCTTGCTACAGAATCTCCTGCTGAATCCGCTGCTCATCTCTTGTGACTGTATCTCCTGCTGCATCTCCTGCTGCTGCATCTCCTGCTGCAGAATCTCAGGCTGAATGTTCTGCTTCTGCATCTCCTGCTATTGGGTCTGCTGCGTCATCTACTCCTGCCTCTTCGCCTACAGCCTCTCCTTCTGTATCTCGTGCTACATCTCATGAAGCTGTACCTGCTGAAGCATCTCTTCCTGCTGCATCTCCTGATGAATAGGCATCTATTGATGCATCTGCTGCTGCTTCATCTCCTGCTGCTGCAACTCCTACTGAATCCGCTGTTGAATATGTTCCTGCATCTGCAGTGGCTGCATCTCCTGCTGCTACATCACTTGCTTCTGCATCATCTACTGCTGCATCTCATGATTTATCTCCTACTGCTGCATCTGCAGTATTTTCTGCTGCATCTGCTGCTGCTTCATATACTGCTTAATCTCCTACTGCTGCATCTCCTGCTGCATCTCAGACTGCTGCACCTCCTGGTGCTGCATCTCCTACTGCAATATCTCCTGCTGCATCTCCTGCTGAATCTAATCCTACCATATCTCCTGCTGCATCTCCTGCTGCTGCATAATCTGCTGCATCTCCTCTTTCTGCATCTCCTGCCGCTGCATTTACTGATGCATCTCCTGCTGCTGCATCTCCTGCTGCTGAATCTCCTGTTGCTGCATCTGCTGGTGCTGCATATGCTACTGCATATGCTGAAGGATCTTCTTCTTCTGCCTCTAATGCCACATCTCCCGCTGATGCAGCTCCTGCTTCTCTATATCTTGCTCAATCTACTGCTGCTGCATCTCTTGCATCTTTTGGTGCATCTGCTGTAGATTAATCTACTGCTGCATCTCCTGTTGATTCATCTTCTGATTTTTTGATGTCCTCCTGCATCATCTGATGCTCCATCTGCTGTTGCTGCATACACTGCTGCATCTTCTGCTGCTGAATTCACTTCTGCTGCATATGCTGCTGCATCACCTTCTACTGAATCCCCTACTGCATCTCCTGCTGCTGCATCCACTGGTACATCTCCTAATGCTGCATCTCCTGCTGCTGCACCTCCTGATGCATCTCCTGCTCAATCTCCTCCTGCTGCTTCTCCTACTGCTTCATCTCCTGCATCTGCTGCTGCATGTGCTGCTGCATCTCCTGCTTCTCTATGTCCTCCTCCTGCATCTCCACCTGCATCTGTTGCTGCTGCATCCTCTGCTGAACCTCCTGCTGCTGCATCTCCTTCTGCAACTTCCTCTGATGCATCAGTATATTCACTTGATGATGCATCTCCCCTGCTTCATCTCCTGCTGCTGAATCTCCTGCTCTTGCATACCCTGCTGCATCTACAGCTGCTTCATACCCTACTTCATCTACTGCTGCTGCATTACCTGCTGCTTCTGCTGCTGCTACGTCTCTTCCTGAATTTCCTGCTGCTGCATCTCCTAGTGCTATATCTTTTGCTTATGAATCTCCTGCTGCTGCATCTCTTACGGAATCTGCTTCTGAATCTGCTCCTGCATCTACTGCAGCTGCATCTCCTGATGCAGCATCTCCTAATGCATCCCCTATAGCTTAATCTCCTACTTTTGCATCTCCTGTTTTACCTTCTTCTGATGCCTATCTTACTGCTGCATCTACTGCTGCTTCATCTGCTTCTACATCTTTTGCTGCATTTCCTGCTGCTGCATCTCAGGGTACACATCCTCTTGCTCAATCTCTTGCTGCATATCCTGCTGCTACATCTCCTGCTACTTCATCTCCTTCTGCATCTTCTGATGCATCTCTTGCAGCTGCATCTCCTGCTCCATCTCTTTCGGCTGCATCTCATGCTTCATATCCTTCTGTTGCATCTGCATATTCATATTATGATGGTGCTTTCTTGCTGGATCTCCTGCTCCTGCATCGCTTGCTGCTGCAAATTCTGCTGCATCTCCTGCTGCTGCATTTCGAGCTGCAGCTGCTTCTGCTCTATCTCCTGCGGCTGCGGCTGCAGCTGCTGATGCATTTCCTGGTGCATTTTCTTCTGCTGCAAGTCATTCTGTTGCAACTCCTGCTGCATCTCCTCTTGCTGCATTTCCTACTACTGCATTTCCTGCTCCTGCATCTGATACTTAATCTCCTGCTGCTTTATCTTCTGGTGCTGCATCTCCTGCTGCATCTGATGCTGAATCTCCTGCTTCTGCATCTCATACCACATCTCCTACTGCTGCATCTCCTGCTTCAGCATGTCTTGCTGAATCTCCTGCTGCTGCATCTCCTGCTGCATCTCCTGCATCTTTTTCTACATCTGCTGTAGATTCGCCTACTGGTGAATCTACTGCTGCTGCATCTCCTGCTGATGGATGTCCTCATGCATCTCCTGATGCTGCATCTGCTGCTGCTGCATAGCCTGCTGCGGAATCTCCTAATGCCGAATCTCCTCTTGCTTAGTCTCCTGATGCTTCTTATCCTGCTTCATCTCCGTTTGCTGCATATATTGCTGCTGCATCTCCTGCTGCTTGGCCTGATGCTGTATCTCCTGCTCCATCTCCTGCTGGGGCATCTCCTTCTGCATCTTCTTCTGCATCTCCTGCTGCTCCATCTGCTGCATCTGCATCATCAGGATATCCTGAAGGAGATGCAGCAACAGAAGATGCAGCAGCAGGAGATGCAACCACAGCACTTTGGCAGAAGATTCAGCTGCAGGAGATGCAGTTGCAGGAGATGCAGCAGGATTTGCAGAAGGAGATACAGCAGAAGGAGTTACAGCAGTAGATGCAGTAGCAGATGCAGCAGAATGAAGTGTAGCAGCAGAAGATGTAGGAGGATATGCAGCAGCAGTAGATGAAACAGACCATAAAGCAGCAGGATATGCAGAAGCAGGAGAATCAGCAGCAGGGGATGCAGCAGCAGATTCAGCAGCAGACTCAGCAGGAAATGTAGGAACAGTAGATGCAGAAGCAGGAGATGCAGCAGAAGATGCATCAGCATGAGATGAATCAGAAGATGCATCACCCGGAAATGCACCAGCAGAGGCAGCAGAGAAGATGCAGCGGGAGATATAGAAAAAAAAAAGGAGCAGGAGCTGCCCCTGTTACTTGATGTCCTCCTGCATCTCCTGCTGCTGCATCTGCTGCTTCATCTCCTGCTTCTGTATCTCCTGCTGCTACATCTCCTGATTCAACCTCTGCTTATGCATCTGAGGATGCATCTCCTGATGCACAATTTTCCGTTTCATCTGCTGCTCCATCCCCTGCTGCATCATTTGCTGCTCCATCTGGTGCATCTGCTCTTGCATATGCTGCTGCTTCATCTACTCCTGCATCTCCTGCTGAATCTATTGCAGCTGCATCTTCTTCTGAAGTTCTTGATGAATCTACTGCTGAATATGCATCCCCTACTGCATCACCTCCTGCAGCATATCTTGCTGCATTTCGTTCTGCTTCATCTCCTGCTGCATCATCTGCTGCAGCATCTTCTTCTGCTACATCTCCTACTGAATCTGCATCTCCTGATGCATCAGTTGCTGCTGCATCTATTGCTGCTGCATCTGCTGCCTCTGTAGCTGCAGCTGCATCACCTGCTGCTGCATCACCTGCTGCATTACCTCCTGCTGAATATTCTGCTGCATTTCCTGCTGCTGCATCTCCTTAATCTGCTGCTCCACTTCCTGCTGCTTCATGCACTGTTGCATCTCCTGCTACATTTGCTGCTGCTGCATCTCCTTCTACTTGATGTCCTCCTATATCTCCTGCTGCTGCATCTGCTGCTTCATCTCCTGCTGCATCATCTGAGGATGCATCTGCAGAAGCATCTCCATTTCCTGCTGCATCTGCTGCTCAATCTTCTACAGATGCATCTAGTGCTTCTGCATTTCAGCTGCATATCCTGTTGAAGGCATCTGCGGCTGCATCTCCTGCTGCTACATCTCCTGCTGACTCTCCTGCTGCACTTCCTGCTGTAACTGCTGATGCCTATGTTGCTATTTCATCTCCTCCAGCATCTCCTGCTACAATTCCTGCTGATGTATCTCCTGCTGCATCTCCTACTACATCTCCTGCTGCTGAATCTTTTTCTATATCTGCTGCTGCATTTTCTACTGAATCACCTGCTGCGTTTTCTACTGAATCTCCTGCTGAAGAATCTCCTACGGAATTTCCTGCTGCAGAATCTGCTGATGCATCTCCTGCTGAATCTCCTTATGCTGCATTTCCTGCTGCTGAATCTCCTGCCTCTTCATCTCCTGCTGCTGCAACTCCTGCTGAATCTGCTGCTGACTCTGGTGCGGCTGCATCTTCTTTTACTGCATCTCCTGCTGCTGCATCTCTGGCTGATTTCCTGCTGCATTTCCTTCTTATGAATCTCTTGCTGCATATGCTGGTGCATCACCTGCTGAATATGCATCTCCTGCTACATCTCCTGCTGATACACCTCATGCAGCTGCATCTTCTGCTGCATATCCTGCTGCATCTGCTGTTGCCAAATCTCTTGCTGTTGCATATCCTACTGAAGTTCCAGGAGCATCTCCTGCTGATGCAATTCCTGCTGCATCTCATCCTGCACCCTTTGCTGCTGCATCTGCTTCTGGTGATGCTACATCTCCAGCTGCATCTGCTGCTTCATCTGCTGCTGAATCTCCTGCTGCATATGGTTCTACATGTTCTTCTGCATAAGGTTCTGCATATTCTGCTGCATATGGTGCTGCATCTGCTGCTGCTTCTGCTGCTGGTGCATCTCTTGCCTCATATTCTGCTTCTGTGACTCCTGCTGATGTATGTTTGCTGCATCTGCTTCTGCATCTCCTGCTTCTGCATCTAATTCTTCTGCATCTCTGGCTCCAGCATCTCCTACTGCATCAATTGCTGCTGCATCTCTTATTCATCTCCTTCTGCTGCATATCCTGCTGCATCAGGTTCTGCTGTACCTCCTCCTTCTGCATTTCCTGTTGCATCTCCTCCTGCTGCATATCCTGCTGAATCTCCTCCTATTGCACCTCCTGTTCCATCTCCTCCTGCTGCATCTCCTGCTGCTACATCTCCTTCTGCATCTCCTGCTACAGCATCTCCTGCTGTATCTGCTGCTTCTGCATCTCCTGATACATTCCCTGCTGCTTCATCTCATCCTGCTGCATCTCATGCTGCATCTCCTGCTGCTATATCTCCTGCTGTTTCATATCCTGCTACTGCATCTCCTAATGAATCTCCTGCTTCTTCATCTCTTGATCCATGTCGTGCTGCTGCATCTCCTGTTTCTGCATCTCCTTTTGCTTCGTCTGATGCTGCATCTCCTGCTGTATCTAATGTTGCGCCTTCCATTGAGGCATCTCCTGTGTCATCTCCTTCTGCTGCATATCGTGCTGTTTCATCTCGTTCTGTATCTCGTTCTGCATCTCCTTGAGCGTCACCTACTGCATCTCCTTCTGCATCACCTGCAGATGCATCTCCTGATGTATCTCATGTTGCACCTCCTATTGAAGCATCTCCTGCTCATCTCCTTCTGCTGTGTTAAATCATGGAGCGGGTGATCTTGATTGCTATCAAGAAGCACTTGCAAGAGAACCAAGTGATCAGGCTCAGCCAACATGGGTTCATGAAAAGCAGGTCTTGCCAGAGTAATCTGATCACCCAGTAACTAAACTCTTGGATGAGGGAAAGGCTGTGGATGTGGTCTTCCTGGACTTTAGTAAAGCCTTTGATACAGTTTCTCATAGCATTCTGCTTCGGAAACTGTCGGCCTCTGGTCTGGATGGGCGCACACTCTCCTGGGTGAAAAACTGGTTGAATGACCAGGCCCAGAGGGTGTTGGAAAAAGGAGTTAAATCCAGCTGGAGTCCAATGACAAGTGGGGTTCCCCAGGTCTCAGTCCTGGGTCCAGTCCTGTTTAATGTCTTTATCAACAACCTGGATGAAGGCATTGAATCCTCCCTTAGCAAGTTTGCAGATGACACCAAGTTGGGAGGAAGTGTCGATCTGCTGGAGGGTAGGGAGGCTCTGCAAAGGGACCTGAACAGGCTGGACTGCTGGGCTGAGACCAACGGCATGAGGTTTAACAAGGCCAAATGCCTGGTCCTGCACTTGGGGCACAACAACCCTAAGCAGAGCTACAGACTAGGAGAAGCCTGTCTGGAAAGCTGCCAGGAGGAGAAGGACCAGGGTGTGTTGGTTGACAGCCGACTGAACATGAGCCAGCAGTGTGCCCAGGTGGCCAAGAAGGCCAATGGCATCTTGGCTTGGATCAGAAATGGTGTGACCAGCAGGTCCAGGGAGTTTATTCTCCCTCTGTACTCGGCACTGGTGAGACTGCACCTCAAGTACTGTGTTCAGTTCTGGGCTCCTCACCACAAGAGGGATGTTGTGGCTCTGGAGCGAGTCCAGAGAAGAGCAACAAAGCTGGTGA
Source organism: Clamator glandarius (assembly GCA_033459285.1). Taxonomy (NCBI): domain Eukaryota; kingdom Metazoa; phylum Chordata; class Aves; order Cuculiformes; family Cuculidae; genus Clamator; species Clamator glandarius. The sequence continues at coordinate 243,158 of JAUNZM010001119.1, read as the reverse complement.
AGGGGCTGGAGAACAAATCTTATGAGGAGTGACTGAGAGAGCTGGGGTTGTTTAACCTGGAGAAGAGGAGGCTGAGGGGAAATCTCATTACTCTCTACAACTCCCTGAAAGGAGGTTGTGGAGATGAGGGTGCTGGCCTCTTCTCCCAAGTGACAGGGGACAGGACGAGAGGGAATGGCCTCAAGCTCCGCCAGGGGAGATTTAGGCTTGAGATTAGGAAGAAATTCTTCATGGAGAGGGTGGTTAGGCATTGGAACGGTCTGCCCAGGGAGGTGGTTGAGTCGCCGTCCCTGGAGGTGTTTAAGGTTAGGGTAGATGCTCAAGAGCATGATTTAGGGATTAGTGGGAATGGCTGGACTCGACGATCCAGTGGGTCTCTTCCAACCTGGTTATTCTGTGATTCTGTGATCTGTGATTCTGTATCTTGCTTCTTCATCTCCTTCTGCATCTCCTGCTGCATTTCCTTGAGCGTCACCTGGTGCATCTCCTTCTGCATCACCTGCAGATGCATCTCCTACTCTATCTCCTGCTGCTGCATATTCATCTGCATTTCCTGCTGCGGCTCTTTCTGAATCTACTACTGCTGCATTTGCTGAATTTGCTGCTGCATCTGCTGCTGCTTCATCTACTGCTGCATCTCCTGATAGATCTCCTGCTGCTGCATCTCCTGCTGGTGCATCTGATGCTGCATTTGATGCTGCTTTCTCTCCTGCTGCATGTCCTGCTGATGAATCTCCTGCGCTATTTCCTTCTACTGCATCTTCTTCTCTTCATCTACTACTCTGCACCTCCTGCTACTACATCTCCTCCTTCTGCATCTCCGGCTGAATCGCCTGTAGCATCTCCTGCTTCTTCATCTCCTGCTGCTACATCTCCTAGTGCATATGATGCTCCTGCATCTCCTGTTACTTCTGTTGCTGCTGCATTCCCTGATGCATCTCCTAATTCTACAACTCATTCTGCATCTGGTGCTACTACATTCCTTGCTGCTGCATTTTCTGATGCATCTCCAGATGCTGCAACTCTTTCTACATCTCATTTCTTGATGCATCTCCTGCTGCATTTCCTGCTGATACATCTCCTCCGTTATACCTTTCTACATGTGCTTCCTCATTTCCTCATGCACCTGCTTATGCACCTCGTGCCGCTGCATCTCCTGCTTCATCTTCAACTGATGCATCTGTGGCTTCATCATCTCCTGCTGCATCTGCTGTAGTATTTCCTGATGCAGTATCTGCTGATCCTGCATCTATTGCTGCATTTCCTGCTGCATCTGCTGCTGCTCTACTGCTGCTTCATCTCCTGCCAAATCTCCTGCTGCATATCCTGCTGCTGCATCTCTTAATGCATCTCACGATAATGATTCATCTCCTGCTACTGCATCTCCTGCTGCACCTTCTGCTGCTGCATCTCCTGCTGATGGGTCTGATGCAGCATCTCTTGCTCTTGCATCTCCTGCTGCATCTCCTCCTGCTGCATTACCTGCTCTATCTCCTCCTACTGCATCTCCTCCTGCTGCATATCCTGCTTCTGTATATACTGCTGCCTTTCCTGCTGCTGCAACTCCTGCTGCTGAATCTCTTTCTGCATCTCCTTCTTCTGAATCTCCTGCTGCTCTATTACCTTCTGCATCGACTCCTGCTGCATGTCCTGCTGCTGCATCTCTTCCTGATGCATCTCCTTCTGCATCTCCTGCTGATGCATCTCCTGCTAAATCTGCATCTCCTGCTGATGCATCTGCTTCTGCATCTCCTGCTGCTTCATCTCTTGCTCTTGCATCTCCTTCTGCTTAATCTCCTCCTGCATCTCCTGCGGCATCTCATGCTGCTACATATCCTGCTACATGTCCTGATGTATCTCCTTCTGAATATGCATCTCCTGCTGCTTCTCCTACTGCTGAATCTCCTGCTGCTGAATCTCCTGCTGCTGAATCTCCCGCTGCTGCGTCTGCTGCATCATCTCCTCTTTCTCCATATCCTGCTGTATCTCCTGTTGCTGCATCATAACATGCTGCTGCACATGTTGAAGAATCTCTTCCTACAGCATCTTCTGCTGAATCTTCATTTCCTGCTGCATCTGCTTCTGCATCTCCTGCTGCTGCTGCATCTACTGCTGCTTCTCCTTCTGCTGCATCAGTTGCTGCTGAATTTCCTGATCAATCTCCTGCGGCATCTCATGCTTCTATATATCATGCTGAATCTCCTGCTGCATCTCCTTCTGAATATGCATCTCCTGATGCATCTCCACATGCTGCCACTCCTACTGCTGCGTTTGCTCTCCTGCTGAATCTCTTGCTGCTGAATCTCCTGATGCCGTTTCTGCTGCTGAATAGTCTTTGTGTGCTGCTGAATATCCTGCTGCATCTGCTGCTGCTACATCTCCTACTGCTGCATAACCTTCTGCATCTATTCCTGTTGAATTTCCTGCTGATGCATCTCCTGCTGATTTAAGACTTAACTGCCCCTACTGAAGAGCTTTAGGAAAATCGAATAACGCACACAGGGAAGATGCTAGCATGGAATTCTGCTGCTTCTGAATGTCTTCTCTTAGAGTGCTTTCACTGCAAAGCGAGACTTGTAGAACTCTGAGTATACGTTTGTGCACTGTAACATCAGTATTCCTATTAAAGCGTCACTTCAAAATTTTTAGATCGTTCAGCACAAGTACAGCAGGGAAGATGCTACGATCAAATGCTGGCTCTTGTTAAGAGTCTTCTGTGAAAAAGCATTCACTGCAAGCTGCAAAGCACTTCTTATAGACAGTGTTAGTGTAGGGTACTGAATTGTGGCTTAGCTGCACCTATTAAAGTGATTTGGGATAAGTGAGTAAATCCTGCAGGGAAGAAGCTGGAAAGGAATGCTGCTGCTTCTGAATGTGTTCTCTTAGAGCACTTTCACTACAAAGCAAGAATTGTAGAACTGTCAGTATAAGCTTGTGTACCGTAACATATAAACGACAGATAAAACGTCACTTCAAAAATTCAGATCGTTCCGCACAAGAACCGCAGTGAAGCTGCTACGATCAAATGCTGGCTCTCGTTAGAGTCTTCTGTGGAAGCTCTTTCGTTGCAAAGTGGAAAGCACGACTATCAGAACGATTTAGTGTAGGGTACTGAATTGTGAATTAACTTCTATTATTACGGCGCTGTAGGAAAATGGAAATACGCCCGCAAGGAAGACGCTAGCATGGAAAGCTGCTTCTTCTGAAGGTCTTCTCTTAGAGCTCTTTTTCTGTAGAGCAAAACTTGTAGAGCTTTCAGTGTAGACTTGCATACTGTAACATCAGAATGACTATTAAAGCGTCACTTCAACATTTCAGAGCATATAGCACACGCACCTGAGGGAAACATGCTACGATTAAATGCTGGCTCTCATAAGAGAATTTTGTGGAGAGATTTCACTGCAAGCAGCAAAGCACGGCTTAAGGACCGTTTTAGTATAGGGTACTGAATAGCGACTTAACTGTGTCTATTAATCCACTTTAGGAAAATTGAATTATGCCTGCAGGGAAGATGCTAGCATGGAATGCTGCTACTTGTGAATGTTATCCCATAGAGCTTTTACTGCAAAGCAAGACTTGTGGAAATTTCAGTCTAGTCTTGTGCACTGTAACATCAGAATTGCTATTAAAGCATCACTTCAATATTTTCAGATTGTTCCAAAGAAGTAACGCAGGGAAGCTGCTACCATCAAATGCTGGCTTTAGGTTGACTCTTTTTTGGAAGCGCTTTCACTGCCAGTGGCTAAGCAGACTTATGGACCGTTTTAGTGTAGGGTACTGAATTGTGACTTATCTTCTCCTATGAAGGCGCTTTAGGAAAAGTGAGTAACTCCCAAAGGGAAGATGCTAGCATGGAATGATGCAGGTTCTGGAAGTGTTCCCTTAGAGTGTTTTCACTGCCAATCAAGGCTTGTAGAACTTCCAGTCTGTGTACTGTAACATCAGAACAGCTATTAAAGCGTCCCTTCCAAATTTCAAGTAGTTCAGAACAAGTATCTCAGAGAAGCTGCTACGATCAAATACTGGCTCTCGTTAGAGTCTTCTTCGAAAGTGCTTTCACCGCAAGCTGTGAAGCATGACTAAGAGAACGTTTAGTATAGATTAGGGAATTGTGACTTAACTGCGCCTATGAAGGCTCTTTAGGAAAAGTGAGTAATTCCCACCTGGAAGATGCTAGCATGGAATGCTGCTGTTGCTGAATCTTTTCTCTTATAGCTCTTTTACTGCGAAACAATATGTGTAGAACTTTCAGTCTAGTCATTTCTTCTGTAACATCAGAATGGCTATTAAAACGTCACTTCAAAATTTAAGAGCCTACAGCATCTCCTGCTGCATCTCCAGCTGGTGCATCTGCTGCTTCGTCTCCTGCTATTGCATATCCAGTACCATCTCCTGCTGCATTTTCTGCTCCTGCATCTCCTGTTGAATCTGCCTATGTGGCTACATCTCCTGACGCTGAATCTGCTGCAGCATCTGCTGCTGAATCTCCTGCATCTGTATCATATGCTGATTCTCCTTCTTCTGCATCTCCTGCTGCATTTCCTGCTGCTGCATCTCTCGCTGAATCTCCTGCTACATCTCTGATGCTGCATCTCCTACTGCATCTCCTGCTCAGTCTACTGCTGAATATGCATTTGCTGCTGCATCTCCTGCTGCATCTGCTACAGCATATCCTGCTGCATCCAATTTTCCATCACCTGCAGCTGCAACCCCTGCTTCTGCATCTCCTACTGCAGCATCTCCGCCTGCTGCATCTCGTTCTTCTTCATCTCATGCTACTGCATCTCATACTGCGGCATCTCCTGCTGCGGCATCCTCTGCTCTGGCATCTGCTTCTGCATATCTGTTTTCTGCATCTCATACTGCATCTCCTAATGCACCTACTGCTGCTGCATCTGCTTGTGCTGCATCTCATGCAGTATCTGCTGCTGCATCTCTGCTGCATCTCCTGATGCATCTCCAATTGCATCTTGTTCTGTGTCTCCTGCTGCTTCGTCTCCTGCTCTATCTACTGCTGCATTTCCTCCTCTATCTCCTGCTGCTGAATCTCCCTTTGCATCTACGGCTTCAGATACTCCTGCATCTCCTACTGCATCTGCTGCTACTGCATCTCCTGTTTCTGCATCTCCTGCTGCATCTGGGGCTGCTGTATCTCGCCCACCTGCACCTTCTGCTACTTCTGCTGCTGCATCACTTGCTGAATCTCTTGCTGCACCTCCTTCTGATTTTCCTGCTGCTGAATCACCTCCTACTGCATCTGCTGCAGTATTTCTTGCTGCTGGATATCCTGCTTCTTCATATCATGCTGCATTTCCTGCTGCTGCATATCCTTCTGCTGCATGTGCTGCTGTATCTCCTGCTGCATCTCCTATGGCTGTATCTCCAGCAGCTGAATCTGCTGCCAGAGTGCTGTGGCTGCATATCCTGGTGCTGCATCTAGTGTTGCTGCATCTCCTTCAGAATATTCCGATGATGCAGATTCATCAGCAGGAGACGTGGTATGAGATGCAGAAGCAGGAGATGCAGTAGCAGGAGATGAAGCATCAGATGCAGGATCAGGAGATGCAGCAGCAGGAAATGCAGCAATAAGAGACGCATCAGGAAATGCAGCAGTGTATGAAGCAGCAAGAGATGCAGCAGAGAGAGATGAAGCAGCAGGAAATGCAGCAATAGGAGATGTAGCAGGAGATGCAGAAGTACATGAAGCAGCAAAAGATGCAGCAGAAAGAGATGAAGCAGCAGAAAAATGGATCAGAAAATGCACTAGCAGCCATAGCTGCAGGAGATAGAGCAGCAACAGATGCAGCTGGAAAGGCAGCAGCAAGAGATGCAGCAGGGATTGCAACAGCAGGAGATGCAGAAGCAGGAGATCCAGAAGAAAGCTCCATCATAAGATGAATCTGCTAATGTATCAGAAGGAGATGGAGCAGGAGATGGAGCAGCAAGAGTTGCAGCAGCAAGATTTGCAGCAGCAGATGCAGCAACAGGTGAAGCAGTATCAGGAGATACAGAGAAGGAGATGCAGCAGTATGTGAAGCAGCAGGAGATATAGAAGCAAATGCTGCAGATGCAGCAGTAATTGATTCACCAAGAGATGCAGCAGGAAGAGGTGCATCAGGAAACGGAGAAGATGCCACAGAAAGAGATGATTAACGAGATCGATCAGAAGATTCACCAACAATAGATGGAGCAGGAGATGCAGCTGCAAGACATGTAGCAGGAGATGCAGCAGGAAATGCAGAAGGAGATGCAGTAGCAGGAGATGTAGCACCAAGTTATGCAGTGGGGATTGAGGAAGAGGCGATGTACCCTGAGATGCAGCAGCAGGAGATGCAGCTGGAGATGTAGCAGCAGACGAAGCAGCAGTAGATGCAGCAGCAAGATAGGCATCAGGAGATAAAGCAGGAGATGCAGTGGAGAAGATTCATAAGCAAAAGATAAAGCACCAGGAGATGCAGCAGCAGGAATTTCAGTAGGAAATGCAGCAGCAGAAGAAACAGCAGGTAATGCAGCAGCAGTAGATGCAGCAGGGTGTGCAACAGAAAGGGATTCAGCAACAGGAGATGAATCAGAGGGTATGCATCATCAGATGAATCCGCTGATGCATCAGATGTAGTTGCAGACAGAGATGCATCAGCAGGAGTTTCAGCAGAGGCTGCAGCAGCAATAGATGCAGGAAGAGATCCAGGCGGAGGAACTAGAGCAGTAGGAGATGTAGCAGCACATACAGCAGCAGATCAGGGGATGAAGCAGCAGGAGAAGCAGCAGGAGGAGATTCAGCAGGAGATGCATCAAGAGATGCACCTGAGATACAGCAGCAGGAGGCACAGCAACAGGAGATGCAACAGGAATGCAGCAAAGGATTCAGTAGCAGGTGATGCAGCAGCAGATGCAGAAGTAAATCCAGCAGCAGAAGACTTAGCAGCAAATGCAGCAACACATGCAGCAGAAGTTAATTCAGGAGCAGAAGATGTAGCAGCACATGCAGCAGTAGTAGATGAAACCGAGGATGAAGAAGCAGGGGATAGAGCAGCAGGAGGTGCAGGAGGAGATGCAGCAGCATATTCAGAAGCACATTCAGCAGACGACGCTGAAGCAGAAAATTCAGCAGTAGGAGACTAAGACTCGGCAGATATAGAAGCACGTTCAGCAGGAGATGCAGCAGGAGATTCAGCAGCAGTAGATGCAGCAGTGTTTGCAGTAGCAGCAGATGGAGCATCAGGTGATGCAGGAGGACATCAAAAATCAGAAGGTGAAGCAACAGGAGATGCAGCAGTAGAGTAATCTACAGCAGATGCACCAAAAGATGCAGGAGATGCAGCAGCAGGAGATGCAGCTGGAGATGCAGCAGAAGTAGATCGAGCAAGATATACAGAAGCAGGAGATGCATCAGCGGGAGATGTGGCATGAGAGGCAGAAGAAGGAGATCCTGCAGCAGATGCAGTAGCATATACAGCACCAGCAGATGCAGCAGCAGGAGATAAAGCAGCAGATGCATCAGCAGGAGATTCAGTAGCAGGAGATGCAGCAGTCAGAAATACAGCAGCAGGAGATGCAGCAGGAATTCAGGAAGGGATTCAGTAGCAGGTGATGCAGCAGCAGATGCAGTAGATTCATCAGCAGGAGATACACCAGGAGATGCAGCAGTAGTAGATACAGCAGTGTATGCAGCAGCAGCGGATGGAGCATCAGGTGATGCAGCAGCAGAAGATGCAGAAGCAGATGCAGCAGCAGAAGATGCAGCAATAGAAGATGCAGCAGCAGGATATGAAGCAGGAGATGAAGCAAGAGATTTAGCAGGAGATACAGAAGCAGAAGATTCAGGAGCAGGAGATGAAGAAGCAGGAGATGCAGCAACAGGAGCGGCAGAAGCAGATGCAGAAGTAGGAGGTGCAGCAGCAGGATTTTCAACAGCAGATTCAACAGCAAATGCAGAAGGAGATGCAGCAGGAGAAGATGCAGCAGCAAGAGATGCAACATCAGGTTCAACAGCAGATACAGAAGGAGATGCATCATCAAGAGATGCGGCAGCAGATGCATCAATAGATGCATATTCATCAGGAGATGCAGCAGGAAGAGACGCTTCAGCAGGTACAGCTTCATGAGATGTAGCACGAGATACAGAAAGAGATGCTGTAGGAGGAGGGGCAGGAATAGATGTTGCAGCAGACGCAGTAGCAGGAGATGCAAAAGCAGAAGTTGCATCCGTAGATGATGCAGCAGGATATGCAGGCACAGGATCTGCAGAGAAGAAGATGCAGCAGCAGGAGGTGCAGGAGGAGATGAAGCAGCATAATCTGCAGAGAAGAAGATGCAGCAGCAGGAGATGCAACAGTAGATGCTTCAGAAGGAGATGCAGCAGCAGAAAGTACAGCAGTACATGAACCAGCAGATGCACAAGAAAATGCAGCAGGAGATGCATCAGGATATGATGCGGTACCAGCAGATGCAGTAGAAGATGCAGCATCTGGAGTTCAAGCAATAGAAAATGCTGCAGGAGATGCAGCAGCAGATGCATCAGGAGAAGCAGGAGCAGGAAATGCAGAAGGAAGAGATGCAGCAGAAGAGATGCAGGAGTAGGAGAGGCAGAAGCAGGAGATGTAGGAGCAAGTCATGCAAAAGGATATGCAGAAGCAGGAGATGCAGGGAATGCAGCAGCTGGTGCAGGAGGAGATTTAGAAGGAGGAGAGGCAGAAGCAAGAGATGCAGTATGAGATGCAGCAGCATGATATGCAGCAGCAGATGCATCAGCAGCAGATGCAGCAGTAGATTCAGCAGAAGACAGTGCAACAGGAGATGAAGCAGCTGGAGATGAAGCAGATGATGCAGTAGCAGGAGATGTAGTAGGAGATGCAGCAGGAGATAGAGCGTTAGACACTGCAGCAGGAGATGCAGCAGGGAAGGCATATTCAGTAGGATATGCAGCATGAGATTCAGCAGCACGATATGCAGCAGGAGATGTTGCAGCAGATGCAGCAGGAGATTCCGCAACAGGAGATTCAGCAGCAGACACAGGATCTTCAGCGGCAGACATGGCATCAGGAGACTCAGCAGCAGGAGATGCAGCAGCAGATGCAGAAGCAAACGCAGCAGTAGGAGTGGCAGCAGGTGGAGATTCATCAGGAGATGCATATTCAGTAGGAGATGCAGCAGGAGATGTAGCAGGATATATAGTAGCATGAGGTGCCACAGGATATTCCAAAAGAGATTCAGAGGAAGGAGATGCAAGAGCAGAAGATGAAGCAGAAGGAGATGCAGCTGCAGCAGCTGCAGCAGGAGATGCAGGAGGAGGAGATACAGCAGCAGGATACGCAGCACACTTGATTCAGAAAGTAATAGAGCAGCAGGAGGTGCAGCAGGAGGAGATGCAACAGGGGATACAGCAGCAGGAGATGCAGCAGCAGGAGATGCAGCAGAAGGAAATGCAGCAGTATATACAGAAGCAGAATATGCAGCAGGAGGAGATGAAGTAAGAGGAGATATAGCAGGTAATGCAGCAGCAGGAGATGCAGCAGAAGGAGATGCAACAGGGGATACAGCAGGAGGAGGTGCATCAGCAGTAGATGTAAAAGGAATGCAGCAGAATATGCAGTAGGAGGTGATGTAACAGCAGGTGCAGCAGAGGTAAATTCAGCAGCAGAAGATGTAGCAGGTCATGGAGCAGCAGATCAGAAGATGAAGCAAAAGAGAAGCAGCAGGAGGTGATACAGCGGAGAGGCATCAGGAGATGCAGCAGCAGGAGATGCATGAAGAGATGCAGCATCAAGCCATGCAGCATTAGGAGATGCAGCAGGGGATTTAATAGCAGGTGGTGCAGCAGGAGATGCAGCAAAAGATGAAGCAGTAAGAGATGCACCAGGGGATACAGCAGCAGGAGGTGCAGCAGGAGATGCATATACTGAAGGAGACGCAGCAGGAGTTATGGCAGGATATGTAGCAACATGAGATGCCTCAGCAGATTCAGGAGGAGATTCAGCAGTAGGAGATGCAAGAGCAGGAGATGTAGCCGCAGCAGATCTAGCAGCAGATTCAGCAGGAATTTCTGCAATTGGATAAGCAGCTGGAGATGCAGCAGCAGATGCAGCAGCACGGGATGCAGCAGCTGATGCAGCAGCAAATGCCGCAGAAGATGCAGCAGTAGCTGCAGATTCAGCAGAAGATGCAGCAGGAAGAGATGATTCAGGTGATACAGCATCAGGAGATGCAGCAGAAGATTTAGCAGGAGATGCAGCAGGAGGAGATGCAGAAGGAGGCGAAGCAGCAACAGGAAATGCAGCATGAGATTAAGCAGCAAATGCAGAAGCAGTAGAAACAGCAGGTGGAGATGCAGAAGCAGATGCAGCAGTAGATGCAGATTCAGCAGGAGATTCATCAGCAGGAGATGCTGCAGCAGATTCACAGTAGGAGATGCAGCAGGAGGTGCAGCAGAAGTAGATACAGCAGAATAAGCAGCAGGAGGAGATGCAGTAGAAGATGCAGGAGCAGGAGATGCAGCAGGAAATTCAGAAGGAAAAAGAGCAGGAGAAGCAGCAGATGCAGCGGCAGCAGATGCAGGAGGAGATCCAGCAGCAGGAGATGCAGCAGTACATGAAGTAGCAGCAGATACAACATCAGATTCAGCAGATGCAGAAGCAGGAGATGCAGAAGGAAATGAATTAGAAATGTAGAAACAAATGCAGCAAGCGATGCAGCAGTAGGAGATGTAGCATGAGATGCAGCAGTACATGAACTAGTAGCAGATATAACAGCAGATTCAGGAGATGTAGCAGAGAAGATGCAGCAGGATATGAAACCGCAGAAGATACAGAAGGAGATGAAGCAGCCGAAGATGAAGCTAGAGGTGAAGTAGAAATGCAAAAGCAAATGCAGCAGGAGATGCAGAAAGATGAGATGCAGCAGCCGGAGATGCAGCAGCAGAAGCAGCAGCAGATGCAGCCGGAGATGCAGCAGCAGGAGATGCAGCAACAGGAGATGCAGGAAGGGATGCATATTCAACAGGATATGCAGCAGAAGATACAGCAGGAGATTTAGCAGGAGATGCAGCAGTAGATGAAGCAGCAGCATATGCAGTAGCAGATGCACCAGATGGAGCAGATAGAGATGAAGCAGGGGATGAAGCAGCAGATGCAACTGGAAATGGAGCATCAGGAGATTCACTACCGATGCATGAGCACAGAATGCAGCAGGAGATGTAATATCAGGAGATACAGGAGCAGGAGATGCATCAGGAGATGTAGCAGCAGGAGATACAGAGGCAGGAGATGAAGCAGCAGATGCAGCAGCAGGAGATACAGGAGGATGTCAAGTAGCAGAAGATGCAGCAGCAGGAATTTTATCTGGAGATGCAGCAGTACATGAAGCATTTCCTGCTGATGCATCTCCTGCTGCATGTCCTGCTGATGCATCTCCTGCTAAATGAGCTCTTGATGATGCATCTTTTGCTGCATCTCCTGCTACTGCATCTCCTGCTGCTGGATTTCCTGCTGCTGCAATTCCTACTGCATCTCATGCTGCTGCATTTCCTGCAGCATCTCCTGATATATCTCCTACTTCTGCATCTCCGGCTGCTGGATTTCCAGCTTCTTCTCCTGTGCTATATCTGCTGCTTCATCTGTGGCTGCTCATCTCCAGCTGCATCTCCTGCTGCTGCACCTCAAGCTGCTGTATCTTATTTTCTGCATCACCTTCTCTTCATCTCTTGCAGCTGAATCTCCTGCTGCATCTGCTTCTGCTGCATCTCCTGCTGCATCTGCTGCTGCATTTCACGCTACTACCTCCCCTTCTGGTGCATCTCCTGCTGCATTTCCTCTGCTGCATCTGCTACTGCATTCATGCTACTACCTCCCCTGCTGGTGCATCTCCTGCTGCATATACTTCTGTTTCATCTCTTAATGCATCTCCTGCTGCTGCATCTCAATATCCTGCTTCATCTTGGTCTGCTACATTTACTGTTTCTGCATCTCCTGCTGCTGCATCTCCTGTTACATCATCTGCTGCTGCATCTCCTCCTGCTGCATCTGCTGCTGCATCCCCTTCACCTACGTCTCCTGCTGCATCTCTTAGTGCTGAAAATCATGATCCCACATCTTCTGCTGTGGCAATTAATGGTGCTTCATTTCCTGCTACATTTCTTCCTTTTACATCTCCTACTGCTGCGCCTCCTGCTGCTACATTGGCTGCAGCATCTCCTGTTGCTACATCTCCTGCTGCATCTGCTGCGGCATCTCTTTCTGCTGAATCTCCGATCCATCTGCTGCTGCACTGCTGATGCAGCTGCTGCTGCTGCATCTCCTGGTGCTTTGTAAACTACTACTGTGTCTCCTGCTGCTGCATATCCGGATTAAGCATATCCTATTGCATCTCCTGGTGTTTCTTTTCTTGCTGCTTCATTTTCTGCTGCATCTCCTGCTGTTGCACTTCCTACTGCATCTCCCTGTGCTGCATTTCTTGACGCTGCATTCCCTGCAGTATCTCCTGCTTCTGCATCTTCCGCAGAATCTCCTGTTCCTTCTTCTCCTGCTGAATCTGCATCTCCTGCTGCATCTGTCGTTGCATCTCCTGCTGGTTTAGAAACTACTGCTGCATCTGCTGCATCTCCAGCTGCATCATCTCTTCTACATCTCCTGCTGCTATATCTCCTGCTGCACCTGCTGCTGCATCTCCTGCTGCATCAATTCCTACATATCCTGCTGTTGCATCTCTTGCCGCTGCACCTCCTGCCACTGCATCTCCTGTTACACCTCCTGCTTTGGCATCTCCTGCTACTGCAAATACTGCTGCTGCATCTCCCGATAAATGTGGTGCTGCATCTGCTACTGCATCTGCTACTACTCCATCTAATACTGCTACATCTTCTGCTGAATCCTCTGCTTCTGTATCTCCTGCTGTTGCTTTTCCTGTTGCATCTCCTACTGCTGCAAATGCTGCTGCATCCCCTTCTGCATCGCCTACTGCATTTCTTGATACTGCATCTCATGCTGTTGCATATCCTGCACCTGCTACTGAATCTTTGCTGCATCTCATACTGCGTCTGCTAATGTATCTGCTGCATCTCTTGCTGCTGCTTCTCCTTCAGATTATCCTGATGATGCAGATGGAGCAGCAGGAGATGCAGCAGGAGATTCCACAGCAGGAGACTGAGCAGGAGTTGCAGCATCAGATGAAGCAGCAGGAGATGCAGCAGCAATATATGCAGCAAAACGAGATGAAGCAGGATAGGAAGCATCAGGAGACTAAGCAAGAGGAGATGCATTAGGAAATTCTGCAGCAGGTGATGCAGCAGCAGTAGATGCCGCAGAGAATGCAGTAACACGAGATTCAGCAGTAGGAGCTGCCACAGGAGATGCAGCTGCAGGAGATGCATCAGGAGATGCAGCATCAGGAAATGCACGAGGACATCCATCAGCAGGAGATGTAGCAGCTGGAGATGCAACAGTAGGTGAATCTACAGCAGATATAGCAAAAGATACAAGACATTCGCCAGCAGGTGATGCAGCAGCAGCAAATGCAGCAAGATATGCAGAAGCAAGAGATGCATCAGCAGGAGATGTGGTATGAAATGCAGAAGCAGGAGATGCAGCAGCAGCAGATGCAACAGCAGGAGATGAATCATCAGATGCAGGAGTATGAGATGCAGCAGCAGGAAATGCAGCAAAAGGAGTTGCAGCAGGAGTTGCAGCAGTACATGAAGCAGCAAGAGATGCCGCAGAAAGAGATGAATCCGCAGACAATGCATCAGAAAATGCACTAGCAGCCGCTGCTGCAGGAGATAGAGCAGCAGCAGCTGCAGCTGGAAATGCAGCAGTAGATGCAGCAGGATTTGCAGCAGCAGGAGATGTAGAAGATGGAGATCCAGTAAGAAAGCACCATCATAAGATGAATCTGCAGATGTATCAGAAGGATATAGAGCAGGAGATGGAGCAGCAAGAGTTGCAGCAGCAAGATTTGAAGCTGTATCAGGAGATGCAGAGAAGAAGATGCAGAGAATGAGAAGCAGCAGAAGGAGATGCAGCAGGAGATGAAGCCACAGTAGATGCAGCAAGAGATATAGCAGCAGCAGTTGCAGCAGCAGGATATTTAGCAGGAGATGCAGTATTATGTGAAGCAGCAGTAGATGTAGCAGCAAATGCTGCAGATGCAGCAGTAATTGATTCAACAAGAGATGCAGCAGGAAGAGATGCATCAGGAAATGTGGAAGATGCAGCAGAAAGAGATGCTTAAGGAGATTGATCAGGAGAAGATTCAGCAGCAGGAGATAGAGCAGGAGATGCAGAAGGAGATGAAGTAGCAGGAGATGTAGCACCAGGATATGCAGTGGGGATTGAGCAAGAGGAGATGTACCCTGAGATGCAGAAGCAGGAGATGCAGTTGGAGATGTAGAAGCAGATGAAGCAGCTGGAAATGCAGCAGCAAGATATGCATCAGAAGGAGATGTAAAAGAAGGAGATTAAGCTACACGAGATGCATTAGGAGATGTAGCATCAGGAGATGCAGCCTTAGTAGATGCAGCAGCAGATTCCGTAAGAGATGCAGTGGCAGGAGATTCATAAGCAAAAGATATAGCACCAGGAGTTGCAGCAGCAGGATATTCAGTAGGAGATGCAGTAGCAGGAGAAACCGAAAATGATGCAGCAGCAGTAAATGAATGATTTCCCACAAAGGGTATGAAGCAGCAGGAGATTCAGCAGCAGGATATGAATCAGGGGAGATGCATCATCAGGTGAATCCGCTGATGCATCAGAGGTAGTTGCAGACAGAGTTGCAGCATCAGGAGTTTCAGCAGAGGATGCAGCAGCAGATGTAGCAGCAGTAAATTCAGCAGCAGGAGATGTAGCAGTACATGCAGCAGCAGATCAGGAGATGAAGCAGCAGGAGAAGCAGCAGGTGGAGATTCAGGAGGAGATGCATCAGGAGATGCAGCAGCAGGAGATGCATGAAGAGATGCATCATCAGGAGATGCAGCATTAGGAGATGCAGCAGGAGATTCAATAGCAGGTGGTGCAGCAGTAGGAGAAGCACAGGGGATACAGCAGCAGGAGGTGTTGCAGCAGGAGATGCAATAGGAATGCAGCAGGGGATTCAGTAGCAGTTGATGCAGCAGAAGATGCAGAAGAAGTAAATTCAGCAGCAGAAGATGTAGCAGCAGATGCAGCAGCAGATGCAGCCGAAGTAAATTAAGTAGCAGAAGATGTAGCAGCATATGCAGCAGTAGTAGATGAAAACGAGGATGAAAAAGCAGGGAATAGAGCAGCAGGAGATGCAGCAGCAGGAGATGCAGCAGCATATTCAGCAGCACATTCAGCAGAAGATGCTGAAGCAGGAGATTCAGCAGCAGGAGATTAAGACTCAGCAGATACAGAAGTACAGAAGGAGATGATGAAGCAGAAGATGCAGCAGGAGTAGATGCAGCAGTGTATGCAGCAGCAGCAGATGGAGCATCAGGTGATGCACGGGGACATCAAAAATCAGAAGGTGAAGCAACAGGAGATGCAGCAGATTAATCTACAGCAGATGCACCAAAAGATGCAAGAGATGCAGCAGCAGGAGATGCAGCTGGAGATGCAGCAGCAGTAGATTGAGCAAGATATACAGAAGCAGGAGATGCATCAGCGGGAAATGTGGCATGAGAGGCAGAAGGAGATCCTGCAGTAGATGCAGTAGCATATGCAGAACCAGCAGATGCAGCAGCAGGAGATGCAGCGGTCAGAGATGCAGAAGGTTATGCATCAGCAGAAGATGCATCAGCAGGAGATTCAGCATCAGGAGATGCAGCATCAGTAGATGCAGCAGGAATTCAGGAGGGGATTCAGTAGTAGGTGATGCAGCAGCACATGCAGGAGATGCAGCAGTAGGAGATGCAATGGTCGGTGATGCAATAGGAGATTCAGCAGCAGGAGATGCACCAGGACATGCAGCAAGAGGAGATGCAGCAGATTTTTCAGCAGCAGGAGACACAGCAGCAGAAGATGCAGCAGCAGGATATGATGCAGGAGATGAAGCAAGAGCTTTAGCAGGAGATACAGAAGCAGAAGATTCAAGAGCAGGAGATGAAGAAGCAGGAGATGCTGCAACAGGAGCTGCAGAAGGAGATGCAGAAGTAGGAGGTGCAGCAGCAGGAATTTCAACAGCAGATTCAACAACAGATGCAGAAGGAGCTGCAGCATAAGGAGATGAAGCAGCAGATGCATCAATAGATGCCTATTCCTCAGGAGATGCAGCAGGAAGAGATGCTTCAGCAGGTACAGCTTCATGAGATGTAGCACGAGATACAGAAGGAGATGTAGTAGGAGGAGAGGCAGGAGTAGATGATGCAGCAGACGCAGTAGCAGGAGATGCAGAAGCAGAAGATGCAGCCAGAGATTCTGCAGCAGGAGATGCAGCAGCAGGAGATACAGCAGTACATGAAGCAGCAGGTGCACAAGAAAACGGGGCAGGAGATGCGGCAGGATGAGATGCAGTACCAGCAGATTCAGTAAAGAGATGCAGCATCTGGAGTTGAATAGAACATGCAATAGAACATGCTTCAGGAGATGATGCAGCAGATGCATCAGGAGAAGCAGAAGCAGGAAATGGAGAAGCAGGAGATGCAGCAGCAGAGATGCAGGAGTAGGAGAGGGAGAAGCAGGAGATGTAGGAGCAAGTCATGCAAAAGGAGATGCAGCAGCAGGAGATGCAGCAGCAGATGCAGCAGCAGCAGATGCAGTAGCAGCAGATGCAGCAGTAGATTCAGCAGAAGACACAGCAGCAGGAGATGAAGCAGCTGGAGAAGAAGCAGATTATGCAGCAGCAGGAAATGCAGTAATAGGAGATGCAGCAGGAAATAGAGCACTAGACACTGCAGCAGGAGATGCAGAAGGGTAGGCATATTCAGCAGGAAATGTAGCAGGAGATGCAATAGAAGGATATGCAGCAGGAGATGCCGCAGCAGGTGCAACAGAAGGAGGTGCAGCAGGAGGAGATGCAGCAGGAAGAGATGCATCGGGAAATGGCTATTCAGAAGGAGATGCATCAGGAGATGTAGCAGCATGAGATGCTACAGGAGATTCAGGAGGAGATTCAGCAGCACGAGATACAAGAGCAGGAGATGCCATCGCAACAGATGCAGCACCAGATTCAGCAGTAGATTCAGCAGGAAATGAAGCAGCAGTAGATGCAGCAGGGGATGCAGCAGCAGCAAAGGCAGCAGCAGATGCAGCAGCAGATGCAGTACGATACGAAGCAAAAGGAGATGCAGAAACAGATGTAGCAGCAGGATATGCAGGAGCACTTGATGCAGCAGGAGGAGATGCAGTAGCAGCAGGTGCAGCAGGAGATGCAGCAGCAGATGATAGGGTAGGAGAAGATGCAGCATAAGGATATGCATGAGGAGATTCCACAGGAGCTTCAGCATGTGATGCAGGATCACGAAATGCAGAAGCAAGAGATGCAGCAGTAGGAGATGCAATAGGAGATGCAGAAGCAGGAGGTGGAGCAGTAAATTCAGCAGGAAATGCAGATACAGCAACAGACCTAGCAGAAAGAGATGCAGCAGGAGATCACAGAATCACACAGAATCACAGAATAACCAGGTTGGAAGAGACCCACTGGATTGTCGAGTCCAACCATTCCCACCAATCCCTATATCATGCTCCTAAGTACCTCATCCACCCTCACCTAAAACACCTCCAGGGACGGTGACTCAACCACCTCCCTTGACAGGCCGTTCCAATGCCTAATCACCCTCTCTGTGAAGAATTTTTTCGTAATCTCAAGCCTAAATCTCCCTTGGCAGAGCTTGAGGCCATTCCCTCTCGTCCTGTCCCCTGTCACTTGGGAGAAGAGGCCAGAGATGATACAGAAGGAGATGCTGCAGCAGCACATGCAGAAGGTGATGCGGCAGCAGGAGGTGATGCAGTAGCAGATGCAGCAGGAGATAGACCGTTAGAAACTGCAGCAAGAGATGCAGCAGGGTAGACATATTCAGCAGGAGATGCATCAGGAGATGAAATAGCAAGATATGCAGCAGGAGATGCCACAGAATATGCAGCAGGAGGAGATGCAGCAGGAGATTCAGCCGGAGATGCAGTAGGAGGAGAGGCAAGAGGAGATGATGCAGCAGACGCAGCAGCAGAAGATGCAGAAGCAGAGGATGTAGCAGTAGATGTAGAAGGAGAAGATAAAGTAGGAGATGCATCAGTAGTAGATACAGCAGATGATGCAGTAGCAGCAGATTCCACAGCAGGAGAGGCAGAAAGAGATTCAGCAGCAGGAAATGAAGCAGCAGGAAATGCAGCAGTATATACAGAAGCAGGATATGCAGCAACAAAAAATAAGGCAGGAGATTATGCAGCTGGTGATACAGCAGTAGATGCAGCAGCAGGTGATGTAGCAGCAGGAGATGTAGCAGCAGGAGATGCTGCAGCAGATGTATCAGGAGGAGATGCAGCAGCAGAAGATGTAGCAGGATGTATGCATCAGTAGTTGCAGCAGGAGATTCTATAGCAGGAGATGCAGCAGGACTTGCAGCAGCAGGAGATGCAGCACCAAGAAATGCAGCAGGAGATGCAGGAGGATGTGCAGCCACAGGAAATACATTAGCAGAAGATGCAGCAGCATGATATGCAGCATCAAATTAAGTACCAGCAGATGAGGCAGAGGGAGATGCAGCAGCAGGAAATGCAGCAGTAGATATAGAAGATGGAGATGCAGCAGCAGGAGGAGATGCATCATGTAATGCAGCAGCATGATATGCAGCAGCATATGCAGGAGGAGATGCAGCAAGAGACTCAAGAGAAGATGCAGCATCAGGAGATGATGCAGAAAGAGATGCAGCATCAGATTCATCAGCAAGAGATGCAGGAGGAGATCCAGCAGCAGGAGATCCAGCAGGAAATGCATCAGCAGGAGATGTAGCAGAAAATGCTCCGGATGCATCAGCATGAGTTTCAGCAGGAGATGCAGGAGGAAGAGATGCATCAGGAAACGCAGAAGATGCAGCAGAAAGAGATGCATAAGGAGATCCCTCAGGAGAATATTCACCAGCAGAAGATGGAGAAGGAGATGCAGCTGCAAAAGATGCAGCAGGAGATGCAGAAGGAGATGCAGTAGCAGGAGATGTATCAGCAGGAGATTGAGCAAGACGTGATGCGTCATGAGGTGCTGCAGCTGGAGATGCAGCAGCAGACGAAACAGCAGTAGATGCAGCAGCAAGCCATGCAGCAGAAGAAGAGAAAGCAGGAGGTGCGGCAGAAGAAGATACAGCAGGAGATGCAGCAGCAGTAGATACAGCAGTGTATGAAGCAGCAGCAGATTCAGCAGTAGGAGATGCAGCAGCAGGACATTCAGCAAGAGGAGATGCAGCAGGATATGCAGCAGCAGGAGGTGCAGCAGGAGATGCATCAGCAGGAGATACAAGAGGAGATGCGGTAGGTTTAGATTCAGCAGGAGATGCAGCAGCAGGAGATGCTGGAGCAGGAGATGCATCTGGAACACCGCAGGGATTCAGTAGCAGCTGATGCAGCACGAGATGCAGTAGGAGATTCAGCAGCAGGAGATGCAGCAAGAGATGCAGCAGATGGAGGTGACGCATCAGGAGATGCAGCAGGAATGCAGCAGGGGATTCAGTAGCAGGTGATGTAGCAGCAGATGCAGCAGCAGATAAAGGAGACACAGCAGGAGGAGATGCAGAAGGAGATGCAGCAGCAGGAGATGTAGAAGGAGATGCAGCAGTATATGAAGCAGCAGCATATGCAGCAGAAAATGCTGCAGATGCAGCAGTAGGAGATTAATCACTAGATACAGCAGCGGATGATGCAGAAGCAGGAGATAAAGAAGCAGATTATGCAGAAGCAGATTATGCAGAAGAAGCAGTGCTAGATAAAGCAGCAACAGATGCAGAAGAAAATGCTGCAGATGCAGCAGTAGGAGATTAATCACTACATGCAGCAGTAGATGATGCAGCAACAAGAGATGCAGCAGCAGTAGATGCAGCAGGACTTGCAGCAGCAGGACATTCAGCAGCAGGAGAACCTGCAAGATAGCAGTATCATAAGATGAATCCGCAGATGCATCAGAAGGATATGGAGCAAGAGTTGCAGCAGCAGGAGTTACAGAAGAAGATGCAGGAGAAGTAGATCCAGAAGCAGATGTAGAAATAGATGCAGCAGTAGACGAATCAGCAGCAGATGCAGCAGTAAATGCAGGAGATGCATCAGCAGGATATGCAGAAGGAGATGAAGCAGAAGGATATGCAGAAGGACATGTAGCAGCAGATGCAGCAACAGTTTAAGCAGCAAGAGATGCAGCATCAGGATATGCAGGCAGCAGCTAAAACAGGAGATGAAGATTCAGAAGAAGATGCAGTAGCCTAATATGCAGCAGCAGATGCAGGAGCAGAATATGTAGCAGGAGATGCAGCAGCAAGATATGCATCAGAAAATACACCAGCAAGATATGCATCAGCAAGAGATGCACCAGTGGGAGATGCAGGAGCAGGTGCAGTAGGATATGCAGCAAGAGGAGATGCATCAGGAGATGCAGCAGCAGACGAAGCAGCAGTAAATGCAGAAGCAGAACATGCAGCAGCAGGAGGTGAATAAGGAGATTCAGGAGTAGATGAAGCAGCTGCAGATAGAGTAGATGTTGCAGCAGGAAATCAGCAGGATATGCAACAGGAGATGCCGCAACAGGTAATGAAGTAGAAGGTGCAGCAGCTGGAGATGCAGCAGCACGGGATGCAGCAGCAGGTGATGCAACAGCAGGAGAGGCAAAGGGAGCTGTAGCAGGAGATATAGCAGGAGATGCATCAAGACCTGCCCAAGGAGGAGATGCAGCATCAGATGCATCCACAGGAGATGCAGGAGGAGCTGAAGCAGCAGATTCAGCAGGAGATACATTAGAAGGAGATGCAGCAGCAGATGCAGCAGGCGATGCAGCAGCAGGTGCAGCAGCAGGGGATGCAGCAGCAGATTCAGCAGCAAATGCCACAGGAGACGCAGTAAAATAAGATGCAGAAGCAGATGCAGTAGGAGATGCAGATTAAGTAGTAGATGCAGCAGGAAGAGATGCTTCAGATGATACAGCATCAGGAGATGAGCAGAGATTGAGCAGGAGATGCAGTAGGAGGAGAGGCAGGAGGAGATAATGCAGCAGATGCAGCAGCAGGAGATGCAGAAGCAGCAGATGAAACAGGTAATGCATGAGTAGTAGATACAGCAAGGCATGCAACAGCAGATGATTCCGCAGCAGCAGATGAAGCAATAGATGGAGATTCAGCAGGAGATTCATCAGCAGGAGATGCTGTAGCAGATTCACAGTTGGACTTGCAGGAGCGGGAGATGCAGCAGGAGATGGGCCAAAATAGATGTAGCAGGAGAAACTGCAGGAGGAGATGCAACAGAAGGTTCAGGAGGAGGAGATGCAGCAGGAAATGTAGAAGGATATATAGCAGGAGAAGCATCAGGAGGAGATGCAGCAAGAGATGCAGTAGCAGCAGATGCAGCAGAAGATGCAGTAGCAAGAGATGTAGCATTACCGTAAGATGCATTGAGAGATGCAGCAAGAGGATATGCATGAACAGGAGAATCAGTATGAGGTACAGCAGGAGATGCAGCAGCAGGATATGTAGCAGGAGATTCAGCAGTAGATGAAGCAGCAGCAGAGCAGCAGCAGATGCAGCAGAAGATGAAATATAAAGAGATGAAGCTAGATATGCATCAGCTGAAGATGAAGCAGGAGATGCAGCAGAACGAGATGCATCAGCAGATGCAGCAGGAGATGCAGGAGAAGATGAGGCAGCCGATGTAGCAAGATATATCGTAGGAGATGCAGCAGGAAATGTATCAGGATATGCAGGAGCAGTAGATGAAGCAGGAGATGAAGCAGAAGGAGGTGCAGCGGTAGGAGATGCATCAGGACATGTAGAAGCAGATGCAGAAGGAGATGAAGCATGAGGAGATGCAGCAGCAGGAGATGCAGCACTTGATGCAGCATCAGGAGTTGAAGCAGCAGGAGATGCAGCAGGGAATGCAGCAGCAGGAGATGCAGCAGGAGATGCAGCAGCTGGAGATGAAGCAAGAGATGCAGCAGCAGGAGATGAAGCAAGAGATAAAGCAGAAAACATAGCAGTAGTAGATGCAGCAGGAGGAGATGCAGTAGTAGATGAAGTAGGGTATGCAGCAGCTGTAGATGTAGCAGGGTTTGCAGCAGAAGGAGATTCAGGAGAACCAGCAAGAGGGCAGCATCATGAGATGAATCCACAGATGTGGATATGGAGCAGGAGATGCAGCGATGGGAAATGCAGTAGCAGAATATGAAGCAGTAGATACAGCATAAGATGCATCAGCAGAAGATGCAACAGCAGGAGATGCAGTAGCAGGGGATGCAGCAGCAGATGCCACAGTAGACGCAACAGAAGGAGAATGAAGAAGCAGATGAAGCAATAGATGCAGATTCAGAAGGAGATGCAGCAAGAAGAGATGCTTCAGATGATACAGCATCAGGAGATGCAGCAAGAGATTAAGCAGGATTTGCAGTAAGAGGAAAGGCAGGAGGAGATGATGCAGCAGACGCAGCAGTAGGAGATGCAGAAGCAGAAGATGCAGCAGGAGATACAGAAAGGGAAGAGAAGCAGGAGACGCAGAAGGAGAAGATGAAGCAGGAAATGCAGCAGCAGCAGATTCCACAGCAAGAGATGCAGCAGTAGATGCAGAGAAAGGAGATGGAGCAGTAGGAGATGCTGTAAGAGATGCAGCAGCAGGGGATGTAGAGCAGGAGATTGAGCAGGTTATGCAGCAGCAGATGAAGCGGGAGGAGATGCAGAAGGAGGAGATGCAGCAGCAGGAAATGCAGCAGGAGATTAAGCAGCAAATGCAGAAGCAGCAGATACAGTAGTTGGAGATGCAGCAGCTAATGCAGCAGTTGATGCAAATTCAGCAGGACATTCATCAGCAGGAGATGCTGCAGCAGATTCACAGTAGGAGATGCATCAGCAGGAGATGCAGCAGGAGGTGCGGCAGAAGTAGATGCAGCAGGATAATCAACAGGAGGAGCTGCAATTAAAGATGCCTGAGTAAGAGAAGCAGCAGGAAATCCAGAAGGTAACACAGGAGGAGAAGATTCAGGAGGAGATGCAGCAAGACATGCAGCAGCAGAAGATGCAGAAACAGAGCAGCAGGAAATGCATATTCACCAGGAGAAGCAATAGGAAGAGAATCTTCAGCAGATGCAGCAGAATGTGCAGCATGATGAGATGTAGCAGGACATATAGCAGCAGCAGATGCATCGGCAGATGAAGCAGGAAATGCAGCAGAAAGAGATGAATCAGCATCAGATACAGCCGCAGATGCAGCAGCAGGAGATGCAGCAGTAGGAGATGCATCATGTGATGCAGAAGCAGATGCAGCAAGATTGCCACAGGAGGTGCAGCAGGAGGAAATGCATAATTATATACTGAAGCAGGAGATGCAGCAGGAGGAGATACAGATAGGGAGGATGCCTCAGGAGATGTAGCAGCAGGAGATGCTGCAGGAAATGCAGCAGCAATGAATGTAGTAGCAGGAGATGCAGAAGGAGATGCAGCAGCAGGAAATGCAGCAGGGAATGCAGCAGCAGGGAATGTAGTAGGTAGCACATTAGCTTCTGTACCTTATGTACCGTTTTAGTGTATGTTACTGAATTGTGACTTAACTTCGCCTAGGAAGGCGCTTTAGGAAAAGTGACTAAAACCTGAAGGGAAGATGCTAGCATGGAATTCTGCAGCTTCTGAATGTCTTCTCTTAGAGTGCTTTGTCTGTAAAGCAAGACTTGTAGATTTTTCAGTCTAGGCTTGTGTAGTGCAGCATCAGAATGGTTATGAAAACGCGACTTCAAACTTTAAAATGATTCAGACCAAGTACGGCAGGGAAGCTGCTACCATCAAATGCTGGCTCTCATTAGAATCTTCTGTGCAAGCTCTTTCATTGCAACGTCGAAAGCATGACTATAAGAATGATTTAGTGTCGGGTACTGAAATGTGACTGTAGGAAAATGGAAATACACCCGCAAGGAAGACGCTAGCATGGAAAGCTGCTTCTTCTGAAGGTCTTCTCTTAGAACTCTTTTTCTGTAAAGCGAGACTTGTAGAGCTTTCAGTGTAGACTTGTGTACTGTAACATCAGAATGACTATTAAAGCGTCACTTCAACATTTCAGAGTGTATAGCACAGGCACCTCAGGGAAACATGCTACAATTAAGTGCTGGCTCTCATAAGAGACTGTTGTGGAGAGATTTCACTGCAAGCAGCAAAGCACGACTTAAGGACCGTTTTAGTATAGGGTACTGAATAGCGACTTAACTGTGTCTATTAATCCGCTTTAGGAAAATTAAATTACACCTGCAGGGAAGATGCTAGCATGGAATGCTGCTACTTGTGAATGTTATCCCATAGAGAGCTTTTACTGCAAAGCAAGACTTGTAGAGATTTCAGTCTAGGCTTGTGCACTGTAACATCAGAATTGCTATTAAAGCGTCACTTCAATATTTTCAGATTGTTCCAAAGAAGTAACGCAGGGAAGCTGCTACCATCAAATGCTGGCTTTAGGTTGACTCTTTTTTGGAAGCGCTTTCACTGCCAGTGGCTAAGCAGACTTATGGACCGTTTTAGTGTAGGGTACTGAATTGTGACTTATCTTCTCCTATGAAGGCGCTTTAGGAAAAGTGAGTAACTCCCAAAGGGAAGATGCTAGCATGGAATGATGCAGGTTCTGGAAGTGTTCCCTTAGAGTGCTTTCACTGCCAATCAAGGCTTGTAGAACTTTCAGTCTGTGTACTGTAACATCAGAACGGCTATTAAAGCGTCCCTTCCAAATTTCAAGTAGTTCAGAACAAGTATCTCAGAGAAGCTGCTACGATCAAATACTGGCTCTCGTTAGAGTCTTCTTCGAAAGTGCTTTCACTGCAAGCTGTGAAGCATGACTAAGAGAACGTTTAGTATAGATTAGGGAATTGTGACTTAACTGCGCCTATGAAGGCTCTTTAGGAAAAGTGAGTAATTCCCACCTGGAAGATGCTAGCATGGAATGCTGCTGTTGCTGAATCTTTTCTCTTATAGCTCTTTTACTGCAAAGCAATACGTGTAGAACTTTCAGTCTAGTCTTGTCTTCTGTAGCATCAGAATGGCTATTAAAGCATCACTTCAAAATTTAAGAGCCTACAGCATCTCCTGCTGCATCTCCAGCTGGTGCATCTGCTGCTTCGTCTCCTGCTATTGCATATCCAGTACCATCTCCTGCTGCATTTTCTGCTCCTGCATCTCCTGTTGAATCTGCCTATGTGGCTACATCTCCTGATGCTGAATCTGCTGCTGCATCTGCTGCTGAATCTCCTGCAGCTGTATCATATGCTGATTCTCTTGTTGCTACATCACCTTCTGCTGCATCTGCTGCTGCATTTCCTGCTGCTGCATCTCTTGCTGAATCTCCTGCTACATCTCTGATGCTGCATCTGATGCTGCATCTCCTGCTCAATCTACCTCTGAATATGCATTTTCTGCTGCATCTCCTGCTGCATCTGCTACAGCATACCCTGCTGCATCCACTTTTCCATCACCTGCAGCTGCATCCCCTGCTTCTGCATCTCCTCCTGCAGCATCTCCGCCTGCTGCACCTCGTTCTTCTTCATCTCTTGCTACTGCAGCTCGTGCTGCTGCATCTCTTGCTCCTGCATCTGCTTCTGCATCTGTTTGCTGCGTCTGCTAATGCATCTGCATCTGCTGCATCTGCTTGTGCTGCATCTCCTCCTGCTGAATCTCATGCAGTATCTGCTGCTGCATCTCTGCTGCATCTCCTGATGCATCTCCAATTGCATCTGGTTCTGCGTCTCCTGCTGCTTCATACCTACTCTATCTACTGCTGCATTTCCTCCTCTATCTCCTGCTGCTGAATCTCCCGTTGCACCTACTGCTTCAGATACTCCTGCATCTCCTGCTCCATATGCTGCTGCTGCATCTGCTGTTTCTGCATCTCCTGCTGCATCTGGAGCTGCTGTATCTCCTCCACCTGCAACTTCCGATACTTCTGCTGCTGCATAACCAACTGAATCTCCTGCTGCAACTGCTCCTGAATTTCCTGCTGCTGCATCACCTCCTACTGCATCTGCTGCGGTAACTCTTGCTGCTGCATATCCCGCTTCTTCATATCATGCTGCATTTCCTGCTGCTGTATATCCTACTGCTGCGTATCCTGCTGCATGTCCTGTTGCTGAATATCCTGCTGCTGCATCCCCTGCTGCATCTACTGCTGCTGAATCTCCTTCTTCTATATCTTCTGTTCGTCTCCTGCTGCATCTCCTGCTGCTTCTCGTGCCGCTGCATCTGCTGCATATCCTGCTACTGCATCTCCTGCTTCTGCATCTCCTTCTGGTGCATCTCTTTTGCAATCTCTACCTACTGTATCTCCTACTGATTCCACATCTCCTCTTTCATTAGCTGCTGCATCTACTGCTGTTGCATCCACTTCTGCATCTCCTTCTGCTGCCTCTTCATCCTACATCTCCTCGTGCTTCATCTCTTGGTGCATCTCCTGCTATATCTCATGCTGCATCTCATGCTGCGTCTCCTGCTGCGGCATCTCATGCTGCATCTGCTACTGCTTCATCTCATTGTGGATCTCCTCTTGCTAAATATACTGCTGCATTTTTCTGCTGCATCTCCTGCTGGTTCATCTCCTGCTGCCTTTACTGGTGATGCATATCCTGCTGGTGCATTTCCTCATGCATCTCTTGTAGCTGCCTCTTTTTCTGCATATCCTCCTGCATCTCTTCCTGATGCATCTCCTTCTACTGCATCTGCAGCATATGCTGCTGCATCTCCTGCTGTTGCGTATACTGCTACATCTCCTGCTACTGCATCTCCTTCTCAATCTGAATCTCATCTTTCGTCTGCTGTCTGCATCTTTTGATGAAGCATCTCGTACTGCTGCATCTGCTGCTGCATCTACTGCTGCATCTCTTTCTGCTGCATCTACTTTTGCATCTCCTTCTTCTGCATCTTGTGAGCTATATCATGCTACATTACCTGCTGCATCTCCTGCGGCTGCACCTCCTGCGGCTGCACCTCCTGCTGGATGTCCTACTGCATCTCCTGCTGCTGTATTTCCTGCTGATGAATCTCCTTCTGCTGTATCTCCTGCTGCATCTCGTAATGCTTCATCTCCTTCTGCTGCATCCCCAGCTGCTGTGTCTGCTATTGCATCTCCTGATTCATCTCCTGCTGCTGCATCTCCTGCTTTATTTCCTGATGCATCTCCTGCTGCTGCATCTTATCTTGTTGCATCTCCTCTTGCTGCATCTCCTGATGCATGTCGTGCTTCTGACACTCCTGCTGCTGCATCTCCTGATGCTCCATCCTCTCTTACATGTACTGCTACTTCATATCCTTCTACATCTTCTGTGTCTGAAGCTTAACCTCTGTTGCACTTCCTGCTGCATCTCCTACTGCATCTCCTGCTGCTGCATTACCTGCTTTTGCACCCCCGGCTGCATCTACTGCTTCTTCATTTCCTGCTACATCTTATTCTGCTGCTTCTCCTGCTGCATCTCCTGCTTCTTCATGTCCTGATGCTTCTTCTGCTGCTTCATCTCCTACGGCTGCATGTCCTGCAGCAGAATCTGCTGCCGCAGTGCTATGGCTGCATATCCTGTTGCTGCATCTCCTTCAGAATATCCTGATGATGCAGCTGGAGCAGCAGGAGATGCAGCAGGAGATTCCGCAGCAGGAGACGGAGCAGGAATTGCAGCATCAGAAAAAGCAGCAGGAGACGCAGCAGCAATATATGCAGCAAAAAGAGATGAATCAAGATACGAAGCATGAGGAGATTAAGCAAGAAATGATGCATTAGGAGATTCAGCAGCAGGCGATGCAGCAGCAGTAGATGCAGCAGAGAATGCAGTAGCACGAGATTCAGCAGCTGGAGATGCAACAGTAGGTGAATCTACAGCAGATGTAGCAAAAGTTGCAAGAGATTCGCCAGCAGGAGATGCATCAGCAGGAGATGTGGCATGAGATGCAGAAGCAGGAGACGCAGCAGGAGATGCAGCAGCAGCAGATGCAGGAGCAGGAGATGAAGCAGCAGATGCAGAAGCAGGAGATGCAGCAAGAAAGCACCATCATAAGATGAATCTGCAGATGTATCAGAAGGATATGGAGAAGGAGATGGAGCAGCAAGAGTTGCAGCAGCAAGATTTGCAGCACCAGATGCAGCAACAGGTGAAGCAGTATCAGGAGATTCAGAGAAGAAGATGCACAGAATGAGAAGCAGCAGAAGGTGATGCAGCAGGAGATGAAGCCACAGTAGATGCAGCAAGACATAGAGCAGCAGCAGATGCAGGAGCAGGATATGTAGCAGGAGATGAAGCAGTATGTGAAGCAGCAGGAGATGCAGCTGTATGTGAAGCAGCAGGAAACACAGAAGATGCAACAGAAAGATTCACTAAGAGGAGATGGAGCAGGAGTTACAGCCACAAGACATGTATCAGGAGATGCCGCTGCAAGAGATGCAGTGGGAGATGCAGCAGGAGACGAGAAGGAGATGCAGTAGAAGGAGATGTAGCACCAGGATATTCAGCAGGAGATTGAGGAAGAGGAGATGTACCCTGAGATGCAGAAGCAGGAGATGCAGTTGGAGATGTAGAAGCAGATGAAGAAGCAGGAAATGCAGCAGCAAGATATGCATCAGAAGGAGATAAAGCAGGAGATGCAAAAGCAGGAGATTAAGCTACAGGAGATACACTAGGAGGTGCAGCATCAGGAAATGCAGCCGATGTAGATGCAGCAGCAGATTCAGTAAGAGTTGCAGTGGCAGGAGATTCATAAGCAAAAGATACAGCACCAGGAGGTGCAGCAGCAGGATATTCAGTAGGAGACGCAGCAGCAGGAGAAACAGAAAGTAATGCAGTAGCAGTAGATGAAGTAGGGTATGACGAAGCAGTAGATGCAGCAGGGTATGCAACAGCAGGAGATTCAGCAGCAGGAGATGATTCAGGGGAGTAGCATCATCAGATTAATCCACTGATGCATCAGAGGTAGTTGCAGACAGAGATGCAGCAGCAGGAGTTTTAGCAGAAGATGCAGCAGCAATAGATGCAGCAGCAGATGCAGCAGAAGTAAATTCAGCAGCAGGAGATATAGCAGCATATGCAGCAGCAGATCAGGAGATGAAGCAGCAGGAGAAGCAGCTAGTGGAGATTCAGCAGAAGATGCATTAGGAGATGCAGCAGCAGGAGATGCATCAAGAGATGCATCATCAGGAAATGCAGCATTAAGAGATGCAGCAGGAGATTCAATAGCAGGTGCTGCAGCAGTAGGAGATGCACAGGGGATACAGCAGCAGGAGGTGCAGCAGCAGGAGGTGCAGCAGCAGGAGATGCAACAAGAATGCAGCAGGGGATTCAGTAGCAGATGATGCAGCAGCAGATGCAGCAGAAGTAAATTCAGCAGCAAAACATGTAGCAGCACATGCAGCAGTAGTAGATGAAACAGGGTACAGAAGCAGGGGATACAGGAGCAGGAGATGCAGCAGCATATTCAGCAGCACATTCAGCAGAAGATGCTGAAGCAGGAGATTCAGCAGCAGGAGAGTAAGACTCAGCAGATACAGAAAAACATTCAGCAGGAGATGCAGTAGGAGATACAGCAGCAGTAGATGCAGCAGTGTATGCAGCAGCAGCAGATGGAGCAGCAGGTGATGCAGGAGGACATCAAAAATCAGAAGGTGAAACAGCAGGAGATGCAGCAGTAGATTAATCTATAGCAGATGCACGAAAAGATGCAGGAGATGCAGCAGCAGGAGATGCAGCAGCAGTAGATTGAGCAAGATATACAGAAACAGGAGATGCATCGGCAGGAGATGTGGAATGAGAGGCAGAAGAAGGTGATTCTGCAGCAGATGCAGTAGCATATGCAGAACCAGCAGATGCAGCAGCTAGAGATGAAGCAGCATATGCAGCATTAGGAGATTAAGCAGCAGGAGATGCAGCAGTCGGAGATGCAGCAGGAATTCAGGAGGGAATTCAGTAGTAGGTGATGCAGCAGCAGATGCAGAAGATGCAGCAGCAGAAGATGTAAGAGTCGGAGATGCAATAGGAGATTCAGCAGCAGGAGATGCACCAGGAGATGCAGCAAGAGGAGATGCAGCAGATTATGCAGCAGGAGATACAGCAGCAGAAGATGCAGCAACAGGAGATGATGCAGGAGATGAAGCAAGAGCTTTAGCAGGCGATACAGAAGCAGAAGATTCAGGAGCAGGAGATGAAGAAGCAGGAGATGCAGCAACAGGAGCGGCAGAAGCAGATGCAGAAGTAGGAGGTGCAGAAGCAGGAGTTTCAACAGCAGATTCAACAGCTGATGCAGAAGGAGATGCAGCAGCAGGAGATGAAGCAGCAGATGCATCAATAGATGCATATTCATCAGGAGATGTAGCAGGAAGAGATGCTTCAGCAGGTACAGCTTCATGAGATGTAGCACGAGATACAGAAGGAGATGCTGTAGGAGGAGAAGCAGGAGTACATGATGCAGCAGACGCAGTAGCAGGAGATGCAGAAGCAGAAGATGCAGCCGGAGATTCTGCAACAGGAGATGCAGCAACAGGAGATGCAGCAGGAGATACAGCAGCAAGAGATGAGCAGATAATTCAGCAGGAGATTCTGCAGCAGCAGATGCAGCAGGAGATGCAGAGAAGAAGCAGCAGATGCACAAGAAAACGGAGCAGGAGATGCGGCAGGATAAGATGCAGTACCAGCAGATGCAGTAGGAGATGCAGCATCTGGAGTTCAAGCAATAGAAAAAGCTGCAGGAGATACAGCAGCAGATGCATCAGGAGAAGCAGGAGCAGGAAATGCAGAAGTAGGAGATGCAGCAGCAGAGATGCAGGAGTAGGAGAGACAGAAGCAGTAGATGAAGGAGCAAGACATGCAAAAGGATATGCAGAAGCAGGAGATGCAGTAGCAGGAGATGCAGGAAATGCATCAGCAGATGCAGGAGGAGATTTAGCAGGATAAGATTTAGCAGCAGGATAGGCAGCAGCAGGAGATGCAGCATGAGATGCAGCAGCATTATTTGCAGCAGCAGATGTATCAGCAGCAGAAGAAGTGGCAGGAGATGCAGCAGTAGATTCAGCAGAAGACACGGCAGCAGGAGATGAAGCAGCTGGAGATGAAGCAGATGATGCAGCAGCAGGAGTTGTAGTAGGAGATGCAGCATGAGATAGAGTGCTAGACACTGCAGGAGGAGATGCAGCAGGTTAGGCATATTCAGCAGGAGATGTCGCAGCAGATGCAGCAGGAGGAGATGCATCGGGAGATGGCTATTCAGAAGGAGATGCATCAGGAGGTGTAGTAGCATGAGATGCTGCAGGAAATTCAGGAGGAGATTCAGCAGCAGGAAATGCAAGACCGGGAGATGCCATCGCAACAGATACAGCAGCAGATTCAGCAGCAGATTCAGCAGGAAATGAAACAGCAGTAGATGCAGCAGGGGATGCAGCAGCAGATGCAGCACGATACGAAGCAAAAGGAGATGCAGAAGCAGATGTAGCAGCAGGATATGCAGGAGCACGACATACAGCAGGAGGAGACGCAGGAGCAGCAGGTGCAGCAGGAGATGCAGCAGCAAATGAGCAGGAGAAGATGCAGCATAAGGATATGCATGAGGAGATTCCACAGGAGCCTCAGCATGTGATGCAGGATCATGACATCCAGAAGCAAGAGATGCAGCAGTAGGAGATGCAATAGGAGGTGCAGAAGCAGGAGGTGGAGCAGTAAATTCAGCAGGAAATGCAGCAGGAGGAGATGCAGCAACAGGAGATCTAGCAGAAAGAGATCCCGCAGGAGATACAGCAGGCGATAGAGCAGCAAGAAATACAGCAGGAGATGCAGCAGAAGGAGATGCTGCAGCAGCACATGCAGAAGGTGATGCGGCTGTAGGAGATGCAGTAGAAGCAGATGCAGCAGGAGATTCAGCAACAGGAGATTCAGCAGCAAACACAGGAGATTCAGCAGCAGGAGATGCTGCAGCAGATGCAGAAGCAAACGCAGCAGTAGGAGTGGCAGCACGTGGAGTTGCATCAGGAGATGCATATTCAGAAGGAGATGCAGCATGAGATGTACCAGCATGAGATGCCGCAGGATATTCTGGAGAAGATTCAGCAGAAGGAGATGCAAGAGCAGGAGATGAAGCAGCAGGAGATGCTGCAGCAGCTGCAGCAGGAGATGCAGATTTAGCAGGACATGCATCATCAGGAGATGCCGCAGCAGATGCAGCAGCAGGAGATGCAGCAGTAGGATACACAGCAGAAGTTGATGCAGAAAGTAATAGAGCAGCAGGAGATTCAGAAGAAGGAGATGCAGAAAGAGATTCAGCAGAAGGAGATGCAGCAGCAGGAGATGCAGTAGGAGAAGATATAGCAGATAATGTAGCAGCAGGAGATTCAATAGCAAAAGATGCAGCATCAGACTCATCAGCAGTAGATGCAGGATGAGATCCAGCAGCAGGAGATGTAGCAGGAGGAGATTCAGGAGAAGGAGATGTAGTAGGAGGTTATGCAGCAAGAGATGCATCATGAGAAATGCAGCAGGAGATTCATTAGCAGGATATTCAGCAGGAGATGCAAGAACTGCAGAAGCAGGAGTTGCAGCAGCAAGAGATTCACCACCAAGAAATGCAGCAGGAGTTGCCAAAGCAGGAGTTGCAGCAGCAGGAGATTCAGCACCAAGAAATGCAGTAGGAGATGCAGCCGCAGGAAATGCAGAAGCAGGAGATGCAGCAGAATGAGATGCAGCAGCAGATGCAGCAGCAAATTAACTACCAGCAGATGAGTCAGAGGGAGATGCAGCAGCAGGAAATGTAGCAGTAGATACAGACGACGGATATGTAGCAGCAGCAGATGCAGCAGGAGATAGAGCGTTAGACACTGTAGCAGGAGATGCAGAACAGTAGACATATTCATCAGAAGATGCAGCAAGAGATGAAATAGCAAGATATCAGCAGGAGACGCAGCAGAATATGCAGCAGTAGGAGATGCAGCAGGAGATGCATATTCAGAAGGAGATGCATCAGGAGATGTAGCAGGATATGTAGCAACATGAGATGCTGCAGCAGATTCAGGAAGAGATTCAGCAGTACGAGATGCAAGAGCAGGAGATGCAGCCACAGCAGATTCAGCAGGAAATTCAGCAGGAATTTCTGCAGCAGGATAAGCAGCAGGAGATGCAGCAGCAGATGCAGCAGCAGATGCCGCAGGAGATGCAACAGAAAGAGATGCAGAAGCAGATGCAGCAGTGGCTGCAGATTCAGCTGGAGATGCAGCAGGAAGAGATGATTCAGATGATACAGCATCAGGAGATGCAGCAGGAGATTCAGCAGGAGATGCAGTAGGGGGAGAGGCAAGAGGAGATGATGCAGCAGACGCAGCAGCAGAAGATGCAGAAGCAGAGGATCTCGAGATGCATCTCCTTCTGCATTTCCTGCTTCTGCATCTCCTGGTGATTCATGTCCTGTTGCATCCCCTGCTGCAAATGCTGCTGCATCCCGTGCTGCTGCATTTCTTGTTGCATATCTTGATACAACATATGATTGCTGGATCTCCTAATGTATCTCCTGCTGATTCATCTCCTGATGCTGATTTTCCTGCTGCATCTCGGGCTCCTGCATCTGCTGCTGCTGCCTCTGCCGCTGCTGCTTCTGCTGCTGCTGCATCTGCCACTGCTGCTTCTTTTACTGCTGCACCTGGTGCTGTATCTACCACTGCTGCAAATCCGGTTGCATCTCCTTCTGCTGTATCTGCTGCTAAGTCAATTTTTCCTGCCTCCCCTGCTGCATCTCTTTCTTCTGCATCTCATGCTGCTGCATCACCTGCACCTGCATCTCCTACAGCTGCATAACTATCTATTCCTGCTGCTGCATCTCCTGCTGCATGTCCTGCTGCCGCATCTCCTCTTACATCTTACTTCTGACTCTCCTCTTTCATCTCCTCTTACAGCATCTCCAGCTGCTTCTCTTCCTTCTGAATCTCCGTTTGCAGCTCCTACTTCTGCATCTCCTGCTGCATCTCATCCTACTGCACCTCTGGCTGCCTCTCCTGATGCATCTCCTGTGGCTTCATCCCCTGAAGCTGCATATTCTGCTACATATCCTGTTGAGGTATCCCTTGCTGCTGCATCTGCTGCTGCATCATTACCTGCTTCATCTCCTCCTGCGTCATATCATGCTGCATCTGCTGCTACATATTCTGCTGCTCCATCTGCTACTGCATCATCTGCTTCTGAACCTCCTTCTGCATCTGCTGTTTTATATGCTACTGCTGTATCTCCTGCTGCAACTCCTGCGTCTGCATCTACTTCTATATCTCCTGATGCTGAACCTCCTTCTGCTTCATCTCTGGCTGCTGAAGATTCTGCAGCATCTCCTGCTGCTGCGTTTCTTGCTGCTGAATCTCCTGTGTCATATCCTACTGCTGCATCTCCTGCTGCCTCTTCTCTTGCTGCTGCATCTTCTGCTGCATCTCCTGCTGCTGCATGTCTGGCATTTGTATCTGCTGCTGCATCTCCTGCCGAATCTGATGCTGCATTTTCTGCAACTCCATCTACTGCTGCATCTCCTTCTGTCGTATCTGCTACTGCATCTCATGATGAATGCTCCTGCATCTCATTTTGCTTCTTCTGCTGCTGCATTTCCTGCTGCTGCATCTCCTGCTGCTGCATCTCCTGCTGCATCTGCTGCATATCCTTATTCTGCATCTTCCTCTGTGGCATCTCCTTCTAATGCATGTCCTTCTGATGCATCTCCTGCTGAATCTGCTGATAAATCTGCTGCTACATCTCCTGCTTCATTTTCTGCTGCATCTCGACTGCTTCATCTCCTGCTGCATCTCCTGCAGCTGCACCTCATGTTGCATCTCGTCCTGCGGCATTTCCTGCTGAATCTCCTCCTGTTGTATCTCCTGCAGCATCTTATGCTGCTGCATCTCCTCCTGCTGCATCTCGTGCTGCTGCATCTGATGCAGCCCCTGCTGCTGCTGCCTCTACTGCTGAATCTGCATCTTCTGCTGCATCTCCTACAGAATCTGTATCTTCCGCTGAATCTTCTGCTGCATCTTCTGCATCTTCTGCTGAATCTTCTACTGCTGCATCTGCTGCTGCTGCATATTCTGATGAATATGTAGTTGAATCTGCTTCTGCATCTGCTGTGGCGGCATGTCCTGTTGCTGTAGATCCTCCAGTTGCATCCCCTGTTCTCCTGCTGCATCCCCTACTGCATCTCCTCCTGCTTCTCCTGCTGCTTCATTTCCTAATGCTACATCTCCTTCTGCTGCAAATCCTTCAGCATCTGCTGCTGCATCTTCTGCATCATCTTCTCCTACATCTGCTGCTGCTTCATCTCCTGCGTCATATCCTACTGAATATCCTGCTGCATCTCCTGCTGCAGCAACTACTCTTTTTGCATCTCCTCCTGCTGCATCTCATGCTGCATCTGCTACTGCATCTACTACTGCACCTCCTGCTGCTGCATTTGCTGAAGCATCTCCTGCTGCATCTCCTAATGCATCTCCAGCTACATCTTTACTGCTGCATATGCATCTCTTGCTGCATCACATACTGCATCTCCTGTTCCTGCATCTATAGCACTATCTCGTGCTTCTGCATTTCCTGCTGAATCTGTTTCTCCAGCTGCATGTTATGCAGCATCTCCTGCTGCAGCATATCCTGCTGCATCTCCTTCTGTGGCATCTCCTGCTGCTGTATTTGCTGCAAAATCTCCTATTGCTGCTTCTTTTGAATATTCATCACCGACTTCATCTCCTACTGCAACTCCAGCATCTCCATTTCCTGATGTTTTATGAAAATATAATAACTCCCACAGGGAATATTCTAGCATAGAATGCTGCTCTTTCTGAATGTCTTCTCTTATAGCGCTTTCACTGCAAAATGACTTCTCTGGAAGTTTTTTCTATGCAAGCTGCAAAGCACGACGAACAGGAAGTTTTAGTACAAAGTACTGAATTATGACTTAACTGCCCTTATTGAGGCGCTTTAGGAAAATCGAATAACGCCCACTGGGAAGATGCTAGCATGGAATGCTGCTGCTTCTGAATGTCTTAGAGCGCTTTCACTGCAAAGCAAGACATGTAGAACTTTCAGTCTAGGCTTGTGTACTGCAACATCAGAATGGTTATTAAAGTGTCACTGCAAAATTTTTAGATGGTTGAGCACAACATCTGCAGGGAAGATGCCACGATGAAATGCTGGCTCTCGATAAGAGTCTTCTGTGAAAGATCATTCACTGCAAGCTGCAAAGCATTTCTTATGGACCGTTTTCATACCAGGGTACTGAATTGTGACTTAACTTGGCCTATGAAGGCGCTTTAGGAAAAGTGACTAACTCCTGAAGGGAAGATGCTAGCATGGAATTCTGCAGCTTCCGAATGTCTTCTCTTAGAGTGCTTTGTCTGTAAAGCAAGACTTGTAGACCTTTCAGTCTAGGCTTTTGTACTGCAACAACAGAATGGTTATTAAAACACCACTTCAAACTTTAAAATGGTTCAGACCAAGTACAGAAGGGAAGCTGCTACCATCACATGCTGGCTTTCATTTGAGTCTTCTCTTGAAGCGCTTTCACTGCAAGCTGCAAAGCACGACTAGTTGACCGTTTTAGTGTAGGGTACTGAATTGTGACTTAACTGAGCCAATTAAGGCGCTTTAGGAAAAGTGTGAAAATCCCGCAGGGGAGAAGTTGGCAAGGAATGCTTCTGCTTCTGAATGTGTTCTCTTAGAGTGCTTTCACTACAAAGCAAGAATTGTAGAACTATCAGTATAAGCTTGCGTACCGTAACATATAAACGGCAGATAAAGCGTCACTTCCAAAATTCAGATCGTTCAGAACCAGAACTGCAGGGAAGCTGCTATGATCAAATGCTGGCTCTCGTTAGAGTCTTCTGTGGAAGCTCTTTGATTGCAACGTGGAAAGAACGACTAACAGAACGATTTAGTGTACGGTACTGAATTGTGACTTAACGGCGCCTAGTACAGCGCTGTAGGAAAATCAAAATACGCCTGCAGGGAAGAAGCGAGCATGGAAAGCTGCTACTTCTGAAGGTCTTCTCTTAGAGCGCTTTTTCTGTAAAGCAAGACTTGTAGAGCTTTCAGTGTAGACTTGTGTACTGTAACATCAGAATGGCTATTAAAGCGTCACGTCAAGATTTAAGAGCCTAGAGTGCCTCCTGCTGCATCTCCAGCTGGTGCATCTGCTGCTGCATCTCCTGCTCTTGCATATCCAGTACCCTCTCCTGCTGCATCTTCTGCTCCTGCATCTCCTGTTGAATCTGCCTATGCGGCTACATCTCCTGATGCTGAATCTGCTGCTGCATCTGCTGCTGAATCTCCTGCAGCTGTATCATATGCTGATTCTCCTGTTGCTGCATCTCTTGCTGAATCTCCTGCTACATCTCTGATGCTGCATATCCTGCTGAATCTCCTGCTTAATCTACTGCTGATTATGCATTTGCTGCTGCATCTCCTGCTGCATCTCCTTCTGCATCTGCTACAGCATGCCCTGCTGAATCCACTTTTCCATCACCTGTAGCTGCAACCTCTGCTTCTGCATCTCCTTTTGCAGCATCTCTGCCTGCTGCATCTCGTTCTTCTTCATCTCATGCTACTGCATCTCCTGCTGCTGAATCTGCTACTTCATCTGCTTCTGCATCTCCATTTGCTGCATCTCATACTGCGTCTGTTAATGCATCTCCTGCTGCAGCAGCTGCTGCAGCAGCTGCAGCTGCTACCTCTGCTGCTGCTGCATCTCCTTCTGCTGCAATTCCTGCTGCATCTGCTGCTGAAACTCTTCCTCCTGCATCTGCTGCTGCTGCATATCCTACTGCATTTTCTGCTGCAACTCTGATGCATTTTCTGCTGCATCTCCTGCTACTGTTTTTCCTGCTGCATCTCCTACTACTGCTTCTCCTGCTTCACCTCCTGCTGATTCTGCTGCTGTTGCATCTCCTGCTTCTTCATCTCCTGCTGCTGCATCTCATGATGAAGCAGTAGCAGGAGATGCAGAGAAGAAGATGCAGAGAATGAGAAGCAGCAGAATGAGATGCAGCAGGAGATGAAGCCACAGTAGATGCAGCAAGAGATATAGCAGCAGCAGATGCAGCAGAAGGATATGTAGTAGGAGATGCAGCAGTATGTGAAGCAGCAGGAAATGCATCAAGAAGAGATGCATCAGGAAACGCAGAAGATGCATCAGAAGAAGATGCTTAAGGAGATCGATCTGAAGAAGATTCACCAGCAGGAGTTGCAGGCGCAAGAGATGCAGCTGCAAGAGATGCAGCTGCAAGAGATGCAGCAGCAGATGCAGCAGGAGATGCAGTAGCAGGAGATGTAGCACCGGGATATGAAGCAGGAGATTGAGCAAGAAGAGATGTACCCTGAGATGCAGCAGCAAGATATGCATCAGAAGGAGATAAAGAGGAGATGCAAAAGCAGAAGATTAAGCTACAAATGCAGCAGCAGGAGGGGATGCATCAGGAGATGCAGCCACAGTAGATGCAGCAGCAGATTCATTAAGAGATGCAGTGGCAGGAGATTCATAAGCAAAAGATACAGCACCAGGAGATGCAGCAGCAGGAAATTCATTAGGAGACTCAGCAGCAGGAGAAACAGCAGGTAATGCAGCAGAAGTAGATGACGTAGGTTATGAAGTAGCAGTAGATGCAGCAGGGTATGCAAGAGCAGGAGATTCAGCAGCAGGAGATGAATCAGGGGAGATGAATCATCAGATGAATCCACTGACGCATCAGAGGTTGTTGTGGTTCACCAGTAGGTGCAGCAGCAATAGATGCAGCAGCAATAGATGCAGGAGGAGATCCAGGAGGAGGACATAGAGCAGCAGGAGATGTAGCAGCACATGAAGCAGCAGATCAGGAGGTGAAGCAGCAGGAAAAGCAGCAGGAGGAGATTCTCCAGGAGATGCATCAGGAGATGCAGCATCAGGAGATGCATCAAGAGATGCAGCAGCAAGAGATGCAACATCAGGAGATGCAGAAAGGTATTCAATAACAGGTGATGCAGCAGGAGATGCAGCAGCAGGAGATGCACAGAGGATACAGCAGCAGGAGGTGCAGCAGCAGCAGATGCAACAGGAATGCAGCAGGGGATTCAGTAGCAGGTGATGCAGCAGCAGATGCAGCAGAAGTAAATTCAGCAGCAGAAGATGTAGGAGTACATCAAAAATCAGATGGTGAAGCAACAGGAGATGCAGCAGTAGATTAATCTACAGCAGATGCACCAAAAGATGCAGGAGATGCAGCAGCAGGAGATGCAGCTGGAGTTACAGCAGCAGTAGATTGAGGAAGATATACAGAAGCAGGAGATGCATTGGCGGGAGATGTGGCATGAGAGGCAGGAGATGGAGATCCTGCAGCAGATGCAGTAACATATGCAGCCCCTTCAGATGCAGCATCAGGAGATGCAACATCAGGAGATGCAGCATCAGGAGATGCAGCAGGAATTCAGGAAGGGATTCAGTAGCAGGGGAAGCAGCAGCGGATGCAGCAGCAGATGCAGGAGATGCAGCAGCAGGATATAAAGCAGGAGATGAAGCAAGAGCTTTAGCAGGAGGTACAGCAGCAGAAGATTCAGGAGCAGGAGATGAAGAAGCAGGAGATGGAGCAACAGGAGCTGCAGAAACAGATGCAGAAGAAGGAGGTGCAGTAGCAGGAGTTTCAACATCAGATGCAGAAGGAGATTCAGCAGCAGGAGATGAAACAGCAGGAGATGCAGCAGCAGGTTCAACAGCAGATACAGAAGGAGATGCAGCATCAAGAGATGGAGCAGCAAATGCTTCAAAAGATTCATATTCATCAGGAGATGCAGCAGGAAGAGATGCTTCAGCAGGTAAAGCTTCATGAGATGTAGCACGAGATACAGAAGGAGATGTTGTAGGAGGAGAGGCAAGAGTAGATGATGCAGCAGACGCAGTAGCAGGAGATGCAGAAGCAGAAGATGCAGCCAGAGATTCTGCAGCAGGGGATGCAGCAGCAGGAGATGCAGCAGGAGATGCAGATGCAGGAGATGAGCAGCGGATTCAGCAAGAGATTCTGCATCAGGAGATGAAGCAACAAGATCTGCAGAGAAGAATATGCAGCAGGAGGAGATGCAGCAGGAGATGCAACAGCAAACGCATCAGCAGGAGATGCAGCAGCAGAAGATTCAGCTGTACACGAAGCAGCAGATGCACAAGAAAACAGAGCAGGACATGCTGCAGGATAAGATGCAGTACCAGCAGATGCAGTAGGACATGCAGCATTGGGAGTTGAAGCAATAGAAAATCCTGCAAGAGATGCAGCAGCAGATGAATCAGGAGCAGGAAATGCAGAAGCAGGAGATGCATCAGCAGAGATGCAGGAATAGGAGAGGCAGAAGCAGGAGATGTAGCAGCAAGACATGCAAAAATATATTCAGAAGCAGGAGATGCAGCAGCAGGAGATGCATGAAATGCATCAGCAGATACAGGAGGAGAGGCGGCAGCAGGAGAGGCAGCAGCAGGAGATGCAGCATGAGATGCAGATGCATGATATGCAGCAGCAGATGCAGCAGTAGATTCAGCAGAAGACACGGCAGCAGGAGATGAAGCAGCTGTATATGAAGAAGAAGATGCAGCAGCTGGAAATGAAGCAGAAGATGCTGCAGGAAGAGATGTAGTAGGAGATACAGCAGCAGATGCAGCATGAGATAGAGCGCTAGACACTGCATCGGGAGATGCAGCAGGTTAGGCATATGCAGCAGGAGATGC
This sequence comes from Clamator glandarius, assembly GCA_033459285.1. Lineage (NCBI taxonomy): Eukaryota > Metazoa > Chordata > Aves > Cuculiformes > Cuculidae > Clamator > Clamator glandarius. The sequence goes on along the minus strand of JAUNZM010001119.1, from coordinate 202,363 downwards.
AGCAGGAGATGCAGTAGCAGGATATGCACCAGCAGGTGCAGCAGGAGGAGATGCAGTAGGAGGAGATGCATCGGGAGATGACTGTTCAGAAGGAGATGTATCAGGAGATGTAGCAGCATGAGATGCAGCAGCAGGAGATTCAGGAGGAGATTCAGGAGCAGGAGATGCAAGAGCAGGAGATGCCATCGCACCAGATTCAGCAGCAGATTCAGTAGGAAATGAAGCAGCAGTAGATGCAGCAGGAGATGCAGCAGGGGATGCAGCAGAAGCAGATGCAGCAGCAGATGCAGCAGTAGATGCAGTACAATACTAAGCAAAAGGAGGTGCAGAAGCAGATGTAGCAGCAGGATATGCAGGAGCACTTGATGCAGCAGGAGGAGATGCAGTAGCAGCAGGTGCAGCAGGAGATGCAGCAGCAGATGATAGGGTAGGAGAAGATGCAGCATAAGGATATGCATGAGGAGATTCCACAGGAGCTTCAGCATGTGATGCGGTATCATGAAATGCAGAAGCAAGAGATGCAGCAGTAGGAGATGCAATAGGAGATGCAGAAGCAGGAGATGCAGCAGGAAATGCAGCAGGAGATGAAGCAGGAGGAGATTAAGTAGGAAATGCAGCAGGAAATGCAGCAGGAGGAGATGCAGCAACAGGAGATCTAGCAGAAAGAGAACTAGCAGGAGATGCAGCAGGGGATAGAGCAGCAAGAAATGCAACAGGAGATGAAGCAGGAGATGCAACTGAAGAAGATGCAGCAGCAGGAGATGCAGCAGCAGGAGATTCTGTAGCAGCACGTGCAGAAGGTGATGCAGCAGCAGATGCAGCAGTAGCTGATGCAGAAGGTGATGCAGCAGCAGGAGATGCAGCAGTAGTAGATGCAGCAGGAGATTCATCAGCAGGAGATTCAGCAACAGACACAGGGTATTCAGCAGCAGACACGGCATCAGGAGATTTAGCAGCAAGAGATGCTGCAGCAGATGCAGAAGCAAACGCAGCAGTAGGAGTGGCAGCAGGTGGAGATGCATCAGGAGATGTATATTCAGAAGGAGATGCAACAGGATATGTAGCAGGATATGTAGCAGCATGAGAGGACGCAGGATATTCCTGAGGAGATTCAGCAGGAGATGCAAGAGCAGCAGGTGAAGCAGCAGGAGATGCATCTGCAGCATCTGCAGCAGGAGATGCGGATTTAGCAGGAGATGCATCAGCAGAAGATGCTGCAGCTGATGCAGCAGGAGGAGATGCAGCAGCAGGATACACAGCAGGAGTTGATGCAGAAAGTAATAGAGCAGCAGGAGATTCAGGAGAAGGAGATGCAGAAAGGGATTCAGCAGCAGGAGATGCAGCAGGAGGAGATTCAGGAGCAGGAGATGCAGCAGCAGAGACGTAGCAAGAGGTTATGCAGAAGGAGTTGCATCATGGCAAATGCAGCCGGAAATGCAGCAGGAGATTCATTAGTAGGAGATTCAGCTGGAGTTGCAGCAGCAGGAGATAAAGAAGCAGGAAATCCTGCAGCAGGAGATGATGCAGCAGCAGGAGATGCAGCAGCATGAGATGCAGCAGCAGATGCAATAGCAAATTAAGAAACAGCAGATGAGGCAGAGGGATATGCAGCAGTAGAAAATGCAGCAGTAGATACACAAGATGGAGATGCAGCATCAGCAGATGCAGCACGAGATAGACCGTTAGACACTGCATCAGGAGATGCAGCAGAGTAGGCATATTCAATAGTAGATGCAGCAGGAGATGAAGTAGCAGGATATGTAGCAGGAGATGCCACAGCAGATGCAGCAGGAGGAGATGAAGCAGCAGGAAATGAAGCAGCAGGAAATGAAGCAGTATATACAGAAGTAGGATATGCAGCAACAGGAGATATAGCAGAAGATACAACAAGTACTGTAGCAGAACGAGATGCAGCAGTAGATTATGCAGCAGGTGATACAGCAGCAGATACAGCAGCAGGAGATGCAGCAGCACTAGATGTAGACGCATTAGATGCAGCAGCAGGCGATGTAGCAGCAGGTGATACAGCAGCAGATGTATCAGGAGGAGATGCTGCAGCAGGAGACGTAGCATGTAATTATGCAGCAGGAGATGCAGCAGCAGGTGATGCAGCACCAAGAAATGCAGCAGGAGATGCAGGAGGAGATGCTGCCGCAGGAAATTCAGCAGCAGAGGATGCAGCATGAGATGCAGCAGCATGAGATGCAGCAGAATGAGATGCAGAAGCAAATTAAGTAACAGCAGATGAGGCAGAGGAAGATGCAGCCGCAGGAAATGCAGCAGTAGATACAGAAGATGGAGATGCAGCACCAGGACATGCAGCAGGAGGAGATGCAGCATGTAATGGAGAAAGAGATGCAGGAGGAGATGCAGCTTAAGACTCAGCAGGAGATGCAGCATCAGGAGATGGCGCAGGTGATGCATCAGCAGTAGATGCAGCAATCTACGCAGCAGCAGGAGTTTCAGCAGCAGGAGATGTATCAGGAGATGATGCAGAAAGAGATGCAGCATCAGATTCAGCAGCAAGAGATGAAGGAGGAGATCACACAACAGGAGATGCAGCAGGAAATGCATCAGCAGGAGATGTACCAGAAAATGCTCCAGATGCATCAATATGAGTTTCAACAGGAGATGCAGCAGGAAGAGATGCATAAGGAGATCCATCAGGAGAATATTCACCGGCAGGAGATAGAGAAGGAGATGCAGCTGCAAGAGATGCAAAAGGAGATGCAGAAGTAGATGCTATAGCAGGAGATGTATCAGCAGGATATGCAGCAGGAGATTGAGCAAGACGTGATGCATCATGAGGTGCTGCAGCTGGAGATGCAGCAGCAGATGGAACAGCAGTAGATGCAGCAGTAAGCCTTGCAGCAGAAGAAGAGGAAGCAGGAGATGCGGCAGAAGAAGATACAGCAGGAGATGCAGCAGCAGTAGATACAGCAGTGTATGAAGCAGCAGCAGATTCAGCAGTAGGAGATGCAGCAGCAGGACATTCAGCAAGAGGAGATGCAGCAGGCTCTGCAGTAGCAGCAGGTGCAGCAGGAGATGCATCAGCAGGAGGTACAGCAGGAGATGCCAAAGGTTTAGATTCAGCAGGAGATGCAGCAGCAGGAGATGAAGCAGGAGATACAGGAGCAGGGGATGCTGGAGAAGGAAATGCATCTGGAACACCACAGGGATTCAGTAGCAGCTGATGCAGCACGAGATGCAGTAGGAGATTCAGCAGCAGGAGATGCAGCAAGAGATGCAGCAGATGGAGGTGACGCATCAGGAGGTGCAGCAGGGATGCAGCAGGGGATTCAGTAGCAGGTGATGCAGCAGCAGATGCAGCAGCAGATCAAAGGATATGCAGCAGGAGGAGATGAAGAAGGAGATTCAGCAGCAGGAGGTGTAGAAGGAGATGCAGCAGTATATGAAGCAGCACCAGATGCAGCAGAAAATGCTGCAGACACAGCAGTAGGAGATTAATAACTAGATGCAGCACTGGATGATACAGAAGCAGGAGATGTAGCAGCAGATTTTGCAGAAAATGCAGCGCTAGATGAAGCAGCAGCAGATGCAGCAGAAAATGCTGCAGACGCAGCAGTAGTAGATTAATCACTAGATGCAGCAGTAGATGTTGCAGCAACAGGAGATGCAGCAGCAGGAGATGCAGCAGGGTTTGCAGCAGCAGGAGAACCTGCAAGATAGCAGTATCATAAGATGAATCCTCAGATGCATCAGAAGGATATAGAGCAGGAGATGCAGTTGCAGAAGAGGATGCAGGAGCAGGAGATGCAGGAGGAGATCCAGAAGCAGATGTAGAAGGAGATGCAGCAGTAGATGACTCAGCAGCAGATGCAGCAGTAAATGCAAAAGATGCATCAGCAGGAGATGCAGCCACAAGAGATGCAGCAGGAGGTGCATAAGGAGATGCAGTATCAGGATATGCAGCAGGATATTGAACAAGAGGTGATACATCATGAGGTGCTGCAGATGCAGATGCAGCATCACGAGATGCAACATCAGGTGTTGTAGGAGCAGCATGTGATGCATCAGAAAGAGATGAAGGAGGAGATGCGACAGCAGGAGATCACAGAATCACAGAATCACAGAATAACCAGGTTGGAAGAGACCCAATAGATCGTCGAGTACAACCATTCCCACCAATCCCTAAATCATGCTCCTAAGTACCTCATCCACCCTCATCTTAAACACCTCCAGGGAACTTCCCTGCATTACTTGTTCAGAACAATCTGAAAATATTGAAGTGACACTTTAATAGCCATTCTGATGTTACAGTGCACAAGCCTAGACTGAAATTTCTACAAGTCTTGCTTTGCAGTAAAAGTACTCTAAGGGAGGACATTCAGAAGTAGCAGCATTCCATGCTAGCGTCTTCTCTGTGGGAGTAGTTCAATTTTCCTGAAGTGGATTAATAGACGCAGTTAAGTCACAGTTCAGTACCCTATACTTAAACGGTCCTTAAGCAGTGCTTTCCTGCTTGCAGTGAAATCTCTCAACAAATGTCTCGTATGGAAGCCAGCATTTAATGGTAGCATGTTTCTCTGAGGTGCGTGTACTATACGTTCGGAAATTTTGAAGTGACGTTTTGATAGTCATTCTGATGTTACCGTACACAAGTCTACTCTGAAAGCATTACAAGTCTTGCTTTACAGAAGATGTGCTCTAAGAGAAGACTTTCAGAAGAAGCAGCTTTCCATGCTAGCGTCTTCCCTGCAGGTGTATTTCCATTTTCCTAAAGCACCGTAATAGGCGCAGTTAAGTCACAATTCAGTACCCTACACTAAATCGTTCTGTTAGTCGTTCTTTTCATGTTGCAATGAAAGAGCTTCCACAGAAGACTCTAACGATAGCCAGTATTTGATCGTAGCAGCTTCCCTGTGGTTCTTGTGCTGAATGATCGGAATTTTTGGAGTGACGCTTTATTTCACACAGGAATCACAGAATAACCAGGTTGGAAGAGACCCACTGGATCGTCGAGTCCAACCATTCCCACCATTCCCTAAATCATGCTCCTAAGTACCTCATCCACCCTAACCTTAAACACCTCCAGGGACGGTGACTCAACCACCTCCCTGGGCAGACCCTTCTAATGCCTAACCACCCTCTCCGTGAAGAATTTTTTCCTAATCTCAAGCCTAAATCTCCCCTGGCAGAGCTTGATGCCATTCCCTCTCGTCCTGTCCCCTGTCACCTGGGAGAAGAGGCCAACACCCTCCTCTCCACAACCTCCCTTCAGGTAGTTGTATTTGCCATTTAGATGTTACGGTACGCAAGCTTATACTGATAGATCTACAATTCTTGCTTTGTAGTGAAAGCTCTCTAAGAGAACACATTCAGAAGCAGAAGCATTCCCTGCCAGCTTCTTCCCTGTGGGCTTTCCTCACTTTTCCTAAAGCACTTTAATAGGCACAGTTAAGTCACAATTCTGTACGCTATACTAAAATGGTCAACTAGCCGTGCTTTGCAGCTTGCAGTGAAAGCGCTTCAAGAGAAGACTCAAATGAAAGCCAGCATTTGATGGTAGCATCTTCCCTGCTGTACCTATATGAAAACGGTCCATAAGAAGTGCTTTGCAGCTTGCAGTGAATGCCCTTTCACAGAAGACTCTTAATGAGAGCCCGCATTTTATCGTAGCATCTTTCCTGCGGTACTTGTGCTGAAAGATCTAAAAATTTTGAAGTGATGCTTTAATAGCCATGCTGATGTTGCAGCACACAAACCTAGACTGAAAGTTCTACATGTCTTGCTTTGCAGTGAAGCGCACTAAGAGAAGACTTTCAGAAGCATCACCATTCCATGTTAGCAACTTCCCTCAGGCAGTTACTCACTTTTATTAAAGTGCAGTAATTTGAGGAATTAAGTCATAATTCAGTATCCTATTCTAAAATGTCGTGTTAGTCGTGCTTTGCAGCTTGCAGTGAAATAGCTTCCAGAGAAGACTCTAAAGACAGCCAGCTCTTCATGGTGGCATCTTACTTGCGGTACTTGTGCTGAACGCACTGAAATTTTGAAGTGACGCCTTAATGGCTATTCTGATGTTACAGTACACAAGCTTAGACTGAAAGTTCTACATGTCTTGCTTTGCAGTGGAAGCACTCTAAGAGAAGACATTCAGAAGCAGCACCATTCCATGCTAGCCTCTTCGCTGCTGAAGATATTCAATTTTCCTAAGGCGCATTATTATTTCCTGTTATGTCACTATTCTTTAGCCTACACTTAAAAGCTCTATTTTGCACCTCTCAGTGAAAGCGCTACCAGAGAATATTCTAACCAGACCCACCAGATGCTAGCCACTTCCCAGGGGTATTTGTGCTGAATGCTTTCAAATCTTCAAGTGAAGCCTTACTAGCCATTCTGATGTTACAGTTCACTAGTCTAGATGGAAAGTTCGATAAATCTTGGTTTGCAGTGAAAGCGCTCTAAGAGTCGACATTCAGAAGTGGAATCATTCCATGCTAACATCTCCCCTGCTGGAGATATTCACTTCTCCTAAAGCCCCTTATTAGGCATTATTAAGTCGTTAATAACTAGCCTACATGAAAACGTTGCCTTTCTCGTGCTTTGCAGCTGGCAGTGAAAGTGCTTCATGAAAAGATCCTAACGAGAGCCAAAATTTGATGGTAGCACCTTCCCTGCTGTAATTGTTCTGAATGTTCTCAAATTTTGAAGGGACACTTTAATAGTCATGCTGACGTTACAATTCACGAGCCTAGAGGGAAAATTCTACAAGTCGTCTTTTGCAGTAACAGCGCTTTTAGAGAAAACATTAAGAGGTGGTATAATTTCATACCAGCATCTGCACAGCCTGAGATACTCACTTTTCCGTAAGTGCCTTACTAGGCATAGTTAAGCCACAATTCCTTACCCTAAACTGAAATGTGTTAGTCGTGCTTCACAGCTTGCAGTGAAAGAACTATAAGAGAAGACTCTAAGGAGAGCCTGCGTTGGATGGTAGCAGCTTCCCTGTGGTACTTGTGCTGAATGCTCTGAAATTTTGAAGTTCTACAAGTGAAGTTTCTTTGCAGTGAAAGCGCTATAAGAGAAGACATTCAGGTACAGCAGCATTCCATGCTAACATCTTCCCTTCGGGATTTACATACTTTTCCTAAAGTGCAATATTTTGCCCATTTAAGTTACAATTCAGTAACATATTAACACGGTCTATAAGTTGTGCTTTGCAGCTTGTAGTGAAAGCGCTTCAAGAGAAGACACTAAAGAAATCCCTAGTCTGGAAGTTCTACAAGTCTTGCTTTGCAGTGAAAGCGCTATAAGAGAAGACATTCAGAAGCAACAGCATTCCATTCTAGCCTCTTCCATACGGGCATTACTCACTTTTTCTAAAGCACCTCCATAGGCGCAGTTAAATCACAATTCCATAGCCAATACTAAACGTTTTGTTAGACGTGCTTTGCAATTTGCAGTGAAAGCGTTTCAAGAGAAGATTCTTACGAGAGCATGCATTTGATTGTAGCAGCGCCCTTGTGGTACTTTTTCTGAACGTTTTCAAATTTTGCAGCAACATTCCATGCTAGCATCTTCCCTACTATAGTTATTCGATTTTCTAAAGCACCTCTCTAGGCACAATTAAATCACAACAGAGCTACGTTCCAAAAGTCGTCCTTTGCAGCTTGCAGTGAAAGCTCTTCCACAGAAGACTCTAACAAGAGCCAGGTTTTGATTGTAGCATCTCCCTTGTGGTACTTGAGCTGAATGATCTGAAATTTTGAGTGACGCTTTAATACACATTCTGATGTTACAGCACACAAGGCCAGACTTAAAGGTCTACAAGTCTTGCTTTGCAGTGAAAGCGCTAAAAGAGAAGACATTCAGAAGCAATAATATTCCACGTTAGCATCTTCACTGCGTGAGTTACTCACTTTTCAGAATGCACCTCTTTCAGAAGTACCAATACAGTATCCTATACTAAAATGTTCTCTTAGTCCTGCTTTGCAGCTTGCAGTCAAAGCACTTCAAGAGAAGACTCAAACAAAAACCAGTATTTGATAGTAACAAAACATTCTGTTAGTCGTGCTTTGCAGCCTGCAGTGAAAACGTTTCTAGAGAAGACTCTAATGTGAGCCAGCATTTCGTCGTAGCAACTTCCCTGAGGTACTTGTGCTGAATGTTCTGATATTTTGAAGTGACGCTTTAATAACCATTCTGATGTTACAGTACACAAGCGTATACCCAAAGTTCTACAAGTCTCTCTTTGCAGTGAAAGCGCTCTAAGAGAAGACATTCAGAAGCAGCAGCATTCCATGCTAGCATCTTCCCTGTGGGTGTTATTCGATTTTCCTAAAGAGCCTCAATAGGGACAGTTAAGTCATAATTCAGTACCTTATACTAAAACTTTCTGTTTGTCATGCTTTGCACCTTGCATTGAAAACACTTCCAGAGAAGTTGTTCTGTAGAGAAAGCGCTATAAGAGAAGAAATTCAGAAAGAGCAGCATTCCATGCTAGAATATTTCCTGTGGGAGTTATGTTTTCATTTAAGATCAGGAATGGAGATGTTGGAGTTGCAGTAGGAGATGAAGCTGGAGATGAATATTCGGAAGAAGCAGCAATAGGAGATTTTGCAACAAATGCAGCAGCAGGAGATGCACCAGGACATGCAGCAGCAGGAGATGTCATAGGATGAGATGCAGCAGGATACACAGCAGCAGGAGATGCAGAAGCACAAGATCCTGCAGTAGATGCAGCAGCAGGAGATGCAGCAGCAGGAGATGCAGCATGTGATGCATCAAGAGATCCTCAGCAGTAGATGCTGAAGCAGGAGATGTAGCAGCAGATATAGTATGAGATGCTAATTCTGCAGGAGGCGCAACAGCAGGAGATGCTGCAGCAAATGCAGCAGCAGAAGATACAGTAGCAGGACATTCAGCAGGAGGTGCAGGAGCAGGAGATACATAAGGAGATGCAAATCAGACTCAGCAGCAGGAGATTAAGTAGTAGAAGGTGCTGCAGGAGATGCAGCAGCAGGATATATTACAGAAGATGCAGCAGCAAGAAATGCATCAGCAGGTAATGCTGCAGAAACTGCAGCAGTCGGAGATGAAAGGAGGTTTAGGACTGGGTGATGTAGAAGTAAGTGGAGATGCAGGAGATGAAGCAGGAGATACAGCAGTAGCAGATGAAGCAGCAGATGCAGAAGGAGATACAGCAGTAGCAGATGAAGCAGCAGATGCAGAGATTTAGCAGCAGATGATACAGCAGATGCAGAAGCAGTTGCAGCAGGAGATGATTCAGTATGAGATGCAGTAGGAAATGCAGCAGCAGCAGTTTCTGCAGCAGAGGATACCGCAGCAGGATATGTTCCAGAATATGCAGCAGCAGGGATGAAGCTGCAGGAGACGCATCAGGAGATGCAGCCAGAGGTGCAGTAGGATGAGATGCAGCAACAGGAGATGCAGCAGGAGATGCTGCAGCAGGAGATGCAGAAGTAGGAGCTGCAAACAGAGATTCAGAAGGAAGAGAGGCAGCTGGAGATGCTGCAAGAGGATATGAAAGAGGAGATTCAGAAGTAGATACAGCAGTAGGAGATGTAACAGGATATGCTGTAGAAGGACATGCAGCAGGAGATGCAGCAACAAAAAATCAGGAAGATATAAATAAGCAGCAGATGCAGCAGCAGGAGATTTAGAGGCAGGAATTGCAGCAGCAGCAGATGCAGCAGCAAGAGATGCAGCAGGAGATGTAGCAGGATATGCAGCTGCAGGAGATACAGGTGCAGGTGATGCAGCTGTATGAGATGCAGAAGAAAGAGATTCAGCAGGAGATACAGCATCCCGAGATGTAACAGGATTTGCAACAGTGGAAGATACAGCACCAGATGCAGCAGCAGCAGAAGCAGAAGCAGCAGATGAAGCAGCAGCAGATGCAGCAGCCCGAGATGCAGGGGATTCAGCAGGAGATGCAGCAGTAGGAGATACAACAGCAAGAAATTGAGCAGCAGGAGATGCAGCAGGAGAACATACAGCAGAAAATGCTGCAGCATAGATTCAGCAAGAGATGCACCATCAGGGGAGGTATTAGCATAAGAAGCAGCAGGAGATGCAGCAGCAGGATATGAAGCAGCAGATATAGCAGCAGGAGAGGTAGCTGGAAATCCCGCAGCAGGAGATGCAGAAGTAGGAGATATATCAGGAGATGCTGTAGGAATTGCAGCAGCAAGATATGCAGAAACAGGAGTTGCAGCAAAAGATGCATCAGCAAGAGCTGATTTAGTAGGAGATGCATCAGCAAGATATGAAGGAGGTGATGCATCAGCAGGAAATGCTTCATGTAGTGCTGCATCTCCTGCTAAAATTCCTGCTGATGCATCTCCTGCTACTTGATGTCTTCCTGCATCTCCTGCTGCTGCATCTGCTGCTTCATCTCCTACTTTTGTATCTCCTGCTGCTACATCTGCTGCTTCATCTCCTGCTTCTGTATCTCCTGCTGCTATATTCCTGATGCATCCTCTGTTCATGCATCTGCGGATGCATCTCCTGATGCGCCATTACCCATTGCATCTGCTGCTTCATCCCCTGCTGCATTTCTTTCTGCTCCATCTGGTGCATCTGCTGTTGCATATGCTGCTGCTTCATCTACTGCTGCATCTCCTGCTAAATCTCCTGCTGCTGCATCTCCTTCGAATTTTTGCTGAATCTACTGCTGAATATGCATCCCCTGCTACATCTCCTGCTGCTGCAACTCCTGCTTCATATCCTACTGCATCTCCTCCTGCTGTACTACCTCCTGCATCTCTTCCTTCAGCATATCTTGCTGCATTTCCTTCTGCTACATCTCCTGCTGCATCTCCTGCTGTATCTCCTGCTGCATCATCTCCTGCTGCATCATCTGCAGCATCATCTTCTGCTGCTACATCTCCTACTGAATCTGCATCTCCTGCTGCATCTGCTGCTGCATCTATTGCTGCTGCATCTGCTACCTTTGCATCTGCATCTGCATCTACATCTCCTGCTGCATCTCCTCTTGCTGCCTTTTCTGCTGCATTTCCTGCTGCTGCATCTCCTTAATCTGCTGCTGAATCTGCTGCTGCATCTCCTGCTGCATCTAATCCTGCTGCATTTCATCCTGCTGCATTTCCTGCTACATTTGCTTCTGCATTTCTACCTCATCTCCTGCTTCATCTTCTGCTGCTGCATCTCCTTCTGTATCTTCTGCTGTTTATCTCATGCTGCATCTCATGCTGCTGCATCTCCTAAATCTGCTGTTGTATCTGCTGCTATTTCATGTACTGCTGCATCTCCTGCTACATCTCCTGCTGCAGCATCTCCTGCTGCTGTATATTCTCCTTCATCTGCTGCTGCTGCATCTGCTACTTCATCTCCTCCTGCATCTCTAGCTGTATGTCCTGCTGCATTCAATGATGATGCATCTGCATATGCATCTACTGATGCTGCATATCCTGCTACATCTGCTGCTGTATCTCCTGCTACTGAATCTCTGGCAGCGACATCTACTGCATAACCTGCTGAATTCATTTGCAGCTGCACCTCCTGCTGCTACATCTCCTTCGGCTGCATCTCCTGCTATATTTTTGGTGCATCTCATGTTGCTCCAATTAATGCTGCATCTGCTGCTGTTTATATCCTGCGCATGCATCTCCTTATTATTTATCTCCTGCTGCATCTCTTCCTGCTTCATCTTCATTTGCATCTCCTGCTGCATCTCTTCCTGCTGCATCACCTGCTGTATCACCTATCGCTGCATCTGCAGCATATGCTGCTTCATCTGGTGCTGCTTCACCTACTGCTGCACCTCCTGCAACATCTCCTGCTACTGCACCACCTGCTGCATCTGCTGCTGCAGCATCTCCTGTTTAATCTCTCTTCTGCATTTCCGGCTCCAGCATCTTCTGCTGCATCAATAGCTGCTGCATCTCTTATGCATCTCCTTCTGCTGCATCTGCTGCTGCATCTGCTGCTGCTGTACCTCCTCCTGCTGCATCTCCTGTTGAATCTCCTCCTGCTGCATCTCCTCTTCCATCTCCTCTTGCTGCATCTCCTGTTAAATCTCCTGGTGCATCTCCTGCTGCTGCATCATCTCCTTCTGCATCTCCTGCTATGGCATCTCCTGCTGTATCTGCTGCTTCTGCATCTCCTGAAGTATCCCCTGCTGCTTCATCTCACCCTGCTGCATCTCATGCTGCATCTCATGCTGCTATATCTCCTGCGGCTTCATATCCTGCTACTGCATCTCCTAATGAATCTCCTGAAGCTTCATCTCCTGCTGCTGCATCTCTTGATCCATGTCTTGCTGCTGCATCTCATGTTTCTGCATCTCCTTTTACTTCGTCTGCTGCTGCATCTCTATCTGCTGTATCTCATGTTGCACCTTTTAGTGAAGCATCTCCTGCGTCATCTCCTTCTGCTGCATCTCCTGCTGCTGCATCTCCTGCTGCATCTCCTTGTGCATTACCTGCTGCATTACCTGCTGCATCACCTGCATATGCATCTCCTGCTGCATGTCCTGCTGCTGCATATTCATCTGCATTTCCTGATGCAGCTCTTTCTGAATCTTCTACTGCTGCACCTGCTGAATCTGCTGCTCTATCTGCTGCTGCTTCATCTACTGCTGCATCTCCTGATAGATCTCCTGCTGCTGCATCTGCTGCTGCATCTGTTGCTGCATCTGCTGCTGCTTTCTCTCGCTGCATTTACTGCTGCTGAATCTCCTGCTATATTTCCTTCTGCTGCATCTTCTTCTCTTCATCTCCTGCTGCTGCATCTCCTCCTTCTTCATCTCATGATGAATCTCCTGTAGCATCTCCTGCTTCTTCATCTCCTGCTGCTCCGTCTCTTACTGCATATGATGCTGCTGCATCTCCTATTACTTCTGCTGGTGCTGCATTCCCTGCTGCATCTCCTGATGCTGCATCTCCTTCTGCATCTCCTGCTACTACATCCCCTCCTGCTGCATTTCCTGCTGTGTCTCCTGCTGCTGCATCTCCTGATTCATCCTCCCTATCTGCATCTCCTCCTGCTGCATCTCCTGCTTTACTATATAGTTCTGCATTTCCTGCTGCTACATCTCCTGTTGCATCTCTTGTTGCAATCCTGATGCATCTTCTGATGCATCACATGATGTATCCTGCTGCATCTCCTGCTGCTCTATCTCCAGCTGCATCTCTTCCTGCTGCATCTCCTGCTTAATGTCCTGCTGTATCTTCTGCTGCTGCATCTCCTGCTTCTATATCTCCTATTACATTTCCTGCTGCTGAATCTCCTGATGCTGCATTTTCTGCTCCTCTATCTCCTGATGCTGCATCTCCTTATGCATCTTCTGCTTCTGCATCTCTTGCTACATCAGATGCTGCTGCATATCCTGCTACATCTCCTGCAGCTGCATCTCCTGCTGCTGCATCTCCTGCTGCACCTGATGCTGATTCATTTCCTTCTGCTGCATTTCCTGCTTCATCTGCTGCTGCATCTGCTGCTGCTCTGTGTCCTGCTACATCTCGTCATGATGCATGTCCTGCTGCATCTGCTGAAGATTCTCTACCTATTGCATGTCCTGTTGAATCTTCATTTCCTGCTGCTCTGTTTCTGCATATTCTGCTGCTGCATGTCTTGCTGCATGTCTTGCTGTGTTTCCTTCTGAATTTCCTGCTGCATCTCCTACTCCTGCATCTTCTACTGCATCTCCTCCTGTTGATTATCCTGCTGCATCTACTTCTGTCGCACCTCCTGCTGCATCTCCTGCTGATGCATCTCCTATTGTGAATCTGCTGCAGCATCTCCTGCTGATGAATCTCCTGCTGAACCTGCATCTACTGCTGCTCCTGCTGCTGCATCTCCACCTGCTTTATCTATTCCTTTTGCATTTGCTGCTCAATCTCCTGCTGCATTTCCTGTTGCTGCATCTATTACTGCTTCATCTCCTTTCTCTGCATCTCCTGCTGCATCTCCTGCTGCATCTCTTGCTGCGGAATTTGCTGCTGCTTCATCTCCTGCTTCATCTTCTCCTTCTACATCTCCTGCTGCACCTTCTGCTTCTGCATCTCCTACTGCTGCGTCTGCTGCATCATCTCCTCTTGCCACTCCTCCTACTGCAAATCCTGCTTAATCTCCTGCTGCATTTCCAGTTTCTGTATCATCAGAATCATCTCTTCCTGCAGCATCTCCTTCTGAATCTGCATCTACTGCTTCATCTGCTTCTGCAGTCTCCTTCCTTGCGTCTCCTGTGGCATCTGCTGCTGCATCACTTGCTACTGATTCTCCTGCTGCATCTCCTGCTGCATGTCCTGCTGCATCTGCTGCTGCATCCCCTTCTACTGAATCTCCTGCTGCATCTCTTGCTGCATATCCTGCTACTGAATTTTCTAGAGCTGCATCTCCTGCTCCATATCCACATCTGTGGATTCATCTCATGATGCTGCCTTCTTGCTGGTTCTCCTTCTGCTGCAAACCCTGCTGTATCTACTGCTGCTGCTTCTCCTGCTACATCTCCTCCTGCTGCATCTCCTACTGCTGTGTTTTCTGCTTTATCCCTTTTTTCATCTCCTGCAGCTGCATCTCCTGCTGCTCTGTCTACTGCTGAATCTACTGCTGCAACTGCTGCTGCTGAATCTCCTGTTGCTGCACCTCCTGCTTCATCTCCTTCTGCATTTCCTGCTGCTGATGTTCGTGCTGCATCTGCTGCTTCCTCTCCTCCTGCTAAATCTCTTCCTGCAACTTCTGTCGCCTCTCCTGCTGCACCTCCTAGTGCATATTACCCTGCTGCATCTCCTGCTGCTGGATCTCCTCCTGAGTCTCCTGCTGATGAATCTGATGCTGCATCTCTTTCTGAATCATCTCCTGATGATTCTCCTGCTGCTGAAACTCCTGCTGCTGTGTACACCGATTCATCTACTGCTGATGCATCTCCTGCATCATCTCCTTCTGCATCTTATCCTGCATCTCCTGCTGCATTACCTGCTGCTGCATCTTATGCTGCTGCACCTCTGTATTCTGTATCTACTGCTGCATCTCCTGCTGTTGCATCTCCTGCTGCCTCATCTGCTGGTAGTTAATTTGCTGCTGCATCTCATGCTGCATCTCATGCTGCTGAATTTCCTGCCGCTGCATCTCCTGCTGCATTTCTTGGTGCTGCATCTCCTGCTGCATTTCTTGGTGCTGCATCTCCTGCTGAATATCCTGCTATAGAATCTCCTGCTACACCTTCTGCTGCATTTCTCATGTTGCATCTCTTGCCGCATAACCTCCTGCTACGTCTCCTTCTGCTGCATCTTCTCCTAATATATCTCCTGCAGCATCTTCTGCTGCTACATCAGCAGCTGCTGCATCTCCTGCTGCATTTCCTGCTGCATCTCCTGCTGCTGCAGTACCTGCTGTATCTCCTCCCGCTGTATCTCCTGTTGCTGCATAACCTGCTTCTGTATATACTGCTGCATTTCCTGCTTCTTCATCTCCTGCTGCTCAATCTCTTTCTGCATCTCCTGCTTCTGCACCTTCTGCTGCTGCATCTGTGAGACACACCTCCTGCTGTGTCTCATCCTGCTGCATCTGTTGCAGCATCTCCTGCTTCTATATCTCCTGCATTTGCTGCTACACCTTCTTCTGAATCATCTACTGCTGCATCTCCTGCTACATGTCCTGCTGCTGCATCTGCTGCTGCATCTCCTGCAGCTGGATCTCATGCTGCATCTCCTGCTGCTGCATTACCTGCTATTTCTCCACCTACTGCATCTCCTCCTGCTGCATATCCTCCTTCCGTATCTACTGCTGCATTTCCTGCTGCTGCATCTCCTTCTTCTGAATCACTTTCTGCATCTCCTTTTTCTGAATCACTTTCTGCATCTCCTTCTTCTGAATCTACTGCTGCTCTATTACTTTCTGCATCAACTCCTGCTGCATCTCTTCCTGCTGCATCTGCTGCAGCATCTCCTGCTGCTGCATCTCCTGCTAAATCTGCATCTCCTACTGCATCTGCTGCTGCATCTTCAACTACTGCATCTCTTTCTGAATCTACTACTGCTGCATTTTCTGAATCTGCTGCTGCATCTGCTGCTGCTAAATCTACTGCTGCATCTCCTACTACTTCTCCCGCTGGTACATCTCCTCCTTCTGCATCTGCTCTTGCATCCTCTGCTGCTGCAACTGATGCTGCATCTGATGCTGCTCTAACTCTTGCTGCATTTACTGCGGCGGAATCTCCTGTAATATCTCCTTCTCCTGCATCTTCTTCTCTGCATCTACTACTCTGCATCTCCTGCTGCTTCAACTCCTCCCACTGCATCTCCTGTAGCATCTCCTTCTTCTTCATCTCTTGTTTTACGTCTCGTACTGCATATGATGCTGCTGTATCTCCAGCTACATCTGCTGCTGCTGCATTCCCTACTGCATCTCCTGCTGCTTCAACTCCTGCTGCTGCTTCAAATGCTGCATCTCCTGCTTCTGCATCTCATCATGCTTCATCTCTTTCTGCTTCTTCTGCTGCTGCATCTCCTGCTCAATATCCTGCGGAATGTTCTCCTGCTGCTGCATCTCCTGCTAAATCTGCATCTCCTGCTGCATCTGCCTCTACATCTCCTGATGCATCTCCTATTGCTGCACCTCCTGCTTCATCTACTTCTCCTGCATATCCTGATACATTTCCTGCTGCATCTCCTACGGTATATCTTGCTACATCTGCTTCCTCATCTCCTGCTGCATCTCCTGCTGCATCTGCTGATGCATCTCATACCACTGCCTGTCCTGCTTCATCTTCAGCTGATGCATCTCTAGCTTCATCTCCTTATATTTCATCTCCTGCTGCATCTGCTGCTGCTCTGCTGCTGCTTCATCTACTGCTGAATCTCCTGCTACATATCCTGCTGCTGCATCTCCTGCTGTACCTCATACTGATTCTCCTGTTCATGCATATCCTCCTGTACCTGCTGCTGCTGCATATCCTGCTGCTGCATCTCTCAATGCATCTTATGATAATGCTACATCTCTTGCTACTGCATCTCTTGCTGCATCTGCTGCTACTGCATCTCTTGCTGCATCTCTTCCTGATGCTTCTCCTGCTATATATCCTTCTACATTTCCTGCTGCATCGCCACCTCCTGAATCTTCTGTTCCATCTCCTCCTGCAGTTTCTCCTGCTGCATCTATTTTTTGCCATCTCCTGCTGCATCTCCTGCTCCTGCATGTCCTACTGTGAATCTGCTGCAGCATGTCCTGCTGATGAATCTCCTGCTGAATCTGCATCTACTGCTGCATCTGCTGCTGCTGCATCTGCTGCTGTTCGAATCTTCTGCTGCTGCATCCCCTGCTGTATCTCCTACTGATGCATCTACTACTGCATCTTCTCCTTCTGCATCTCCTGCTGCTGCATCCCCTGCTGTATCTACTACTGATGCATTACCTGTTTCATCTGCTGCTTCTGCATCTCCTGCTGCTGCATCTACTGCATCATCTCCTCCTGCCCCTCCTCCTACTGCAACTTTTGCTCAATCTCCTGCTCATCTCCTGATGCTGTATTATCTGAAGCATCTCTTCCTGCTGCATCTACTGCTTAATCTGCATCTCTTCCTGCATCTGCTTCTGCATCTCATTTTGCTACGTCTCCTGTGGCATTTGCTGCTGAATCTGCTGCTGCATCCCCTGCTGCTGCATCTCCTTCTACTGCATCTGCTGATGAATCTACTGCTTCAGCTCCTTCTGCATCTCCTTGAGTAAGGGAACTGCTTCATATGGTGGAAGAGCTGAGGAAGGAAGTGGCTAGGCTGAGGACCATCAGGGAATGTGAGAGGGAGATAGATGAGTGGAGCAGGACCCTCTCACAGGCTGCCGGAGCTAGTGAAGCTGAGCACAACCCACTGGTAAGCTGCAAGGCCAAGAGAGACAGAGATGGGGAATGGCAGCAGGTTCCTATCCGGAGAAGGAAACCTGCTCCCCCCATCCAGGCAATTAACCCCCAGATCTCTCTGGGGAACAAATATGAGGTTCCGGAAAAGTAGCCGGCGGGATAAGAAACCAGCATGGTTGAGTAGGGAGGTCCTAAGAGACATCAATAGGAGAAGGAGGGTCTACGACCTCTGGAGGAAGGGGCAGGCAGCCTGGGTGGACTATAGGGAGGAAGTGAGAATGTGCAGGGAAAAAGTCAGGAGGGCTAAGGCCCAACTAGAAATGCGACTGGCCAAGACTGTGAAAGACAACAAAAAGTCTTTCTACAAATACATCAACAGCAAAAGGAGGGCTAGGGAGAATCTCCAGTCCCTACTAGATGCAGAGGGAACAAGAGTAACAGGGGACGAAGACAAGGCTGAAGTACTCTCCTGCCTACTTTGCCTCAGTCTTTAACAGCAAGGAAAATTGTTCCCTCTGTGCACAACCCCAGGGGTTGGAAGAGAAGTATGAGATTCCCAAGGTCCAAGAGGAGGTGATTAGAGACCTGCTTGCCCAGCTAGATGCCCACAAGTCTATGGGGCTGGATGGAGTCCACCCAAGAGTTTTGAGGGAACTGGCGGATGTGCTGGCCAAACCCCTTTCCATCATCTTCCAGCAGTCCTGGATGACTTGGGAGGTTCCACTGGACTGGAGGCTGGCTGATGTCGTGCCCATCTATAAGAAGGGGCACAGGGAGGATCCGGGCAACTACAGGCCTGTCAGCCTGACCTCGGTACCGGGGAAAGTCATGGAGCGGGTGATCCTGAGTGCTATCAAGAAGCACTTGCAAGAGAACCGGGTGATCAGGCCCAGTCAACACGGGTTCATGAAAGGCAGGTCTTGCCAGAGTAATCTGATCACCTTCTATGACCAAGTGACTAGACTCTTGGATGAGGGAAAGGCTGTGGATGTGGTCTTCCTGGACTTTAGTAAAGCCTTTGATACAGTTTCTCATAGCATTCTGCTTCGGAAACTGTCGGCCTCTGGCCTGGACGGGTGCACACTCTCCTGGGTGGAAAACTGGTTGAATGACCAGGCCCAGAGGGTGGTGGTAAACGGAGTTAAATCCAGCTGGAGGCCAGTGACAAGAGGGGTTCCCCAGGGCTCAGTCCAGGGTCCAGTCCTGTTTAATGTGTTTATCAACGGCCTGGACGAAGGCATTGAGTCCTCCCTTAGCAAGTTTGCAGATGACACCAAGCTGGGTGGAAGTGTCGATCTGCTGGAGGGTCGTGAGGCTCTGCAAAGGCACCTGAACAGGCTGGACTGCTGGGCTGAGAACAACAGCATGAGGTTTAACAAGGCCAAATGCCGGGTCCTGCACTTTGGGCACAACAACCCTAAGCAGAGCTACAGACTAGGAGAAGCCTGTCTGGAAAGCTGCCAGGAGGAGAAGGACCTGAGTGTGTTGGTTGACAGCTGACTGAACATGAGCCATCAGTGTGCCCTGGTGGCCAAGAAGGCCAATGGCATCTTGGCTTGTATCAGAAACGGCATGAACAGCAGGTCCAGGGAGGTTATTCTACCTCTGTACTCGGCACTGGTGAGACCGCACCTCGAGTACTGTGTTCAGTTCTGGGCCCCTCACCACAAGAAGGATGCTGTGGCTCTGGAGCGAGACCAGAGAAGGGCAACAAAGCTGGTGAAGGGGCTGGAGAACAAATCTTATGAGGAGCGACTGAGAGAGCTGGGGTTGTTTAACCTGGAGAAGAGGAGGCTGAGGGGAGACCTCATTACTCTCTACAAGTACCTGAAGGGAGGTTGTGGAGAGGAGGGTGTTGGCCTCTTCTCCCAAGTGACAGGGGACAGGACGAGAGGGAATGGCCTCAAGCTCTGCCAAGGGAGATTTAGGCTTGAGATTAGGAAAAAGTTCTTCATGGAGAGGGTGGTTAGGCATTGGAAGGGTCTGCCCAGGGAGGCGGTTGAGTCGCCGTCCCTGGAGGTGTTTAAGATGAGGGTGGATGAGGTACTTAGGAGCATGATTTAGGGATTGGTGGGAATGGTTGGACTCGACGATCTAGTGGGTCTCTTCCAACCTGGTTACTCTGTGATTCTGTGATTCCTGTGGATGCATCTGCTGCTACATCTCCTGCTGCTGCATCACTTACAGCATCTGCTGCTGCATCTCTTTCTACTATATCTCCTACTGAATCTGCTGCTTCAGTTCCTCCTGCATCTCCTGTGGTTGCATCTGCTGCTGCACCCCCTGATGCTGCATCGCCTGCTGCATCGGCTGCTGCATCTCCTTCTACTGTATCTCCTGCTGAATCTGCTGCTTCAGCTCCTCCTGCATCTCCTGCGGATGCATATGTTGCTGCATCTCCTCCTTGGGCAGGTCTTGATGCATCTCCTGCTATATCTCCTGCTACATCTACCTCTGACTCTCCTGCTGTTGCATCACCTGCTGCTGCATCCCCTGCTGCTGCATCTCCAACTGCTGCACCTCCTACTTCATTACCTGTTGCGGCATCTCCTGCTGCACATCCTGCTGATTTTCCTGCTGCAATATCTACTCTATCTGCTGCTGCTTCATCTACTGCTGAATTTCCTGATTCACCTCCTGCTGCTGCATGTTCTGCTTTTGCATTTAGTGCTGCTTCGTCTGCTGCTGCATCTCCTGATGCATCTCCTCTTGCTGCATATCCTACTGCACCTCCTCCTGCATCTCCCGCTGGTGCATCTCCTGCTGCATTTCCTGCTGATGCATCTCCTGCTACATATTCTGCTCCTGCATCTACTGCTGCTGAATCTGCTGCTGCATATTAGGTTACTGCATCTTCTTCTGAATCTGCATCTCCTGTTTTAGCTGCTGCCTGCATCTCCTGCTGCTTCATTTCCTGCTGCTTAATCTGTTGCTGCATCTGCTGCTGCATGTCCTTCTGCTTCATCTCCTGCTGCATCTCCTGATGCTGCATCTTCCTCTTATGCATCTCCTGATGCATCAGATTCTGATGCTACAACACCTGCTCTTGCATCTCCTGATGCTGCATATCCTGATCCTTCATCTCCTGCTGCTGTAGCTAGACCCCAACAAGTCTATGGGGCCGGATGAAGTCCACCCAAGAGTTTTGAGGGAACTGGCGGATGTGCTGGCCAAACCCCTTTCCATCATCTTCCAGCAGTCCTGGATGACTTGGGAGGTTCCGCTGGACTGGAGGCTGGCTGATGTCGTGCCCATCTATAAGAAGGGGCACAGGGAGGATCCGGGCAACTACAGGCCTGTCAGTCTGACCTCGGTACCGGGGAAAGTCATGGAGCGGGTGATCTTGAGTGCTATCGAGAAGCACTTGCAAGAGAACCGGGTGATCAGGCCCAGTCAACACAGGTTCATGAAAGGCAGGTCTTGCCAGACTAATCTGATCACCTTCTATGACCAACTGACTAGACTCTTGGATGAGGGAAAGGCTGTGGATGTGGTCTTCCTGGACTTTAGTAAAGCCTTTGATACAGTTTCTCATAGCATTCTGCTTCAGAAACTGTCAGCCTCTGGCCTGGACGGGTGCACACTCTCCTGGGTGAAAAACTGGTTGAATGACCAGGCCCAGAGGGTGGTGGTAAACGGAGTTAAATCCAGCTGGAGGCCAGTGACAAGTGGGGTTCCCCAGGGCTCAGTGCTGGGTCCAGTCCTGTTTAATGTCTTTATCAACGGCCTGGATGAAGGCATTGAGTGCTCCCTTAGCAAGTTTGCAGATGACACCAAGCTGGGAGGAAGTGTCGATCTGCTGGAGGGTCGGGAGGCTCTGCAAAGGCACCTGAACAGGCTGGACTGCTGGGCAGAGACCAACGGCATGAGGTTTAACAAGGCCAAATGCCGGGTCCTGCACTTGGGGCACAACAACCCTAAGCAGAAGTACAGACTAGGAGAAGCCTGTCTGGAAAGCTGCCAGGAGGAGAAGGACCTGAGTGTGTTGGTTGACAGCTGACTGAACATGAGCCATCAGTGTGCCCAGGTGGCTAAGAAGGCCAATGGCATCTTGGCTTGTATCAGGAACGGCATGAACAGCAGGTACAGAGGTTATTCTCCCTCTGTACTCGGCACTGGTGAGACCGCACCTCGAGTACTGTGTTCAGTTCTGGGCCCCTCACCACAAGAAGGATGCTGTGGCTCTGGAGCGAGTCCAGAGAAGGGCAACAAAGCTGGTGAAGGGGCTGGAGAATAAATCTTATGAGGAGCGACTGAGAGAGCTGGGGTTGTTTAGCCTGGAGAAGAGGAGGCTGAGGGGAGACCTCATTACTCTCTACAAGTACCTGAAGGGAGGTTGTGGAGAGGAGGGTGTTGGCCTCTTCTCCCAAGTGACAGGGGACAGGACGAGAGGGAATGGCCTCAAACTCCGCCAGGGGAGATTTAGGCTTGAGATTAGGAAAAAATTATTCACAGGAAGGGTGGTTGGGCATTGGAATGGTCTGCCCAGGGAGGTGGTTGAGTCACCGTCCTTGGAGGTGTTTAAGATGAGGGTGGATGAGGTACTTAGGAGCATGATTTAGGGATTGGTGGGAATGGTTGTACTCGACGATCTAGTGGGTCTCTTCCAACCTGGTTATTCTGTGATTCTGTGATTCTGTGATCTCCTGCTGTCGCATCTCCTCCTTCATCTCTTTCTGATGCATCACATGCTGCTCCTACAACACCTGATGTTGCATCTCGTGATGCTGCATCTGCATCTGCAGCACCTCATGATGTATCACCTCTTGTTCAATATCCTGCTGCATATCCTGATACTGCATCTCCTTATGCACCTCCTGCTGCATCTCTTGTGGCTGCATCTCCTGCTGATGCATCTTTTGCATTTACTGCTGCATCTGCTGCTGAGTCATCTACTGCTGCATCTCCTTCTACATCTGCTTCTGGATCTCCTCCTGCATCTCCTGCTCCTGCATCCTCTTCTGCAACTGCATCTCCTGCTCTATATCCTTCTGATGCATCTGAGGATTCATCTTATGATACTGCTATCTTGCAGGTTCTCCTGCTGCTGCAAACCCTGCTGCATCTCCTGCTGCTGCATCTCCTGTTGCTGCAACATCTACTGCTGCATCTAGTGATTAATCTCCTACTGCTGCGTCTGCAGCATTTTCTGCTGCATCTGCTGCTGCTTCATCTAGCGCTGCATTTTCTGCAAAATCTGCTGCTACATCTCCTGCTTCTGTATCATCCAGTGCTGCATCTAGTTATTAATCTTCTACTGCTGTGTCTGCAGCATTTTCTGCTGCATCTGGTGCTGCTTCATATACTGCTGCATCTCCTTCTACACCTCCTGCTGCTGAATCTCCTTCTTCATCTCCTCCTGCTGCATATCCTTTGATCTGCTGCTGCATCTGCTGCTGCATCACCTGCTACTGAATCCCCTGCTGCATCCCTGCTGCACCTCCTGATGCGTCACCTCCATCTGCTGCATCTCTTGCTGCATCTCCTGCTGCTGAATCTCCTACTGCATCTCGTGCTGCATCAGCTGCTACTGAATCCTTGTGGTGTTCCAGATGCATTTCCTTCTCCAGCATCCCCTGCTCCTGTATCTCCTGCTTCATCTCCTGCTGCTGCATCTCCTGCTGAATCTAAACCTTTGGCATCTCCTGCTGTACCTCCTGCTGATGCATCTCCTGCTGCACCTGCTGCTACTGCAGAGCCTGCTGCATCTCCTCTTGCTGAATGTCCTGCTGCTGCATCTCCTACTGCTGAATCTGCTGCTGCTTCATACACTGCTGTATCTACTGCTGCTGCAT
The DNA here is from genome assembly GCA_033459285.1 of Clamator glandarius. NCBI lineage: Eukaryota > Metazoa > Chordata > Aves > Cuculiformes > Cuculidae > Clamator > Clamator glandarius. The sequence continues at coordinate 178,762 of JAUNZM010001119.1, read as the reverse complement.
CTCCTGCTGTATCTTCTTCTGCCGCATCTCCTGCTTCCTCTTCTTCTGCTGCAAGGCTTACTGCTGCATCTACTGCTGTTCCATCTGCTGCTGCATCTCCAGCTGCAGCACCTCATGATGCATCACGTCTTGCTCAATCTCCTGCTGCATATCCTGCTGATACATCTCCTGCTATAGCATCTACTTCTGCATCTCCTTTTGCATCTCTTGCAGCTGCATCTCCTTCTCTATCTCCTGCCGGTGAATATTCTCCTGATGGATCTCCTTATGCATCTCTTCCTGCTGCATCTCCTGTTGAAACTCATATTGATGCATCTGGAGCATTTTCTGGTACATCTCCTGCTGATGCATTTCCTGCTGCATCTCCTGTTGTGTGATCTCCTCCTTCATCTCTTGCTGCTGAATCTGATGCTGCATCTCTTTCTGCATCATCTCCTGATACATCTCCTGCTGCTGAAACTCCTGCTGCTGCGTAGATTGCTGCATCTACTGCTGATGCATCACCTGCGCCATCTCCTGATGCTGCATCTCCTGCTGAGTCTTAAGCTGCATCTCCTCCTGCATCTCTTTCTCCATTACATGCTGCATCTCCTCCTGCTGCATGTCCTGGTGCTGCATCTCCATCTTCTGTATCTACTGCTGCATTTCCTGCGGCTGCATCTTCCTCTGCCTCATCTGCTGTTACTTAATTTGCTTCTGCATCTCATTCTGCTGCATCTCATGCTGCTGCATCTCATGCTGCATCCTCTGCTGCTGAATTTCCTGCGGCAGCATCTCCTCCTGCATCTCCTGCTGCATTTCTTGGTGCTGCATCACCTGCTGCTGCATCTCCTGCTGCATAATTACATGCTACGTCTCCTGCTGCAGCATCTCCTCCTGATACATCTGCTGCTGTATCACCTGCTGCTACATCGCCTGCTGCTGCATCTAATGCGTCTACATCTAGTGCTGCTGCATCTCCTGCTGCTGTATCTGCTGCTGTATCACCTGCTGCATAATCTACTGCTGCATCTCGTTCTGCTACAGTACTTGTTGTATCTTCTGCTATATCTCCTGTTGCTGCATATCCTACTTCTGTATATACTGCTTCATTTCCTGCTGCTTCATTTCCTGCTGCTTCATCTCCTCCTGCTGCATCTGCTGTGGCATCTCCTGCTACATATCCTGCTACTTCATCTCCTGCTGCATCTACTATTGAATATGCCTACTCTGCTGCATCTCCTGATGCAGTGTCTAACGGTCTATCTCGTGCTGCATCTGCTGATGCTGCATCTCCATCTTGTGTATCTACTGCTGCATTTTCTACTGCTGCATATCCCTCTGCCTCATCTGCTGTTTCTTAATTTGCTATTGCATCTGCTGCTGCATCTCATGCTGCTGCATCTCCTGCTGCTGCATCATCTCCTGCTGCAGGATTTCCTGCTTCTTTATCTCCTGCTGCTGCAACTCCAGCTGAATCTCCTACTAATGAATCTCCTGCTGCATTTCCGGCTGCATTTGCCATGATGCAACTCCTTCTGCATAACCTCTTGCTACGTCTCTGCTGCTGCATCTCCTGCTCCTGAATCTCCTCCTGCTGCATCTCCTGCTGCTGAATCCCTTTCTGCATCTCCTTCTCCTGAATCTCCTGCTGCTCTATTACTTTCTGCATCAACTCCTGCTGTGTATCCTGCTGCTGCATCTCCTCCTGCTGCATCAGCTGCAGCATCTTCTGCTGATGCATCTCCTGCTAAATCCGCATCTCCTGCTGCAGATGCTGCAGATGCATCTCCTGCTGCTTCACCTGCTGCTCTTGCATCTCCTGCTGAATCTCCTCAGGAATATCCTGCGTCCTCTCATGCTGCTACATATCCTGCTACATATCCTGTTGCATCTCCTTCTGAATATACATCTCCTGATGCATCTCCACCTGCTGCCACTCCTACTGCTGCGTTTGCTTCTGCATCTGCTGCAGCATCTCTTGCTGCTAAATCTCCTGATGCCGTGTCTGCTGCTGAATACCCTGTGTCTGTTGCTGAATCTCCTGCTGATGAATCTCCTGCTGCATCTACTACTGCTGCATCTCCTGCTGCTGCATCACCTTCTGCATCAGCTACTGCTGCATCTGCTGCTGCATCACCTTCTGCACGTGCTGCTACAGAATCTCCTGCTGCTGCATCTCCTGCTGCTGCATCTTCTTCAGTTGCATCTCCTGCTTCATCTCCTGTTGCATTTCTTGCTGCTCTATCCCCTGCTGCATCTCCTGCTAGTTCTCTTTCTGCTAGATCTCCTGTTGCTGCATCTCCTCCTGCTGCATTTCCTGCTGCATTTCCTACTTCATCTCCTCCTGCTTCATCTCCTGCTGCATTTCCTGCTGCATCTCCTGCTTCTGCATCTCCTATTGCATCTCCTACTGCTGCATCTCTTGCTTCTGCATTTCATGATACCGCATCACATGCTGAAGCTCCTGTGGAATCTCCTCATGCATATCCTTATGCTGCATCTTCTCCTACCCTATCATCTGCTGCTGCATCTCCTGCTGCACCTGCTGCTACTGCATCTCCTCCTGCTGCATCAAGTGCTCCTGCATATCCTGCTGCTACATCTGCTTCTGCACCTCCTTTTGCTTAGTATTGTACTGCATCTACTGCTGCATCTGCTGCTGCATCTGCTTCTGCTGCATCCCCTGCTGCATCTCCTGCTGCATCTACTGCTGCTTCATTTCCTACTGAATCTGCTGCTGAATCTGGTGCGATGGCATCTCCTGCTCTTGCATCTCCTGCTCCTGAATCTCCTCCTGAATCTCCTGCTGCTGCATCTCATGCTGCTACATCTCCTGATACATCTCCTTCTGAACAGTCATCTCCCGATGCATCTCCTCCTACTGCATCTCCTCCTGCTGCACCTGCTGGTGCATATCCTGCTACTGCATCTCCTGCTGCATCTCCTGCTGCATATGCCTAACCTGCTGCATCTCCCGATGCAGTGTCTAGCGCTCTATCTCATGCTGCATCTGCTGCTGTATCTCCTACTACATCTCTTCCTGCAGCATCTTCTGCTTCATTTCCAGCTGCTGCATCTTCTTCTTCATATACAGCTGCTTCATCTCCTGCTGCCGTGTCTTCTGCTGAATCTACTGCTGCATCTGCTGCTGCATATCATGCATCTGCATCTCATGCTGCATCTCCTGCTGCTGCCTCTCCTGCTGCCGCCTCTCCTCCTGTATCTGCTGATGCATTTCATGCATCTCCTGCTGCTGCATCTCCTGCTTCTGAATATATTTTTGCATGTCTTGCTGCTACATCTCCTGCTTCTGCCTCTCCTATTCCTGCATCTCTGCTGATGCATCTCCTGCTTCTGCATTTCCTGCTCCTGATTCATCTGCTGCTGCATCTCTTGCAGGATTTTCTATTGCTTCAACTCCCAATGCTGCATGTCCTACTGCATCTGCTGGTACTGCATCTTATCCTGCAGCATGTCCTGCTCTGTTTTCTTGTGCATCTGCTGCTTCGTGTACAGCTGAATCTTCTGCTGCTGCATCTCCTGCTGATGCGTTTGCTGTTGCATCTCCTGCTGCATCTCCTCCTGCTGCATATTCTTCTCTGCAGATCTTGTTGCTTCATCTCCTGATGCAGAATCTCTTGCTGAATCCGCTGCTCATCTCCTGCATCTGCATCTCCTGCTGCATCTCCTGCTGCTGCATCCCCTGCTGCAGAATCTCTGGCTGCATCTTCTGCTTCTGCATCTCCTGCTACTGCGTCTGCTGCATCATCTACTCTTGCCTCTCCTCCTACAACATCTCCTTCTGTATCTCGTGCTACATCTCATGAAGCTTTACCTGCTGAAGCATCTCTTCCTGCTGCATCTCCTGATGAATATGAATCTTTTGAAGCATTTGCTGCTCCATCTCTTGATGCTGCATCTCCTTCTGTATCTGCTGTTGAACCTGCTGCTGCATCTCCTGCTGTTTCATCTCCTGCTGCTGAATCTCCTTCTGCATCTGATGTTGAAACTCCTGCTACTGCACCTCCTTCTTCTGCATCTGTTTCTGCAGCTCCTGTTGCTCCATCTCCTGCTTCTTCATCTCCTGCTCCTGAATCTTCTGCTGCTGTACCTCCTGCTAAAGCTCTTGCTTCATCTCCTGCTTTATATCCTGCTGCTGCATCTCCTGCATCTGCTGCTGCATCCGCTGCTGCTTCCCCTGCTACTGAATCCCTTCCTGAATTCCTGCTGCATCTCCTGATGCTGCATCTCCTGATGTTGCATCTCCTGATGCTGCATCTGAAGGGGCTGCATATGTTACTGCATCTGCTGCAGGATCTCCATCTCCTGCCTCTCATGCCACATCTCCCGCCAATGCATCTCCTGCTTCTGTATATCTTCCTCAATCTACTGCTGCTGTAACTCCAGCTGCATCTCCTGCTGCTGCATCTCCTGCATCTTTTGGTGCATCTGCTGTAGATTAATCTACTGCTGCATCTCCTGTTGCTTCACCATCTGATTTTTGATGTACTCCTACATCTTCTGCTGCTGAATTTACTTCTGCTGCATCTGCTGCTGCATCACCTGCTACTGAATCCCCTGCTGCATTCCTGTTGCATCTGCTGCTGCTGCACCTCCTGCTGCTGTATCCTCTGTGCATCTCCTGCTGCTGCATCTCCTGCTGCATCACCTGTTATTGAATACCTTTCTGCATCTCCTGATGTTGCATCTCTTGCTGCTGCATCTCTTGATGCATCTCCTGATGCTGCATCTCCTGATGCATCTCCTGGAGAATCTCCTCCTGCTGCTTTTCCTGCTGCTTCACCTCCTGATCTGCTGCTTCATGTGCTGCTACATCTCCTGCTGCTCTATGTCCTCCTCCTGGATCTCCTCCTGCATCTATTGCTGCTGCATCTATTGCTGCTGCACCTACTGGTGAACCACAACAACCTCTGATGCGTCAGTGGATTCATCTGATGATTCATCTCCCCTGATTCATCTCCTGCTGCTGAATCTCCTGCTCTTGCATACCCTGCTGCATCTACTGCTACTTCATAACCTACGTCATCTACTTCTGCTGCATTACCTGCTGTTTCTCCTGCTGCTGAGTCTCCTAATGAATTTCCTGCTGCTGCATCTCCTGGTGCTGTATCTTTTGCTTATGAATCTCCTGCCACTGCATCTCTTAATGAATCTGCTGCTGCATCTACTGTGGCTGCATCTCCTGATGCATCCCCTCCTGCTGCTGCATTTGTAGCTTAATCTTCTGCTTTTGCATCTCCTCTTTATCTCCTTCTGATGCATATCTTGCTGCTGCATCTCAGGGTACATCTCTTCTTGCTCAATCTCCTGCTTCATATCCCGGTGCTACATCTCCTGCTACTGCATCTCCTGCTGCATCTGCTGCTGCATCTCTTGCAGCTGCATCTCTTGCAGCTGCATCTCTTGCGCCTGCAACTCCTGCTGGTGAATCTTCTTCAGATCGATCTCCTTAAGCATCTTCTTCTGATGCATCTTCTGCGTTTCCTGATGCATCTCTTCTTGATGCATTTCCTGCTGCTTCACATACTGCTGCATCTCCTACTACATATCCTTCTGCTGCATCTGCTGCTGCTATATCTCTTGCTGCATCTACTGTGGCTTCATCTCCTGCTGCATCTCATTCTGCTGCTTCTCATTCTCTGCATCTTCTTCTCTGCATCTCCTGCTACTGCTTCATCATGAGATGCAGCAGCAGGAGATGAAGAAGCAGGAGATGCAACAGCAGCAGAATCAGCAGGAGGTGAAGCAGGAGAAGCAGTAGTAGGAGATGCAGCAGGAAAAACAGTAGCAGGAGATGCAGCAGAAAATGCATCAGAGTTGCAGCAGAAAATGCAGTAGGATATGCAGCAGCAGCAGATGCAGGAGGAAGAGTTTCAGCAGCAGATGCAGCAGGAATTGCAGCAGAAGGAGATGCAGCAGCAGCAGAGGTAGCAGCTGCAGCTGCTGCAGCAGCTGCTGCAGCAGGAGATGCATTAACAGACGCAGTATGAGATGCAGCAAATGGAGATGCAGAAGCAGATGAAGTAGCAGATTCAGCAGCAGGAGATGCAGTAGCATGAGATGAAGAAGAACGAGATGCAGCAGGCAGAGATGCTGCAAAAGGAGATGCAGAAGCAGAGGTTGCAGCTACAGGTGATGGAAAAGTGGATTCAGCAGGGCATGCTGTAGCAGATGCAGAAGGAGATGCAGCAGGAGATGCAGCAGCAAATGCATAATCAGCAGTAGATTAAGCAGGAGATTCAGCAGGATATGCAGCATCAGAGATGTAGCAGGAGATTCAGCAAGAGATGCAGCAACAGGAGAATCAGCATATGATACAGCTGCAGGAGATTCAGCAGCAGATGCAGCAGCAGATTCAGCATCAGGAGATGTAGCCGCATAGGCAGATTCAACAGGAGATGCAGGAGCAGAAGATGCAGCAGGAGAGGGTACTGGATATGCAAGAGCAGGAGATGCAGCAGCAGATGCACCAGCTGGAGATGCAGCAGGAGGCACTCTAGGCTCTTAAATCTTGACGTGACGCTTTAATAGCCATTCTGATGTTACAGTACACAAGTCTACACTGAAAGCTCTACAAGTCTTGCTTTACAGAAAAAGCGCTCTAAGAGAAGACCTTCAGAAGTAGCAGCTTTCCATGCTCGCTTCTTCCCTGCAGGCGTATTTTGATTTTCCTACAGCGCTGTACTAGGCGCCGTTAAGTCACAATTCAGTACCGTACACTAAATCGTTCTGTTAGTCGTTCTTTCCACGTTGCAATCAAAGAGCTTCCACAGAAGACTCTAACGAGAGCCAGCATTTGATCATAGCAGCTTCCCTGCAGTTCTGGTTCTGAACGATCTGAATTTTGGAAGTGACGCTTTATCTGCCGTTTATATGTTACGGTACGCAAGCTTATACTGATAGTTCTACAATTCTTGCTTTGTAGTGAAAGCACTCTAAGAGAACACATTCAGAAGCAGAAGCATTCCTTGCCAACTTCTCCCCTGCGGGATTTTCACACTTTTCCTAAAGCGCCTTAATTGGCTCAGTTAAGTCACAATTCAGTACCCTACACTAAAACGGTCAACTAGTCGTGCTTTGCAGCTTGCAGTGAAAGCGCTTCAAGAGAAGACTCAAATGAAAGCCAGCATGTGATGGTAGCAGCTTCCCTTCTGTACTTGGTCTGAACCATTTTAAAGTTTGAAGTGGTGTTTTAATAACCATTCTGTTGTTGCAGTACAAAAGCCTAGACTGAAAGGTCTACAAGTCTTGCTTTACAGACAAAGCACTCTAAGAGAAGACATTCGGAAGCTGCAGAATTCCATGCTAGCATCTTCCCTTCAGGAGTTAGTCACTTTTCCTAAAGCGCCTTCATAGGCCAAGTTAAGTCACAATTCAGTACCCTGGTATGAAAACGGTCCATAAGAAATGCTTTGCAGCTTGCAGTGAATGATCTTTCACAGAAGACTCTTATCGAGAGCCAGCATTTCATCGTGGCATCTTCCCTGCAGATGTTGTGCTCAACCATCTAAAAATTTTGCAGTGACACTTTAATAACCATTCTGATGTTGCAGTACACAAGCCTAGACTGAAAGTTCTACATGTCTTGCTTTGCAGTGAAAGCGCTCTAAGACATTCAGAAGCAGCAGCATTCCATGCTAGCATCTTCCCAGTGGGCGTTATTCGATTTTCCTAAAGCGCCTCAATAAGGGCAGTTAAGTCATAATTCAGTACTTTGTACTAAAACTTCCTGTTCGTCGTGCTTTGCAGCTTGCATAGAAAAAACTTCCAGAGAAGTCATTTTGCAGTGAAAGCGCTATAAGAGAAGACATTCAGAAAGAGCAGCATTCTATGCTAGAATATTCCCTGTGGGAGTTATTATATTTTCATAAAACATCAGGAAATGGAGATGCTGGAGTTGCAGTAGGAGATGAAGTCGGTGATGAATATTCAAAAGAAGCAGCAATAGGAGATTTTGCAGCAAATACAGCAGCAGGAGATGCCACAGAAGGAGATGCAGCAGGATATGCTGCAGCAGGAGATGCTGCATAACATGCAGCTGGAGAAACAGATTCAGCAGGAAATGCAGAAGCACGAGATAGTGCTATAGATGCAGGAACAGGAGATGCAGTATGTGATGCAGCAAGAGATGCATATGCAGCAGTAAAGATGTAGCTGGAGATGCATTAGGAGATGCAGCAGGAGATGCTTCAGCAAATGCAGCAGCAGGAGGTGCAGTAGTAGATGCAGTAGCAGATGCAGCATGAGATGCAGCAGGAGGAGATGCAAAAAGAGTAGTTGCTGCAGCAGGAGATGCAGCAGGATATTCAGTAGGATATGATGCAGGAGATGAAGCAGCAGCAGATGTAGGAGAAGATGATGCAGAAGATGCAGCAGCAGATGCTGAAGGATTTGCAGCAGAAGGAGATGTAGCATTAGGAAATGAAGCAGCAGGAGAAGCAGGAGGAGATGCAGTAGGGGATGCAGCAGGAGAACAGGGGATGCAACTGGAGGATCTACAGCAACAGGACATGCCGCCACAGCAGATGCAGAAGCAGATTCAACTACATATTCATCAGAATATGCAGCAGCAGCAGATGCAGCAGTAGAAGATTCAGCAGAAGATGCCGAAGATGCAGCAGAAGATTCAGCGGAAGATACAGATTCTGTAGGAGATGCAGCAGAAGATGCAGATTCAGCAGTAGAGGCAGCAGCAGCAGGGGCTGCATCAGATGCAGCAGCACGAGATGCAGCAGGAGGAGATGCAGCAGCATAAGATGCTGCAGGAGATACAACAGGAGGAGATTCAGCAGGAAATGCCGCAGGACGAGATGCAACATGAGGTGCAGCTGCAGGAGATGCAGCAGGAGATGAAGCAGTCGAGATGCAGCAGAAAATGAAGCAGGAGATGTAGCAGCAGATTTATCAGCAGATTCAGCAGGAGATGCATCAGAAGGACATGCATTAGAAGGAGATGCCACAGAGGAAGATGCAGAATAAGGATATGCAGCAGAAGTACAGACTAGGAGAAGCCTGTCTGGAAAGCTGCCAGGAGGAGAAGGACCTGAGTGTGTTGGTTGACAGCTGACTGAACATGAGCCATCAGTGTGCCCAGGTGGCTAAGAAGGCCAATGGCATCTTGGCTTGTATCAGGAACGGCATGAACAGCAGGTACAGAGGTTATTCTCCCTCTGTACTGGGCACTGGTGAGACCGCACCTCGAGTACTGTGTTCAGTTCTGGGCCCCTCACCACAAGAAGGACGTTGTGGCTCTGGAGCGAGTCCAGAGAAGAGCAACAAAGCTGGTGAAGGGACTGGAGAACAAATCTTATGAGGAGCGACTGGGAGAGCTTGAGTTGTTTAGCCTGGAGAAGAGGAGGCTGAGGGGAGACTCCCTGAAAGGAGGTTGTGGAGAGGAGGGTGCTGGCCTCTTCTCCCAAGGGGACAGGACGAGAGGGAATGGCATCAAGCTCCGTCAGGGGAGATTTAGACTTGAGATTAGGAAAAAATTCTTCACGGAGAGGGTGGTTAGGCATTGGAATGGTCTGCCCAGGGAGGTGGTTGAGTCACCGTCCTTGGAGGTGTTTAAGATGAGGGTGGATGAGGTACTTAGGAGCATGATTTAGGGATTGGTGGGAATGGTTGTACTCGACGATCTAGTGGGTCTCTTCTAACCTGGTTATTCTGTGATTCTGTGATTCTGTGTTCCCTTAGAGCGCTTTCACTGCCAATAAAGTTTTGTAGAACTTTCAGTCTAGGCCTGTGTACTGTAACATCAGAATGGCTATTAAAGCATCTCTTCAAAATTTCAAATCGTTCTGAACAAGTATCTCAGAGAAGCTGCTACGATTAAATACTGGCTCTCATTAGAGTCTTCTTTGGAAGTGCTTTCACTGCAAGCTGCGAAGCACGACTAACAGAACATTTAGTATAGATTAGGGTATTGTGACTTAACTGCGCCTATGAAGGCTCTTTAGGAAAAGTGAGTAATTCCCACCTGGAAGATGCTAGCATGGAATGCTGCTGTTGCTGAATCTTTTCTCTTATAGCTCTCCTACTGCAAAGCAATACGTGTAGAATTTTCAGTCTAGTCTTGTCTTCTGTAACATCAGAATGGCTATTAAAGTGTCACTTCAAAATTTAAGAGCCTACAGCATCTCCTGCTGCATCTCCAGCTGGTGCATCTGCTGCTTCATCTCCTGCTATTGCATATCCAGTACCATCTCCTGCTGCATTTTCTCCTCCTTCATCTCCTGCTGAGTCTGCCTATGTGGCTACATCTCCTGATGCTGAATCTGCTGCAGCATCTGCTGCTGAATTTCCTGCAGCTGATTCTCCTCATATGCTGATTCTCCTTCTACTGCATCTGATTCTGCTGGATCTCCTGCTGCATTTCCTGCTGCTGCATCTCTTGCTGAATCTCCTGCTGCATCTCTGATGCTGCATATCCTGCTGCATCTCCTGCTTAATCTACTGCTGAATATGCATTTTCTGCTGCATCTCCTGCTGCATCTGCTACAGCATACCCTGCTGCATCCACTTTTACATCACCTGCAGCTGCATCCCCTGCTTCTGCATCTCCTCCTGCAGCATCTCCTCCTGCTGCATCTCGTTCTTCATCTCATGCTACTGCACCTCTGCTGCTGCATCTCCTGCTGCTGCATCTTCTTCTGCATCTCTGTTTGCTGCATCTTATACTGTGTCTGCTAATGCATCTGCTGCTTCTGCATCTGCTGCATCTCCTCCTGCTGCATCTTCTTCTGCTGCAATTCCTGCTGCATCTCTTACTCCGACATCTGCTGCTGCTTCATATCCTGCTGCATATTCTGCTGGAACTCTGATGCATCTTCTTCTACATCTCCTGCTACTGCTTCGCCTCCTGCATCTCTTGCTACTGCTTCACATCCTGCTGATTCTGCTGCTGCTGCATCTCCTGCTGCTACTTTAGCTGCTTCATCTCCTCCTGCTTCATCTCATCCAGTACCTGCTCCTGAATCTCTGCTGCACCTCCTGATGCATCTTTTATTGCATCTGGTTCTGCATCTCCTGCTGCTTCATCTCCTACTGTATCTCCTGCTGCTGAATCTCCCGTTGCATCCTCTGCTTCAGATACTCCTGCATCTCCTCTGCATCTGCTGCTGCTGCATCTCCTCTACATGCATCTTCTGCTTCCTCATTGCTGAATCTCTTGCTGCAACTCCTTCTGAATTTCCTGCTTCTGCATCACCTCCTCCTCCATCCGCTGCAGTATTTCTTGATGTTGCATATCCTGCTTCTTCATATCATGCTACTGCATATCCTAACTGCTGCGTGTCCTGCTGCATCTCCTGCTTCTGAATATCCTGCTGCTGCATCTCCTGCTGCTAAATATCCTGCTGCATTTCCTGCTGCTTTTCTTGCTGGTTCATCTCATGCTGCCTTTGCTGCTGATGCATATCCTGCTGGTGTATTTCCTGATGCATCTCTTCTAGCTGCCTCTTTTTCTGCATATCCTGCTGCATCTCTTCCTGCTGCATCTTCTGAAGCCTAATCTCTTGCTGTACTTCCTGCTGCATCTTCTACTGAATCTCCTACTATTACATGTTCTGCTTTTGAACCCTCGGCTGCATCTACTGCTTCTTCACTTCCTGCTACATCTTATTCTGCTGCATCTCCTGCTACTGTATCTGCAACTGAATCTCTGGCGGCATCTCCTGCTTCTGCATCTCCTGATTCTGCATCTCCTGCTGGTGCATCTGCTGCTGAATCTCCTGCTGCATCTCCTGCTGCTGCATGTCCTCCTGATGCATATCCTGCTGCAACTCCTTTCGTTGTATCACCTGCTGAAAATCCTTCTGCATCTCCTTCTGCTGCATCTCCTGCAGCAGAATCTGCTGCCGCAGTGCTGAGGCTGCATATCCTGGTGCTGCATCTTCTGTTGCTGCATCTCCTTCAGAATATCCTGATGATGCAGATGCAGCAGATGGAGCAGCAGGAGATGCAGACGTAGATGCAGCAGCAGATTCCACAGCAGGAGATGGAGAAGGAGTTGCAGCATCAGATGAAGCATCAGTTGATGCAGCAGAGAATGCAGTAGCACGAGATTCAGCAGTAGGAGATGCAACAGGAGATGCAGCTTCAGGAGATGCAGCAGCAGATGCAGCATCAGGAGATGCACGAGGACATCCATCAGCAGAAGATACAGCAGCAGTAGATGCAACAGTAGGTGAATCTACAGCAGATACAGCAAAAGATGCAGGCGATGCAGCACCAGCAGATGCAGCAGCAGGAAATGCAGCAAGAGGAAATGCCGCAGGAGCTGCAGCAGCAGATGAAGCAGCTGGATATGCAGCAGTATTTGCAACAGTACATGAAGCAGGAAGACATGCAGGAGACGGAGATGAATCAGCAGACAATGCATTAGAAAATGCATCAGCAGCCGCAGCCACAGGAGATACAGCAGGAGCAGATGCAGCTGGAAATGCAGCAGCAGTAGATGCAGCTGGGTTTACAGCAGCAGAAGATGCAGAAGCAGGAGACTCAGCAAGAAAGCACCATCATAAGATGAATCTGCAGATTTATCAGATGGATATGGAGCATCAACAGTTGCAGCAGCAAGATTTGCAGCAGCAGATGCAGCAACAGGTGAAGCAATATCAGGAGATGCAGAGAAGAAGATGCAGAGAATGAGAAGCAGCCGAGAGAGATGCAACAGGAGATGAAGCCACAGTAGATGCAGGAAGAGATACAGCAGCAGCAGATGCAGCAGCCGATATGTAGCAGGAGATGCAGCAGTATGTGAAGCAGCAGTAGATGTAGCAGCAAATGCTGCAGATGCAGCATTAATGCTTAAGGAGATAGATCAGAAGAAGATTCACCAGCAGGAGATGCAGCCTCAGGAGATGCAGCAAGAGATAGAGCAGGAGATGCAGTAGCAGGAGATGTAGTACCAGGATACGAAGCAGGAGATTGAGCTAGAGGAAATGTACCCTGAGATGCAGCAGCAGGAGATCCAGCAGCAGGAGATGCAGCCGCAGTAGCGCAGCAGCAGATTCAGTAGGAGATGCAGTGGCAGGAGATTCATAATCAAAAGATACAGCACCAGGAGATGCAGCAGCAGGAGAAACAGCAGGTAATGCAGCAGCAGTAGATGAAATATGGTATGAAGCAGCAGCAGTAGATGAAGTAGGGTATGAAGCAGAAGCAGATGCAGCAGCGTATGCAACAGCAGGAGATTTAGCAGCAGGAGATGAATCAGGGGAGTAGCATCATCAGATGAATCTGCTGATGCATCAGAGGTAGTTGCAGACAGATGCAACAGCAAGAGATTCAGCAGAAAATGTTGCAGCAATAGACGTGGGAGGAGATCCAGGAGGAGGACATAGAGCAGCAGGAGATGTAGCAGCACATGCAGCAGCAGAACAGAGTATGAAGCATCAGGAAATTCAGCAGGAGGAGATTCACCAGGAGACACATCAGGAGATGCAGCAGCAGGAGATGCATCAGGAGATGCAGCAGAAGTAAATTCAGCAGCAGAAGATGTAGCAGAGCATGCAGCAGTAGTAGATGGAACAGAGGATGCAGAAGTAGGGGATACAGCAGCAGGAGATGCATGAGCAGGAGATGCAGCAGGAGGTGCAAGAGGAGATGCAGCAGCATAGTCAGCAGCACATTCAGCAGAAGATGCAGAAGCAGGAGATTCAGCAGCAGGAGATTAAGACTCAGCAGATACAGAAGCACATTCAGCAGGACATGCAGCAGGATATGCAGCAGCAGTAGATGCAGCAGTGTATGTATGAAGCAGCAGATGCAGTAGCAGGAGATTCAGCAGCAGGAGATACGGCAGTCAGAGATTCAGTAGGAGATGCAGCAGCAGGAGATGCATCATGAGATCCAGCAAGAGGAGATGCAGCAGTTTATGCAATAGCAGGAGATGCAGCAGGAGATGCAGCAGCAGGAGATGCAGCAGGAGATCTGGTAGGATTAGATTCAGCAGGACATGATGCAGATGGAGCTGCAGCATCAGGAGATGCAGCAAGAGATGCAGGAGGAGATGCAGTAGTGGAAATGAAGCAGTATATGAAGCAGTAGCAGATGCAGCAGAAAATACTGCAGATGCAGCAGTAGGAAATTCATCAGGAGATGCAGCAGTAGATGACGAAGAAACAAGAGCTGGTAGCAGCAGGAGATTACGCAGGTGATGCAGCAGTAGATGATGAAGCAGCAGGAGTTGCAGTAGTAGACACAGCCGCAGCAGATGCAGGAGCATATTCAACAGCAGATTCAGTAGGAGTTGCAGCAGCAGGAGATGAAGCATCATGAGATGCAGCAGCAGAAGATGCAGCAGCATATTCAGCAAAAGATGCAGTAGGAAGAGAATCTTCACCAGATGCAGCAGCAGGAGATGCAGCAGGAGATAGTGCAGGATATTTGGCAGGAGGAGCTGTAGAAGGAGATACAGCAGCAGGAGATGAAGCAGCAGTAGAAGCAGCAGCAGATTAATATGGAAATGCATCAGGAGATGCACCAGCAAGAGATGCAGCAGCAGAACATGCAGCAGAGGGATGTGAAGCAGGAGATGAATCAAGAGCTTTAGCAGGAGATACAGCAGAAGAAGATTCAGGAGCAGGAGATGAAGAAGCAGGAGATGCAGCAACAGGAGCTGCAGAAGCAGATGCAGAAGAAGGAGGTGCAGCAGTAGGAATTTCAACAGCAGGAGATGCAACAGCAGGTTCAACAACCGATACAGAAGGAGATGCCGCATCAGGAGATGCAGCAGCAGATGCATCAATAGATGCCTATTCATCAGGAGATGCAGCAGGAAGAAATGCTTCAGCAGGTACAGCTTCATGAGATGTAGCACGAGATAAAGAAGGAGATGCTGTAGGAGAAGAGGCAGGAGTAGATGATGCAGCAGACGCAGTAGCAGGAGATGCAGAAGCAGAAGATGCAGCCGGAGATTCTGCAGCAGGGGATGCAGCAGCAGGAGATACAGTCACAGGAGTTGAGCAGCAGGAGATGCAAGAGATTCTGCAGCAAGAGATGAAGCAGCAGGATCTGCAGAAAAGAAGATGCAGCAGCAGTGGATTCAGAAGGAGATGCAAAAGCAGACGCAGCAGGAGATGCAACAGCAGAAGATACAGCAGTACATGAAGCAGCAGGTGCACAAGAAAATGCAGCAGGAGATGCAGCAGGATAAGATGCAGTTCAAGCAGATGCAGTAGGAGATGAGCATTTGGAGTTGAAGCAATAGAAAATGCTGCAGGAGATGCAGCAGCAGATGCATCAGGAGAAGCAGGAGCAGGAAATGCAGAAGCAGATGCAGCAGCAGAGATGCAGGAGTAGGAGATGGAGAAGCAGGAGATGTAGCAGCAAGACATGCAAAAGGATATGCAGCAGCAGGAGATGCAGGAAATGCATCAGCAGCCACAGGAGGAGAGGCAGCAGCAGGAGAGGCAGCAGCAGGAGATGCAGCATGAGATACAGCAGCAGATGCGACAGCAGCATATTCAGCAGAAGACACAGCAGCAGGGGAAGCAGGAGCTAGAGATGAAGCAGAAGATGTAGCAGCAGGAAATATAGTAGGAGATGCAGCAGAATCGGATGCAGCAGGAGACAGAGCATTAGAAACTGCAGCAGGAGATGCAGTACCAGGATATGCAGCAGGAGATGCAGCAGAAGATGCAGCAGGAGGAGATGCATCTGGAGATGACTGTTCAGAAGGAGATGTATCAGGAGATGTAAGAGCATGAGATGCAGCAGCAGGAGATTCAGGAGGAGATTCAGCAGCAGGAGATGCAAGAGCAGGAGATGCCATCACAACAGATGCAGCAGCAGATTCAGCAGCAGATTCAGCAGGAAATGAAGCAGCAGTAGATGCAGCAGCAGATGCAGTACGATACAAAAGGAGATGCAGAAGCAGATGTAGTAGCAGGATATGCAGGAGCACTTGATGCAGCAGGAGGAGATGCAGTAGCAGCAGGTGCAGCAGGAGATGCAGCAGCAGATGATAGAGCAGGAGAAGATGCAGCATAAGGATATGCATGAGGAAATTCCACAGGAGCTTCAGCATGTGATGCAGGATCACGAAATGCAGAAGCAAGAGATGCAGCAGTAGGAGATGCAATAGGAGATGCAGAAGCAGGAGGTGAAGCAGTAAATTCAGCAGGAAATGCAGCAGGAGGAGATGCAGAAGCAGGAGATCTAGCAGAAAGAGATCCAGCAGGAGATGCAGCAGGGGATAGAGCAGCAAGAAATGCAGCAGGAGATGCAGTAGGGGATAGAACAGCAAGAAATGCAGCAGGATAAGCAGCCGTAAAAAATGCAGCAGGATATACATCAGCAGAAGATGCAGCAGCAGGAGATGAAGCAAGAGCAGAAGCAGCAGATGATGCAGGAGATGCAGCAGATATAGAAGGAGATTCAGCAGGAGATGCAGCAGCAGGAAATGCAGCAGGAGATGAAGCAGGAGATGCAGCTGCAAAAGATGCAGCAACAAGAGATGCAGCAGCAGATTCAGCAAGAGATGCAGAAGAAGGAGATGCTGTAGTAGCATGTGCAGAAGGAGATGCAGCAGAAGGAGATGAAGCAGCAGCAGATGCAGCAGGAGAGTCAGCAGCAGGAGATTCAGCGGTAGACACAAGTTATTCCGCAGCAGACAATGATGCAGCAGGCGATGATGCAGCAGGAGATGCAGCAAGATATGCAGAAGCAAACGCAGCAGTAGGAGTGGCAGCAGGTGGAGATACATCAAGAGAAGCATAGTCAGAAGGAGATGCAGTAGGAGATGTAGCAGGATATGTAGCAGGATGAGATGCCACAGGATATTCCAGAGGAGATTCATCAGGAGGAGATGCAAGAGCAGGAGATGCATCAGCATTCTGCAGCATCTGCATCAGGAGATGTAGATTTAGCACGAGATGCATCAGCAGGAGATGCTGCAGCAAATGCAGCAGGAGGAGATGCAGCAGCAGGATATGCAGCAGGAGTTGATGCAAATGTAATAGAGCAACAGGAGATTCAGAAGAAGGACATGCAGAAAGAGATTCAGCAGCAGGAGATGCAGCAGCAGTAGATGTAGCAGTATATATAGAAGCAGGATATGCACCAACATGAGATACAGGAGAAGATACAGCAGGTACTGTGGCAGCAAAAGATGCATCTTGAGAAATGCAGCAGGAAATGCAGCAGGAGATTTATTAGCAGGAGATTTATTAGCAGGAGATTCAGCAGAAGATGCAGCAGGAGTTGCAGAAGAAGGAGATGGAGCACCAAGAAATACAGAAGGAGATGCAGGAGGAGATGCAGCAGCATGAGATGCAGCAGCAGGTGCAGCAGCAAATTAAGTACCATCAGATGAGGCAGAGGGAAATGCAGCAGTAGATATAGAAGAAGGAGATGTAGCAGCAAGAGATACAGCAGGAGGAGATGCACCAGGTGATAGAGCAACAGGAGGTGCAGAAGCAGGAGATGCAACAGGGATGCAGCAGGGGATTCAGTATCAGCTGATGCAGCAGCAAATGCAGCACAAGTAAATTCAGCAGCAGAAGATGTAGCAGGACATGCAGCAACAGATGCAGCAGCAATAAGTTCAGCAGCAGGAGATGTAGCAGCACATGCAGCAGCAGATCAGGAGATGAAGCAGCAGGAGGAGACTCAGCAGGTGATGCAGCAGGAAATGCAGCTGTAAAAGATACACCAGGGGATACAGCAGCCGGAGGTGCAGCAGGAGATGCAGTAGCAGGAGATGCAGCAGTTAATGCAGCAAAATATGCAGTAGCAGGAGATGAAGCATGAGGAGATGCAGTAGGAGATGTGCATAATACGCAGCAGGAGGAGATGCAGCAGGAGATACATATTCAGGAGATGCAGCAGGAGATGCATATTGAGAAGGAGATGCATCAGGAGATGTAGAAGGATATGTAGCAACATGAGATGCTGCAGCAGATTCAGGAGAAGATTCAGTAGAAGGAGATGCAAGAGCAGGAGATGCAGCCGCAGCAGATCCAGCAGCAGATTCAGCAGGAATTTCTGCAGCAGTATAAGCAGCAGGAGATGCAGCAGCAGATGCAGCAGCAGATGCAGCATCATGGGATGCAGCTGCCGATGCAGCAGCAGATGCCACAGGAGACGCAACAGAAGGAGATGCAGAAGCAGATGCAGCAGTAGCTGCAGATTCAGAAGGAGATGCAGCAGTAAGAGATGATTCAGGTGATACAGCATCAGGACATGCAGCAGGAGGAGATACAG
This sequence comes from Clamator glandarius, assembly GCA_033459285.1. Taxonomy (NCBI): domain Eukaryota; kingdom Metazoa; phylum Chordata; class Aves; order Cuculiformes; family Cuculidae; genus Clamator; species Clamator glandarius. The sequence continues at coordinate 160,552 of JAUNZM010001119.1, read as the reverse complement.
CATGTAATGCAGCAGGAGATGCAGGAGGAGATGCAGCAAGAGACTCAGCAGTAGATGCAGGAGCAGGAGATGCTGCAGCAGGAAATACTGCAGCAGATGCAGCAGGAGGTGACATAGCAGGAGATGACATATCAGGTGATGAAGCCACATATGCACTGGCTGAAGATGAAGGAGGAGATGCAGCAGCACGAGGTACATCAGCAGATGCATCAGGAGATGAGGCAGCAAATGTAGAATGGTATACTGTAGGAGATGCAGCAGGAGATGTATCAGCACGAAATGCAGCAGGAGATGCAGCAGGATATGCAGGAGAATTAGATGCACCAGGAGATGAAGCAGAAGGAGGTGCAGCAGCAGCAGATTTAGCAGGAGATGTAGCAGCAGGAGATGCAGAAGCAGGAGATGCAGAAGCAGATGCAGCAGGAAATGCAGATTCAGCAGGAGAAGCAATAGGAAGAGAATCTTCAGCAGATGCAGCAGGATGTGCAGCATGACGAGATGTAGCAGGACATAGAGCAGCAGCAGATGCATCAGCAGATGAAGCAAGAAATGCAGGAAGAGATGCAGCAGCAGAGATGTAGCCATAGATGCATCAGAAGCAGATGCAGCAGGAGATGCAGCAACAGGAGATTCAGCAGCAGGAGATACAATAGCAGCTACAGAAGCAGGAGATGCAGCAGCAGAAGATATAGAGGAGATTAAGCAGGATATGCAGACGGATGAGATGTAGCTGGTGATAGAGCAGCAGAGGATGCAGCGGGATATGCAGCCACAGGAGATGCAGCAAGAGAGAAAGGAGCAGAAGATGCAGCAGCAGATTTAGCAGTAGATTCCGCAGGAGATGCAGCAAGGGAGGAAGCATCAGGAGATGCAGCAGGAGATGCAGAGTAGTAGATGAAGAGAAGAAGATGCAGCAGAAAGAAATATAGCAGGAGATTCAGCCGCAGTAAATGCAGCAAGAGAGAATGCAGCATCAGATGCAGCATCAGAGGATGAAACAGCAGATGAGCAGCAGGAGATTCACCAGCATGAGATTTATCAGGAGATGAAGCAGTAGATGAAGCAGCAGCAGATGCAGCAGAAGATTCAGCAGATGCAGCAGTAGTAGATTCAGAAAGAGCTGCATCAGGAAATTCAGATGAATATGCAGCAGCAGGAGATACAGGAAGAGATGCATCTGCAGGTGATGCAGAAGGAGATGCAGCAGGAGATGCAGAACGCGATGCAGCAGTAGGATATGCAGCAGAAAGAGGTGCAGCAGGAGATGCAGCACTACATGAAACAGAAGCAGATGCAGCAGCAATAGATGCAGGAGCAGATGCATCAAGAGATGCAGATTCAGTAGGAGATGTAGCAGCAGAAGATGCTGCTGCAGATGACGCAGCAAGATATGCTGCAGGAGGAGATGCAGCACGATATGCTGCAGGAGGAGATGCAGCAGGTAATGCAGCAGCAGGGGATGCAGTAGGATTTGCAGAAGGAGATGCATCAGGGGATGCATATTCAGCAGAAAATTCAGAAGGAGATGCAGCAGCAGGAGATTTAGCAGGAGATGCAGCAGTAGATGAAGCAGCAGTAGATGCAGCAGCAGATGCACCAGATGGAGCAGAAAGAGATGCAGCAGGGGATGAAGCAGCAGATGCAACAAGAAATGGAGCATCAGGAGATGCATCAACAGATGCTTGAGAAGAGGATGCATCAGGAGATTTAGTAGCAGAACATACAGAAGCAGGAGATGAAGCAGCAGATGCATCAGCAGGAGATGTCAGAGGGCATCAAGTAGCAGGAGATGCAGCAGCAGGAATTTTAGCAGGAGATTCAGCAGTACATGAAGCATTTCCTGCTGATGCATCTCCTAGTTCATATCCTGCTGATGCATATCCTGCTAAACCAGCTCTTGCTGATGCATCTTTTGCTGCATCTTCTGCTACTGCATCTCCTGCTGCTGAATCTCCTGCTGCTGCAATTCCTACTGCATCTCATGCTGCTGCAATTCCTGCAGCATCTCCTGATACACCTCCTACTTCTCTGGATTTCCAGCTGCCTCTCCTGCTGCTATATCTGCTGCTTCATCTGCTGCTGCTGCATCTCCAGCTGCATCTCCTGCTGCTGCTCCTCAAGGTGATGCATCTTATTTTCTGCATCACCTTCTCTTCATCTCTTGCTGCTGCATCTGCTGCTGCTGCATCTCATCCGGATGCATCTCCTGCTGAATCTCCTGCTGCATCTCATGCTACTATTTCCCCTGCTGGTGCATCCCCTGCTGCATCTCCTGCTGCTGTACCTCTTGCTGCATCTCATGCTACTGCATCTCCTGAAGCTGCATCTCCTGCTGCTGCATATCCTGCTGTTGCATCTCTTGCTGAATCTATGCTGCGGCATTCTCTGCTGATGAATCTCCTGCTCCTGCATCTCTTTTTGCATCTTCTGCTGCTGCATCTCCTGCTGAATCTGCTTCTAAATCTGCTGCTGCATCTACTGCATCTTCATCTCCTTCTGCTGCGTCTCCGGCTGCTTCAACTCCTCCTTCTGCGTGTCCTGCTGCTGCATCTGCTGCAGAACCTACTGGTGCTTCATCTCCTGCTGAATCTGCATCTCCTGCTCCTGCATCTCCTTCTGCATCTTCTGCTGATGCATCTCCTACTGCTGCATCTCCTGCTGCATAGCATTCCTCTGCATCTGCTGCTGATGCGTCTCCAGCTATTGTATCTGCTGCTGAATCACCTCCTCTTGCTCCATCTCTTGCTGCTGCATCTCCTTCTGATGCATCTCCTGCTGAATCTGCTGATAAATCTGCTGCTACATCTCCTGCTGAATATCTTCCTGCTTCATTTTCTGCTGCATCTCGTCTGCTTCATTTCCTGCTGCAGCTGCTGCAGCTGCACCTCATGTTGCATCCCGTCCTGCTGCATTTCCTGCTGAATCTCCTCCTGTGGTATCACCTGCAGCATTATTTGCTGCTGCATCTCCTCCTGCTGCATCTCCTCCTGCTGCATTTGATAGAGCACCTCCTGCTGCTGCCTCTCCTGTTGAATCTTCATCTTCTGCTGCCTCTCCTACAGAATCTGCATCTTCCACTGCATCTGCTGCTGCTGCATATTCTAATGAATATGCCATTGAATCTGCTTCTGCATCTGCTGTGGCAGCATGTCCTGGTGCTGTAGCTCCTGTTGTTGCATCCCCTGCTATTGCTTCTCCCGCTGCGTCCCCTACTGAATCTCCTGCTGCTTCTCCTGCTGCATCTCCTGCAGCTTCATCTCCTGCTGCTTCTTTTCCTTTTGCTACATCTCCTGCTTCATCTCCTTCTTCTGCAATTCCTGCTGCATCTTCTGCTTCATCTTCTCCTATATCTGCTGCTGCTTCATCTCCTGCATCATATGCTGCTGAATATCCTGCTGCAGCAACAACTCATTTTGCATCTCCTCCTGCTGCATCTCCTGCTGCATCTGCTTCTGCATCTCCTGCTGCTGCATTTGCTGAAGCATCTTTTGCTGCATCTCCTAATGCATCCCCAAGCTACATTTCGACTGCTGAATATGCATCTCTTGCTGCATCACATGCTGCATCTCTTTCTCCTGTATCTACTGCAGTATCTCGTGCTTCTGCATCTCCTGCTGAATCTGTTTCTCCAGCTGCATGTTATGCAGCATCTCCTGCCGCTGCATCTCCTGCTGCATCTCATCCTGTGGCATCTCCTGCTGCTGCATTTGCTGCAAAATTTCCTGCTGATGATTCTTCCGAATATTCATCACCGACTTCATCTCCTACTGCAACTCCAGCATCTCCATTTCCTAATGTTTTATGAAAATATAATAACTCCCGCAGGGAATATTCAGCATAGAATGCTGCTCTTTCTGAATGTCTTCTCTTATAGCGCTTTCACTGCAAAATGACTTCTCTGGAAGTGTTTTCAATACAAGCTGCAAAACACGACTAACACAAAGTTTTAGTATAAGATACTGAATTATGACTTCCTTGCATCTATGAAGGTGCTTTCTGAAAAGTGAGTAACTCCCACATGGAAGATGCTAGCATAGAATGCTGCTGTTTCTGAATGTCTTCCTTTATAGCACTTTGTCTGCAAAACAAGAACTGTACAACTTTGGGGATATGCTTGTGTACTGCAACATCAGAATGGCTATGAAAGCGTCACTGCAAAATTTCAAATTGTACCACACAAGAACCACATGCAATCTCCTACGATCAAATGCTAGCTATCTTAACTGTCTTCTCTTGAAGTGCCTTCACTACAAGCTGGGTAGCACAACTTATAGACTGTTTTAATATAAGTTACTGAATTGTGACTTAATTGGGCAAAATAATGCACTTTAGGAAAAGTGTGTAAATCCCGAAGGGAAGATGTTAGCATGGATTGCTGCTGCTTCTGAATGTCTTCTCTCACAGTGCTTTCACTGTGAAGCAAGACTTATAGAACTTTCAGTCTAGGCTTCTGAAGTTTATCATCAGCTAGTAAAGCGTCACTTCAAAATTTCAGAGCATTCAGCACAAGTACCACAGGGAAGCTGCTACCATCCAACGCAGGCTCTCCTTAGAGTCTTCTCTTATAGTTCTTTCACTGCAAGCTGTGAAGCACGACTAACACATTTCAGTTTAGGGTAAGGAATTGTGGCTTAACTGTGCCTAGTAAGGCACTTACGGAAAAGTGAGTATCTCAGGCTGTGCAGATGCTGGCATGAAATTATACCGCCTCTTAATGTTTTCTCTAAAAGCGCTGTTACTGCAAAAGACGACTTGTAGAATTTTCACTCTAGGCTCGTGAATTGTAACGTCAGCATGACTATTAAAGTGTCCCTTCAAAATTTGAGAACATTCAGAACAATTACAGCAGGGAAGGTGCTACCATCAAATTTTGGCTCTCGTTAGGATCTTTTCATGAAGCGCTTTCACTGCCAGCTGCAAAGCACGAGAAAGGCAACGTTTTCATGTAGGCTAGTTATTAATGACTTAATAACACCTAATAAGGCGCTTTAGGAGAAGTGAATATCTCCAGCAGGGGAGACGTTAGCATGGAATGATTCCACTTCTGAATGTCTTCTCTTAGTGTAGGCTAAAGAATAGTGACATAATAGCGACTAATAACTTGCTTTAGGAAAAGTGAATATCTCCAGCAGTGAAGATGCTCACACGGAATGCTGCTGCTTCTGAATGTCTTCTCTTATAGTGCTTTCACTGCAAAGCAAAACTTGTAGAACTTGGAGTATGAGCTTGTGTACTGTAACATCAGAATAGCTATTAAGGTGTCACTTCAAAATTTTAGAGCTTTCAGCACAAGTTACGCAGATAAGATGCCACCATGAAAAGCTAGCTCTCGTTAGAGTCTTCTCTGGAAGCGCTTTCACTGCAAGCTGCAAAGCACTACGATTTTAGTATAGTGTACTGAATTGTGACTTAACTGCACCTATTACGGCGCTTTAGGAAAAGTGAGTAAATCCAGCAGGGAAGAAGCTGGTAAGGAATGCTGCTGCTTCTGAATGTGTTCTCTTAGAGCGCTTTCACTACAAAGCAAGAATTGTAGAACTATCAGTATAAGCTTGCGTATCGTAACATATAAACAGCAAATAAAGCATCACTTAAAAAAATTCAGATCGTTCAGCACAAGAACGGCAGGGAAGCTTCTATGATCAAATGCTGACTCTCGTTAGAGTCTCCTGTGGAAGCTCTTTGATTGCAACGTGGAAAGAACGACTAACAGAACGATTTAGTGCAGGGTACTGAATTGTGACTTAACTGTGCCTATTACTGCGCTTAAGGAAAATCGAAATATGCCCGCAGGGAAGACGCTAGCATGGAAAGCTGCTACTTCTGAATGTCCTCTCTTAGAGCACTTTTACTGCAAAGCAAGACTTGTAGAAATTTCAGTCTAGGCTTGTGCACTGTAACATCAGAATGGCTATTAAAGCATCACTTCAATATTTTCAGATTGTTCTGAACAAGTAACGCAGGGAAGCTGCGACCATCAAATGCTGCCTTTAGGTTGAGTCTTCTTTGGAAGCACTTTCACTGCAAGTCGCTAAGCAAGACTGATGGACCGTTTTAGTGTAGGGTACTGAATTGTATCTTATCTTCTCCTATGAAGGCGCTTTAGGAAAAGTGAGTAACTCCCGAAAGGAAGATGCTAGCATGGAATGATGCAGGTTCTGAAAGTGTTCCCTTAGAGTGCTTTCACTACCAATCAAGGCTTGTAGAACTTTCAGTCCAGGCTTGTGTACTGTAACATCAGAACGGCTATTAAAGCATCACTTCAAATTTAAGAGCCTACAGCATCTCCTGCTGCATCTCCAGCTGGTGCATCTGCTGCTGCATCTCCTGCTATTGCATATCCAGTATCATCTCCTGCTGCATTTTCTGCTCCTTCATCTCCTGCTGAGTCTGCCTATGCGGCTCCAATTCCTGATGCTGAATCTGCTGCAGCATCTGGTGCTGAATCTCCTGGAGCTGTATCATGTGCTGATTCTCATTCTACTGCATCTCCTTCTGCTGCATCTCCTACTTTATCTCTGATGCTGCATATCCTGCTGCATCTCCTGCTTAATCTACTGCTGATTATGCATTTGCTGCTGTATCTCCTGCTGCAGCATACTCTGCTGCATACAGTTTTTCTTCACCTGCAGGTGCAACCCCTGCTTCTGCATCTCCTCCTGCAGCATCTCTGCCTGCAGCATCTCTGCCTGCTGCATCTCGTTCTTCTTCATCTCATGCTACTGCCTTTTCTGCTGCTGCATCTGCTGCTGTTGCATCTTTTGCTGCATCTGCTGCTGCATCTCTTACTGCATCATCTGCTGCTGCTACATATCCTGCGGCATATTCTGCTGCAACTCTGATGCATCTTCTGCTGCATCTCCTGCTACTGCATCCCTTGCTGCATATACTGCTGCTGAATCTCCTTCTTCTACATCTCCTGTTCATCTCCTGTTCATCTCCTGCTGCATCTCCTGCTCCTTCTCGTGCAGCTGCATCTGCTGCATATCCTGCTACTGCATCGCCTGCTTCTGCTTCTCCTTCTGGTGCATCTCCTGTGGAATCTCTATCTACAGTATCTCCTACTGATTTCACATCTCCTCTTTCATTAGCTGCTGCATCTACTGCTGTTGCATCCACTTCTGCATCTCCTTCTGCTGCCTCTCCATCCTACATCTCCTCGTGCTTCCTCTCTTGATGCATCTCCTGCTATATCTCATGCTGCATCCCCTGCTGCCTCTCCTGCTGCTATATCTCATGCTGCATCTCATGCTGCATCTCCTACTGCTGCATCTCCTCGTGGATCTCCTCTTGCTAAATATACTACTGCATTTCCAGCTGCATCTCCTGCTGGTTTCTCTCCTGCTGCCTTTACTGATGATGCATATCTTGCTGGTGCATTTCCTGATGCATCTCTTACAGCTGCCTCTTTTTTTGCATATCCTCCTACATCTCATCCTGCTGCATCTCTTGATGCATGTCGTGCTGATGACTCTCCTGATGCTGCATCTCCTGCTGCTGCATCCCCTGCTGCTCCATACTCTCTTTCATGTACTGCTACTTCATATCCTTCTACATCTTCTGCATCTGAAGCTTAATTTCTTGCTGCACTTCCTGCTGCATCTCCTACTGCATGTGCTGCTGCTGCATCTCCTGCTTTTGTACCTCCGGCTGCATCTACTGTGTCTTCATTTCCTGCTACATCTTATTCTGCTGCATCTGCTGCTACTACGTCTGCAGCTGAATCTCCTGCTGCATCTCCTGCTACTGCATGTCCTCTTGTTGCATCTCCTGCTGCATCTACTTCTGCTGTATCTCCTGCTGCATCTCCTATGGTTGCATCTCCTGCAGCTGAATCTGCTGCCACAGTGCTGTGGCTGCATATCCTGGTGCTGCGGCTTCATATCCTGTTGCTGCATCTCCTTCACAATATCCTGATGATGCAGATGCAGCAGATGGAGATGCAGACATAGATGCAGCAGGAGATTCCGCAGAAGGAGACGGAGCAGGAGTTGCAGCATCAGATGAAGCAGCAGTAGATGCAGGAGCAATATATGCAGCAAAAGGAGATGAAGCAGGATATGAAGCATTAGGAGGCAAAGCAAGAGAAGATGCATTAGGAGATTCAGCAGCGATGCAGCAGCAGTAGATGCAGCAGAGAATGCAGTAGCACGAGATTCAGCAGTAGGAGCTGCAACAGGAGATGCAGCTGCAGGAGATGTAGCAGCAGATGCAGCAGCAGGAGATGCACAAGGACATCCAGCAGCAGGAGATGCAGCAGCAGGAGAAACAACAGTAGGTGAATCTAGAGCAGATGCAGCAAAAGATGCAGGAGATTCTACAGCAGGAGATGCAGCACCAGGAGATGCAGCAAGATATTCAGAAGCAGAAGATGCATCAGCAGGAGATGTGGTATGAGATGCAGACACAGGAGATGCAGCAGCAGATGCAGCAGGAGATGCAGCACTACATGAGGCAGCAGGAGATGCAGCAGAAGGAGATGAATCAGCAGACAATGCATCAGAAAATGCATCAGCAGCCGCAGGAGATACAGCAGCAGCAGATGCAGCTGGAAATGCAGCAGCAGTAGATGGAACAGAGTTTACAGCAGCAGGAGATGCAGAGGCAGGAGATCCAGCAAGAAAGCATCATCATAGAATGATTCCGCAGATGTATCAGAAGGAGAAGGAGATGGAGCAACAAGAGTTGCAGCAGCAAGATCTGCAGCACCAGATGCAGCAACAGGTGAAGCAGTATCAGGAGATGCAGAGAATGAGAAGCAGCAGAAGGAGATGCAGCAGGAGATGAAGCCACAGTAGATGCAGCAAGAGATATAGCAGCAGCAGGATCTGTAGCAGGAGATGCAGCAGTATGTGAAGCAGCAGTAGATGTAGCAGCAAATGCTGCAGATGCAGCAGTAATTGATTTAGCAGGAAATGCATCAGGAAGAGATGCATCAGGAAACGCAGAAGATGCAGCAGAAAGATGCTTAAGGAGATTGATCAGGAGAAGCTTCACCAGCAGGAGATGCAGGCGCAAGCGATGCAGCCGCAAGAGATGCAGCAGGAGATGCAGCAGGAGATGCAGCAGGAGATGTAGCACCAGGATATGAAGCAGGAGATTGAGCAAGAAGAGATGTACCCTGAGATGCAGCAGCAGGAGATCCAGCCAGAGATGTAGAAGAAGGTGAAGCAGCACTAGATGCAGCAGCAATATATGCATCAGGAGGAAATAAAGCAGGAGATGCAAAAGCAGGAGATTAAGCTACAGGAGATGCATTAGGAGATGCAGCATCAGGAGATGCAGCAGCAGTAGATGCAGGAGCAGATTCAGTAAGAGATGCAGTGGCAGGAGATTCATAATCAAAAGATATAGCATCAGGAGATGCAGCAGCAGGAATTTCAGTAGGAGACGCAGCAGCAGGAGAAGCAGCATGTAATGCAGCAGCAGTGCAGCAGTAGATGAAGTAGGGTTAGAAGCAGCAGTAGATGAAGCAGGGTAGGCAACAGCAGGAGATTCAGCAGCACGAGATGAATCAGGGGAGATGCATCATCAGATGAATCCACTGATGCATCAGAGGTAGTTGCTGACAGAGATGCAGCAGCAGTAGATTCAGCAGTAGATGCAGCAGCAATAAATGCAGGAAGAGATGCAGGAGGAGGACATAGAGCAGCAGGATATGTAGCAGCACATGCAGCAGCAGATCAGGAGATGAAGCAGCAGGAAAAGCAGCAGGAGATTCTCCAGGAGATGCCATCGAGAGCTGCAGCATCAGGAGATACATCAAGAGATGCAGGCATCAGGAGATGTAGCATTAGGAGATGCAGCAGAGGTTTCAATAGCAAGTGATGCAGCAGGAGATGCAGCAGGATATGCAGCAGTAGGAGATGCACCTTGCATACAGGAGCAGGAGGTGCAGAAGCAGGAGACGCAACAGGAATGCAGCAGGGGATTGAGAAGCAGGTGATGCAGCAGCAGATACAGCAGAAGTAAATTCAGCAGCAGAAGATGTAGCAGCATATGCAGCAGCAGATGAGGAGATGAAGCAGCAGGAGAAGCAGCAGGAGGAGATTCAGCAGGAGATGCAGCAGGAGATGCAGCAGCATGAGATGCATCAAGAGATGCAGCAGCAGGAGATGCAGCATTAGTAGGTAAAGCAGAGGATACAATAGCAGGAGGTGCAGCAGCAGCAGATGCAACAGGAATGCAGCATGGGATTCAGTAGCAGGTGATGCAGCAGCAGATGCAGCAGAAGTTAATTCAGCAGCAGAAGATGTAGCAGGACATGCAGCAGTAGTAGATGAAACCGAGGATAAAGAAGCAGGGGATACAGCAGCAGGAGATGCATTAGCAGGAGAGCAGGAGGAGATGCATATTAAGCAGGAGATGCAGCAGGAGATGCAGCAGCATATTCAGCAGCACTTTCAGCAGAAGATGCAGAAGCAGGAGATTCAGCAGCAGGAGATTAAGACTCGGCAGATACAGAAGCACATTCAGCAGGACATGCAGCAGCAGTAGATGCAGCAGTGTATGCAGCAGCAGCAGATGGAGCATCAGGTGATGCACGAGGACATCAAAAATCAGAAGGTGAAGCAACAGGAGATGCAGCAGTAGATTAATCTACAGTAGATGCACCAAAAAATGCAGGAGATGCAGCAGCAGGAGATGCAGCAGCAGTAGATTGAGCAAGATATACAGAAGCAGATGCATCGGCGGGAGATGTGGCATGAGAGGCAGAAGGATAGCCTGAAGCAGATGCAGTAACATATGCAGCACCAGCAGATGCAGCATCAGGAGATAAAGCAGCAGATGCAGCAGCAGGAGATGCAGCAGGTTATGCATCAGCAGGAGATTCAGCAGCAGAAGATGCATCAGGAGTTTCAGCAGAAACAGGAGATGCATCAGGAATTTAGGAAGGGATTCAGTAGCAGGTGATGCAGCAGCAGATGCAGCAAGAGGAGATGCAGCAGATTATGCAGCAGCAGGAGATGCAGAAGCAGAACATGCAGCAGCAGGATATAAAGCAGGAGATGAAGCAAAAGCTTTAGCAGGAGATGCAGAAGCAGAAGATTCAGGAGCAGGAGATGAAGAAGCAGGAGATGCTGCAACAGGAGCTGCAGAAGCAGATGCAGAAGTAGGAGGTGCAGCAGCAGGAGTTTCAACAGCAGATTCAACAGCAGATGCAGAAGGAGATGCAGCAACAGGAGATGCAGCTGCAGATGCATCAATAGATGCTAATTCATTAAGAGATGCAGCAGGAAGAGATGCTTAAGCAGGTACAGCTTCATGAGATGTAGCACGAGATACAGAAGGAGATGCTGTAGGAGGAGAGGCAGGAGTAGATGATGCAGCAGACGCAGTAGCAGGAGATGCAGAAGCAGAAGATGCAGCCAGAGATTCTGCAGCAGGAGATGCAGCAGCAGGAGATGCAGCAGGAGATACAGCCGCAGGAGATGAGCAGCAGATTCAGCAGGAGATGAAGCAGCAGGAGATGAAGCCTCAGGATCTGCAGAGAAGAAGATGCAGCAGTAGGAGATGGAGCAGGAGATGCAACAGCAGACACATCAGCAGGAGATGCAGCAGCAGAAGATACAGCAGTACATGAAGCAGCAGATGCACAAGAAAATGGAGCAGGAGATGCGGCAGGATAAGATGCAGTACCAGCAGATGCAGTAGTAGATGCAGCATCTGGAGTTGAAGTAATAGAAAATGCTGCAGAAGATGCAGCAGCAAATGCATCAGGAGAAGCAGGAGCAGGAAATGCAGAAGCAGGAGATGCAGGAAATGCATCAGCAGATGCAGGAGGAGATTTAGAAGAATACACAGTAGCAGGAGATGCAGCAGCTGGAGATGAAGCAGAAGATGCAGCAGCAGGAGATATAGTAGGACATACAGCAGCAGCAGATGCAGCAGCAGATTCAGTACGATACGAAGCAAAAGGAGATGCAGAAGCAGATGTAGCTGCAATACATGCAGGAGCATGAGATGCAGCAGGAGGAGATGCAGTAGCAGCAGGTGCAGCAAGAGATGCAGCAGCAGATGATAGAGCAGGAGAAGATGCAGCATAAGGATATGCATGAGGAGATACCACAAGAGCTTCAGCATGTGATGCAGGATCACAAAATGCAGAAGCAAGTGATGCAGCGGTAGGAGATGCAATAGGAGATGCAGAAGTATGAGGTGCAGCAGTAAATTCAGCAGGAAATGCAGCCGGAGGAGATGCAGCAACAGGAGATCTAGCAGAAAGAGATCCAGCAGGAGATGCAGCAGGCGACAGAGCACAAAGAAATGCAGCAGGAGATGAAGTGGTAGGAAATGCAGCAGGATATACATAAGCAGAAGATGCAGCAGCAGGAGATGAAGCATGAGCAGAAGTAGTATATGATGCAGGAGATTCAGCAGCAGCAGATATAGAAGGAGATTCAGCAGGAGATGCATCAATATATGCAGCATCAGGCCATGCAGCATTAGGAGATGCAGCAGGGGGTTCAATAGCAGGTGGTGCAGCAGGAAATGCAGGAGGATATGCAGCAGTAGGAGATGCACCAGGGGATACAGCAGAAAGAGATGCAGCATCAGATTCATAAGCAAGAGATACAGGAGGAGATACAGGAGCAGGAGATGTAGCAGGAAATGCAGAAGGAAATGCAACAGGAGATAGAACAGCAGAATATGCACCAGCAGCTGCAGCCGGAGGAGATACAGGAAAATATGCAGCAGCAGATGCAGAAGGAGAGGTGCCAGCAGCTCCAGGAGAATATTTAGCAGGAGGAGATGAAGTAGTAAGAGATGAAGCATTATCATGAGATGCATTAAGAGGTGCAGCAGCAGGATATGTAGCAGCAGGAGATGCAGCAGGATATGCAGCAACAGAATATGTAGCAAGAGATTTAGCAGGAGATGAAGTAGCAGCAGAGCAGCAACAGATGCAGCAGAAGATGCAGCAAGAAAAGTAGCAGGATATGCAGGAGAAGTAGATGCAGCAGGAGTTGAAGCAGATGGAGGTGCAGCAGCAGCAGATGCAGAAGGAGGTGCAGGAGCAGCAGATGCAGAAGCAGGAGATGCAGCAGCAGGATATGAAGCAGAAGATGCAGCAGCAGGAGATTCAGAAGCAGGAGATGCAATAGGAATCACAGAATCACAGGGTTGGAAGAGACCCACTGGATCAACCATTCCACCAATCCCTAAATCATGCCCCTAAGTACCTCATCCACCCTAACCTTAAACACCTCCAGGGACAGCGACTCAACCACCTCCCTGGGCAGACCGTTCCAATGCCTAACCACCCTCTCCATGAAGAATTTTTTCCTAATCTCAAGTCTAAATCTCCCTTGGCAGAGCTTGAGGCCATTCCCTCTCGTCCTGTCCCCTGTCACTTGGGAGAAGAGGCCAGTACCCTCCTCTCCACAACCTCCCTTCAGGCAGTTGTAGAGAGTAATGAGGTTTCCCCTCAGCCTCCTCTTCTCCAGGCTAAACAACCTCAGCTCTCCCAGTCGCTCCTCATAAGATTTCCTTTCCAGACCCTTCACCAGCTTCGTTGCTCTTCTCTAGACTCGCTCCAGAGCCACAACATCCTTCTTGTGGTGAGGGTTCCAAGAACTGAACACAGTACTCGAGGTGCGGTCTCACCAGTGCCGAGTACAGAGGGAGAATAACCTCCCTGGTCCTGCTGGTCACGCCGTTCCTGATACAAGCCAAGATGCCATTGGCCTTCTTGGCCACCTGGGCACACTGCTGGCTCATGTTCAGTCGGCTGTCAACCAACACACCCAGGTCCTTCTCCTCCTGGCAGCTTTCCAGACAGGCTTCTCCTAGTCTGTACTTCTGCTTAGGGTTGTTGTGTCCCAAGTGCAGGACTCGGCATTTGGCCTTTTTAAACCTCATGCCGTTGGTCTCAGCCCAGCAGTCCAGCCTGTTCAGGTCCCTTTGCAGAGCCTCCCGACCCTCCAGCAGATCGACACTTCCTCCCAGCATGGTGTCATCTGCAAACTTGCTATGGGAGCACTCAATGCCTTCATCCAGGTCGTTGATAAAGACATTAAACAGGACTGATCCCTGGGGAACCCCACTTGTAACTGGCCTCCAGCTGGATTTAACTCCATTTACCACCACCCTCTGGGCCTGGTCATTCAACCAGTTTTTCACCCAGGAGAGTGTGCACCTGTCCAGGCCAGAGGCCGACAGTTTCCGAAGCAGAATGCTATGAGAAACTGTATCAAAGTCTTTACTAAAGTCCAGGAAGACCACATCCACAGCCTTTCCCTCGTCCAAGAGTCTAGTCACTTGGTCATAGAAGGTGATCAGATTACTCTGGCAAGACCTGCCTTTCATGAACCCGTGTTGACTGGGCCTGATCACCCGGTTCTCTTGCAAGTGCTTCTCGATAGCACTCAAGATCACCCGCTCCATGACTTTCCCCGGTACCGAGGTCAGACTGACAGGCCTGTAGTTCCCCGGATCCTCCCTGCGCCCCTTCTTATAGGTGGGCACGACATCAGCCAGCCTCCAGTCCAGTGGAACCTCCCCAGTCATCCAGGACTGCTGGAAGATGATGGAAAGGGGTTTGGCCAGCACATCCGCCAGTTCCCTCAAAACTCTTGGGTGGACTCCATCCGGCCCCATAGACTTGTGGGCATCTAGCTGGGCAAGCAAGTCTCAAACCACCTCCTCTTGGACCTTGGGAATCTCATACTTCTCATCCAACCCCTGGGGTTGTGCACAGAGGGAACAATTTTCCTTACTGTTAAAGACTGAGGCAAAGTAGGCAGGAGAGTACTTCAGCCTTGTCTTCGTCCTTTTTGTTGTCTTTCACAGTCTTGGCCAATCGCATTTCTAGTTGGGCCTTAGCCCTCCTGACTTTTCCCCTGCACATTCTCACTTCCTCCCTATAGTCCACCCAGGCTGCCTGCCCCTTCCTCCAGAGGTCGTAGACCCTCCTCTTCCTATTGATGTCTCTTAGGACCTCCCTACTCAACCATGCTGGTTTCTTACCCTGCTGGCTACTTTTCCGGAACTTCTCCTGAGCTGCTAGGAGTTCCTTCTTGAAGAGCGCCCAGCCCCCATGGACACCTTTGCCTTCAAGGAGTGCCTCCCACGGCATTTTTCCGACCAGCCTTCTGAACAGCCCAAAGTCTGCTCTCTGAAAGTTGAGGACGACTGTTCTGCTAACCTCCTTCTTCATCTTACCCTGCACTGAGAACTCTACCATCTCATGATCTCTTTGCCCCAAGCGTCCTCCAACCTTCACATCCCCCACCAGTCCTTCTCTCTTCACCAACAGCAGGTCCAGGAGGGCACCGTCCCTTGCCGGTTCGCTCACCAGCTGTGTGAGGAAGTTGTCTTCCACACACTCCAGGAACCTCCGGGACTGCTTCCTTTCTGCTGTATTATACTCCCAGCCTATATCTGGGAAATTGAAGTCTCCCACGAGGACTAGAAGTAGCAATTTTGAGACTACACTCAGTTGTTTGTACAAGAGCTCATCAGCTGCTTCTTCTTGGCTGGGTGGTCTATAGCAGACTCCTATCACAATCCCTTCCTGCCCATGGGCTCCTCTGATTTTCACCCACAGGCACTCAGTCCCATCCTGACCGTAGTCCAGTTTGAGGGTATCAAAGCCCTCTCTAACACAGAGGGCTACCCCGCCTCCTTTTCTGCCTTTCCTGTCCTTCCTGAAGAGTTTATATCCCACCATGGGTGTGCTCCAGTTGTTTGTCTCTGCAATGGCAATGACATCCTAGTCTCCTTGAGCTACCACAGCTTCCAGCTCCTCCTTCTTATTTCCCATGCTGCGTGCATTGGTGTAAATGCACTTCAGCTGGGCAGGCGTAGCTACAGCCTTCGTAATAGGGCTCCTCCCAACTGAGCAGTCCTTGACTTAACTAAGGCCACAGTGCCAGTTTGCCGCCTACCATCCTCAGCTGCACTCACCCCCTCTTGCTTAGTGGTGATACACCGGCAGGCATCGCCAGCACACCACCCCTTTGCCTCTGAAGTCTCACCTCCAGGCTCACTCCCATCCTGCCTGGCCTCCATCCCCTCCCCCCTCACATCTAGCTTAAAGCTCGATTTATGAGCTTAACTAGGTTTTTGGTGAGGGCTTTTGTCCCCCAAGCAGACAGGCGTGTCCCATCCCTGGTAGGAAAGCCTGGGGGTGCGTGGGCCTCCCCATGATTAAAGAACCCAAAGCCCCTCTTCTCACACCAGTCCCTAAGCCATTCATTAACCAGTTTCTTATTCCCCATTTCATGCTCCTGATTCCTTAGTATTGGGATGGATTAACTACAGAGTAGAAGTATTCACTTATCTCCTGTTATGACTTGAGCAAAATTGTAACAAGGAATAAACTCCTTATTATTTCTTGCATAATAATATGCAACCTTAATGAGGCATGGCTGAGGTTACAGCAATGAAGCTTTCAACCACCTTGCTTCAAGACTTCACTTTAGAATGTACAGTAATCATCACTCTTAATTTCCTATAACATAAAAGATTTGGGGATTTATCTATCCTTAATACTTGTATAGGGGAAAAAAGCAAAGTGAATATGGAGATGTATGACTTCACTCTAGTCCATAGTAATTCTTTTCGGATCATTTGTATTTTTTCTGTGAAAAGATTTAATCTCACTAACCTATTTCTTTAATATAACTTTCACAACAGTTATCTGAAAATTTTACCAATAATTCTTTTTGTTATGAAACAATGACAGAAAGGTTAACCTTTGGAAGTAAGCTAGAATTGCATATTGTGTGGCATCACTTACTGAAATAAGAGAGTATGTTAATTATTTTTATTTATATAAAAGCTGATGCATACAATGCATCTGCACAATATACATTGTGATAAACTTACTAATCTAGTATCAGATCACTAATCTAAATCATTCCCTTAAACTTCTACTTTCAAGTATTTGAATAAACATACCATTCACTGCTTCTACCAAAAAAAGTTAAGTCTTGGTAAAAAGAAATAGTGAGCACAGAGAAAACCAAGTCTTTTATCAGCTCTGCCATTATTTTGAGATCAGTGTCAGAACAGCAATAGCCTCATTTATGAGTTTTTAATGACCTAACTCACCTTATTCATGGTTTTTAGATATTGGCACCATACTGGTTTTCTCCTAGGCAACAGTAATTTCATCAGTTCCAGACACTTAGTGAAAACTGACCTTAATCTTCCAAAGCTTCCAGTAGCTAACTCTCCTAAAATTGTCTATACTACATTATCTAGATCTCATAGCATTACAATTCTAACATTAATAGGTGACCTTTATTGGCCTCTTAACTAGGATGAATTGGGAAAATTTTTAACACGTGACATGAAGGTCACCCAGGTTTTCCCCCTAAGCATCTAAAAGGATATTCATATTTTAGATATGTGAATATATATATGGATATATAAATAGAGCATAGATTTGCAGTTAAATATACATCCTGACATTTTTACCACTTTGTTACCCTTCTGTTCTTTTTTTTGTATTTCCTTCCTACATTTTTCACTTCCTTTTTAAATTTCTGAATTAATTTCCAACACAGTCCTGAATCAAAATGATAAATTTATTTTTTTCAGCTTGTTATATGCGTTTGGAGTTGTATGTGCATGCATGTGCATCTGTGCTATTTTAAATATGTACACTTAATGTTATCACAAATGCAATAGTAACTTAGTTTTTAACAAATTTGCAGTGGTGGCTAAGATGTGCTTAAACAGAAACGTTCTCCCAGTATTTATTTTTATGAGTATTATATGATGTTTGTCTTATCTTCTTTGATCAATATTTCTGAAGATAGAATCATAGAATCATGGAATACTTCGGGTTGGAAGGGACCTCAGAGATCATCTAATTCCAAATCCCCTTCCATGAGCAGGGACACATTCCCAATAGATCAGGTTACCCAAGGCCCCATCCAACCTGGCCTTAAACACCTCCAGGGATGGGGCATCCACAACTTCCCTTGGAAGCACGTTCCAGTGTCTCACATCTCTCATGGTGAAAAAATTCTTCCTAATGTCTAGTCTAAATCTGCCCTTCCCCAGATTATATTCGTTCCCCTTTGCCCTATCACCACAAGTCTTTATGACTAGTCCCTCTCCAGTTTTCTTGTAGGCTCCTTTCAGGTACTGGAAGGTCGCTACAAGATCTCCTCAGAGCCTTCTCTTCTCCAGGCCTAGCAACCCCAACTCTCTCAGCCTGTCCTTATATGGAAAGTGCTCGCGCCCTCAGGTCATCTTTGTAGCCCTCCTCTGGACCCATTCCAACAGCTCCACATCCCTCTTGCTTTGAGGATTCCAGAACTGGGCACAATACTCCAGGTGAGGTCTCACAAGAAAGGAATAGAGGAGCAGAATCACTTGCCTAGACCAGCTGGACTCGCTTCTTTTGATGCAGCCCAGGATACCGTTGGCCTTCTGGGCTGTGAGCACACACTGCTGGCTCATGTCCAGGTTCTCATCAACCAGCAGCTCCAATATGTTCTGATAAAGGAGGTGAGATACAGTGCTTCAAGTTAGTCTTTAAGTAGGAGAAAGAAGAGTTAAGTTAGGCTTGAATTTCTTTTCAGTGCCTTAGGTAGGAAGATAATACAGAAGGAGAACTGTTCCCACACAAGCTCCTGTATTCTTTACAGTGTTTAAGGAAATAGACAGCTTAATTACAATGTACTATACAGGAAATTTTAT
This sequence comes from Clamator glandarius, assembly GCA_033459285.1. Taxonomy (NCBI): domain Eukaryota; kingdom Metazoa; phylum Chordata; class Aves; order Cuculiformes; family Cuculidae; genus Clamator; species Clamator glandarius. The sequence goes on along the minus strand of JAUNZM010001119.1, from coordinate 141,892 downwards.
TCTCATGCAGTTATTCTAGGCTTACTTTATCATCAAAATAGAAAATCAGAAATGCAAGTGTGGAAGTCTATGGGATAGATGTTCAAATGCTGGTTGTTTGGTTGTTTGTTTTTTCCTGTAGAATCATTGTTATGAAGCATCTTACACACAAATCTCTAGTGGCTGGTTGGACAAGAACTATACTTTCAGTGCATTGTGCAGCTTTCAGCCAAGACTTTACTAATTAGAAGTGTCTCACTCAGTCAAACAGCCTGGATAATTTTAATTCTGCCTTTCCATTAGAGGTAGCGTGACAAGAGAGAAGGGCACTGAACTTTGGGCTCTGGTGTTAATAGTTGTCATATCAGACCTCTTTAGAGAGACTATCTTTATATCTGGAGACAGAAGAGAGAGTTATATCTCCCTTCACTTGCTGCTACTGCGTCAATCTCTTTGCTGTAGAGGAGTCTGTCTCCAGGACTAGGAAGTCTGCAGAATTTTCTTGGAAAAGTCATTTTTATAGACTGATTTCTATTTTATATGTGGTGGACTTGAGGTTTACCAAGTTAGCAAGTGTGAACCTCTTGATTACAGGGGCCTTTCAGAGGGATATGATTTTGAAAGAGGGGAAATAAATTGTAAAAATAGACTGTTTACTTCTCCTTTATCTCCTTCCCCCCCCCCCCAAATGCTCATTCACTTCTTTTTTGGATGTGTCTTACATGTTTAACAAACGCACAAACTCTCTTGAGACATTGTAAAAGCAATTAGAGCAGTGAAGGTAAGCTACAATTGACTTGATGACCACCAATCAAAATAAAGCACTGGGAAGAAATTAGGAGTACACAGAAAGAAAAATCTTATGAAACCAACAGCAGCCAACCTTAAAAGCAGAAACTAAGATACAAAATAGAGCCACTGGAAATGAACTTCTGATGTGAAAGGAAAGCTTAAAAATGTAGTTAGTTAATTGATTATATACACATAAATATTTGAACAAAATCTGAAAAAGCTGGAAGTTTCCCAAAAACTTCCAAAAGGAAGAATCATGTTAAAATGTCATTTAATACAATACCCTTTAGGACTATTCCTACATATAAAAATCTTCTACTGATTAAAAGGGAAGGCTCATATGTGTGTATCCAAACCCAGGGCTATTTATCTATATGTAAAATAAAATGTATCTATATGTAAAATAAAACACATGGTATGCTGCCACTTTTTTCCAGGATCTTTTCAGTTCCGTCTTCTTTGTATATGCAAAGTCTGGCTATTACCTTGTTTATAACAAAAAAGGAAATTATTTCTTTTCTGGTTCATTCTCTTAATGGTTCATTCTCTTCTGGTTCATTCTCTTAAATTCTCAATTCTCTTTACTACCGCTGTGTAGTAAAAAGGGAAAATAATTGCCAAATGCAAATCTGCATAATCCCAAAAGACTTCAGTATATGCAAAGGCAAATCTATGTTTATAGAAGGTACAACATGTCGCTGAAATTTTTTGCATGGCATTTGTCTGTAAGCTGGAGGAATAACAATAAATATTGAATAATTTTACACACCTGTAATTAATGCTGGGAAATGTAATATGCTAGTAAGCCAACAGCTGTGCCTGGTCATTCAGTGAGATAAAAAATAATCCCTTTTGAAAAGGAAAATTAGAATCATAAAAACCACCACAACTTTCTGTGCTTCTGCCTATTGCCTCTTCTGGTGGGTGTTGTCAAATACTTCATACGTTTACCTTTTCAGAGGTGCTAGATGTCAAACATCATTGAATAGGAATTACTGCTGGTGTGTCTGGCAGTTATTCTGTTTTGTGATGGAACCAACATTTTTTATTCTCTGGTCACCCCTTTGATACTGTCAGACTTAGAGTCTAGGAAGGACAATGGTTGCTGGCTGATGGAAAGCATGTCTCAGAAACAGTTGTACAGAACATATCCTGTATAAAAGCCCTGCAGAAAATGTCATGATCTAAACAGGGTTTTGGATTTTATATGAAGTACACATGCCATATTTCTGTTTTGGGGGAGGAAAGGAAGGAGTAGGTAATAGAATTGTAAGTATTGCTCCATTTCTTTGATGTAAGAGGGTTGTGAGTTTTAAATCTATGAGATAAAACATATAAACAAAACAAAAACCTCATAACCCAAACCCAACAAATTAGAGTTTGGCTTTATCTGCTAGGCTTGAAATACCATGTGGGCTATAAAGTCAACAAGTAGAACTGATAGGACATTTTCCAGATGAAACAGGCAGAGAAGAATGATCTTTGATTTTGAATTGGTTTATGAAAAAAAAATGCTTGTCATGTGATTTTGTTCAAAGGAAAAGAAATACAATATTTCATACATATTTCAAAGTGCCATGTTTGAATAAACTAGACTCCTCTGTTGTCTGGGAATAATGCCATAGAGTACCAAAACCTGACCTCTCTGGGGAAGGAACACATGGCCTAGTCTGACAAAATTACTCTTCAGCTGGTAAAGTAAAATGAGGGAATCCTGCAGGGTCAGGAAGTATATCCTTGCTCATATCTTCCAGATATCTTACTTCCTCATTTTTTTTTCTGATGTTTATTTAAAATAATTTTTAAAAAATCATCATTTAACTTCAAACCTCTATGCCAGGTTAGATTAGAAGCTCTGGAAAGTAAAATATCTTATGGACTTTTCTCCTGAGGAAACTCAGCACAGAAAAATGAAAAGATAGATGGTCCTAATGTGAAAAATATTACCCTCTTGTTTGATTGTTAAAATAGTCATGCTCAAATAACTTATGTTGACAAACACTGCTTGCTTTCCTCACAAGGCAGAACATATGGAGGTACTTGCATGTGGCTAGAGAAGATTAAGCTGCTATATCTTAAACTCTTATTGTTCATGCGTAGTCTGCTGCTTGATGTGGGTATTTCAGGTTAATATACTTTTTTATAATTGAGGCTGACTCAAAATTTCTTCACTGTCAATTACAGCTTTACAGTAGATGTCGTAATACATGGTAGCACAACCACTCTCTATCGTATTTCCTTACTTTCAAAATAACTGTGCAAGACTGAGACAGAAAAAGTCCTTCATTTCCAGTCACCAATCCTCTGCTTGAGAAATTCCTTCAACAGGATGTTATTGGTGTGGGAAACAAACAACTGCTCTAGTATTACTGATATAAACCCACTAACTGATGTCAGCTGTGGAAGGCATAAAGGGAATCTAGTCATGCAGGAACAATCAAGAAATCAAACATTTTATCCTCCCTACTGGTCTGTTTTATGTTGCAGTCTTCCAGTTTGACATGGAAAACCTCCTAATTCTGTGACTAATTTGGATATTTATTTTGCCCTTTTATAATTGAATAATGTTTAGTTCTAGAAGACCTTTTCATTCTAATTTAAATATTACATTCTCCATGAATAAATAATTATTCATTGCATATGGTGTTATCATTGCATGCAGACTGTTTAGTTTTCAGACTGAAAAGGACAACTTCTTAAAGAATACAGGTATCATAATGAAACAAAGCCAGCCACTTATATAATTGTAATGGTGGCAAGCAGTCTAGGCTAACAATTTGAATATGACTAATTTAATTTCTTTCAAGATCTGCAGGAAGAAAAATGTGCGAGCATCAAACATTTATCATAAGAATGTGTTAAAACGGGGTATCATTCAGCACCTAGAATACAGACCGAAGCCTGATTTATTCACAAAACCAGGCAAAACCCCTGAGGCTACTTGTATACTAAATTTGTTTAGGAACATTTTGAGGCACTGGAATGGGATTTTATGTTACACTAAAGTGTTTGAACAGTTCCTTACATGCTTTTAGATGACACTGATAGTGACTATCCTAACCCTTTATCCATTCTGATACTGCCACAAGCTGTCATTTGCAAACACTTTTATGTCACCAGTACACCCTGGATTAAAGTGTGTCCTCACTCTGAGAAACACAATTAATTAATGTTTTTATTACTTGCACTGTTAGATCACTTTTTATGAAGAAGGTGTACTTCAACCTGCACCATTTTTTTTTTGATCTCAAAAGGTTAACTCGAGCTACTAAGAGATATAGGTACTGTAGAGAAGGATTAAAAAAAATAAAACTAGTTATAATGTTGAATTATGTCATTTTTCAACTACAATCTAATATTATTCCTATACCATTTTTATGTTATACAATTCCAGATAGATACCTGTCAAAAAAAAAGAACAAAATGTTTGGTACAGTAAAAATGAAGACTGGAATTTGATATTCTCTACAAGGTCTGAACTAACTTGAAAAATTTTGAAGCAAATTTTCAAATAGACAAATTTGCAGATATAATTTTTCATATTTTACAGTAGCAGTTAGTAAAAAAAAATCAAAGCATTTCCTTCCCCCCCTCCTTTTAAAAATTCCTTTTCCTTTTAAATTTGCATTTTAATAAAAGCAAATGAAGGAAATACATGGACATGGATGATCCTTCTCATCAAAAAATTCATAAATGAAAATAATTTTATTTAGTGTTTTAAAGAGCAGTAAAATTATTAAAGAAAGATTCAGTGCAGATACAGCCTCAGATTCATGTTAGAAACACATTTCATTAAATGATTGTACATACAGTGACCATCTTGCACAGCACATTTTACAAATTATCTGAAAGTCAGAATGCTAATGCACAGTTCGATAAATCATATTCATAACAATATAAAACTGAAGATTTAACATAAAAAATAGGAGAAGTCTATTTATTTAAACTTGGTGAAATTCAGGAAATGTAAGCAAAATAAATCAGTTCTAACAGGGCATTAGAGATGTTTTCTTTCTTCCTTCTATGGAACTAGAAGGAAGAAGTTAATCAATGCAAATGAACGGTAGAGTATGTAAAGATCATTCTATCAAATTTCCTTGCTTTCCCTCCCAAACCTGAATATTGAACATCAATAGACACAGAGATCTGGTGTGCTATGGTGTTGCTTTTTTTTATGAAAAGAAGTCACCTTTAGAAGTAAACATAGATATTCAAATGAGGGAGATATTTTTTCATTTTGCAGATATATTATGGTTGCTGTGTTTTTTTTTTAAGTGCCATAATTTGATATCATTTGACAGTTGTGCTCTTGCAGCTGCAGTTATCTAGAAAGAAAAATATTCAGATAGCTTCTGTGACAAGGAGAATAAAAAAACCTTTCAAATTCAAACTGAATTCCTTACTGGACTTCTAAGTGGCACTGCCATCGCAAATTTTTCACCCTCACCTTCTTCCTTTCACCCTCATTATTCCACAAGAATGTTATATATCTTTCTATCTTCCCTCCTGTGTGTAGTTTCATAAGACAATGGCTTTTCTTTCAAAGCCAGCTTGAAGGAGCCGTGCCATTTGTTCCCTTTCATCACAGCTCACCCGCACAACAGCTTGAGCAGCAGCTGGAAACTGGCTCACTTAAATTACCTGCACTGGGAATAAGACACCATTTTAACCACTACAATTTCACTTAGCTACATCTGTGGAGGGGAGCAAACAGGGACAAGATGGGCAATCCATAAACTGTCTTTCCTGAAAAAACAATGTCATGAAATTACATATTTTACTCACTGGCTTTATCTTTAACTTCTCTTCTTGCTAACCTGTCAGTTGAATCCAAATTCTAAGTACATTTTTTTGTCAAACTTACCAGTTAGCATAATGAACTGAACCTTATGGTGACTATTCCCAGCATTTGAATAGTATCAAGTTCTTCCATTTCATATCTGAAGAACATTTGAAGAAAGTATGCCTGCTTCATCTGTTCCCTAGTGTTTCAGCAGGTCTAATAAGATATACTGTCTGTCTTCCAGTTTTATGCAGCACGGAATGGCAGCAGGTAGTAATGTAAATTAAGGACACCATGGGATGAATTTAGAAATGCAGAGTTAGGAGAAGAAGGTGTTACATCCATCCTTAAGTTGAATATTTTTTCTTATATTCAGGATTTACATTACTATTGTCCAAAATGTTTTTATAACTACAACACCAGATTCTAACTGCTGATTTGTTTCTTTTAACATTTTATCTCCATTACAGTGGCATCTACAGACCTCAGTTGTGTTTGTTATTTTTGGTAAAGCAAAATTGTCTGATTGACTTCTGACTCTTTGAGGCTGAAGGGTCCTTAGGATCACAGAAAACTGATGGGATGGCTTTTTTGACTGGAGTGTTGCACTGGAGGGATAAAGTTTCTTTAGGAAAGACAGGATAGGAATAAAGGGAGGAGGGAGTTGCCTCCTGTATATGAGAGAGCACCTGGAGTACATAGAGCTCTGTCTGAGGATGCAAGAGGAGTGAAGGGAGAGCTAATCGTTTAGTATTAGAGAGAGAATAGGAAAAGACATTATAGTGCGTGACTGCTATAGGCCACCTGTCTGGCAAGAAAGGGTGGATGAGGCCCTTTACAGATAGGTAGGAGCAGCCTCACATTTGCAACACTGGTCCTCATGAGGGACTTCAACCACTCAGATATCTAGAGAAGGCACAACACAGCAGGGCATGAGCAATCCAGGAGGTTCCTGGAGCACAGTGGTGATAACTTCTTGCTCCATATGACACAGCAGCCAATGAGAGGAAGTGTTCTGCTGGAGCTCATACTCAGGAACAAAGAGAGGCTTATTGGGGATCAGAAAATCAAAGGCAATCTTGGCTGTAGTGCCTATAAGATGGAGGAGTCCAGGATCCAGACAACAAGAAAGAGAATGAAGAGCAAGCTCATGAACCTGGAGTTCAGGAGAGCAGACTTCAGCCTCCTCAAAGTTCTGCTTGGAAAAGATCCACAAGAAGAATCCCTGAAGGCAAAGTTGAGCCAAAGAACTTGGTTAATATTCAAAGATCACATCCTCCAAGATCAGGAAGGGTGCATCCCAACAAATATGAGGTCATACAAAAATGTCAGGAGGCCTGCATGGATGAATAAATATCTCCTGGATAAACTCAAAACCAAAAAAGGCGGAAGCAAGGATGAGTAACTTGGGAGGAATACAGACACATTGTTAAGAAAGCCAAAGCCCAAATGACCAGGGATGCCAAAATCTAACAAGTACTTCAAAAATACATCTTCAGTAAAGGTGAGACTATGGAAAATGTCAGCCCATTGTTCAAGGAGTGCTGGACCTGGTTATACAAGACATGGAAAAGGCCTTCTCTGCTACAGTCCTTACTAGAAAAAAGGTTCTTCAGATGATGGAGCAGAGTGTACCCTCAATGAGTCTGCAGACAACATTAGACTGGGAAGAGAGGCTGATAGGTCAGAAGCTTGTGCTGCAATCTAGAGGGATCTTGTTGGGCTGGAGAAAATGACTAGCAGGAACCTCGTGAAGTTCAACGAGGAGGCATGTAATGTACTGCATCTAGGAAAGTAAAAAAACATCACTAACTGGTGCTGGTGGCTGTCCAGCTGAAGAGCACCTTGGCAGAAAAGAACCTTGGAGTCCTGATGTACACCAGCAATGTGCTCTTGTTGCAAAGAAGGCTAATGGTATCTCAGGCTACATGATAAGAAGTATTGCCAGCAGGTCAAGGGAGGTGATTCTTCCCCTCTGCTCAGCACAGAGGAGGCCGCGTTTGGAGTTCTGTATCCTGTTCTTGGCTACTCAGTAAAACAGAGAGAATAACATGTTTGAGAGAGTCAACAAAGCACCACCAAGATGATTAAGGGATTGGAGCACCCATCATACAAGGAGATGATTGGAACCAGCTTGGAACCATTTAGGCTGGAGAAGACAAGGCTCAGGGGGAATCTCATCAATGTGTTTAAATACATGAAGGGAGTGTGTAGAGAAGGAGGAGCTAGGCTTTTGTTAGTGGTGCCTTGTGACAGCACCAGAGGCAATGGGTACAAACTAAAACAGTTAGTGATTCTAGATGAAACAGATTCTAGATGAGCATCAGGCAACACTTTTTTACTGTGAGACTGACTGAGCACTGGCACAGGTTGACCTGAAATATTGTGGACTCTCCCACCTTAAAAATCTTAAAAATCCATCCAACCATAATCCTGGGCAACTGGCTTTAGGTTGCCCTGTTTGAGCAGAGGTATTGGACCAGACAACCTCCTGAGGTCCCTTCCAACCTTGATCATTCTATGATTCTGAGATTCTGTGATTAGACTATCATATAGCTAAATTTGCAGCATATCACTCTGGTTTCTTTAGTGTCTCCTGTGTAACAAGATGATTAGCAGCATGATTATGACAGAGATCAAGACGTTGTGTTCTTGCTAGGGGATCTGCAAGCTACTGGTGCCTTCTTTTAAAACAAGTTAAGGTAAGAAGTGAATCATCTAGTTTCCTCAATATAATCATAAAATATAAGAGGGCAAAAAATAAGCTTGAGACACCTGCTGAAACATTGTCAAAACCAAGGCCTCCCTCTCCTTCTTGCTTTCCATCTTCCTCTCATCTCTGTGAGCACTGCTAAAACTGTGCTTTACAGAATTAATGACCTATTTTCATTATGTAGCCATTTGACAAAATTTTCCACTATTTTTCAGGTTGAAGATGGTGCTGATAAGGGATCTGGTATCTTCATTTACATAAATGAATACTTGGGTTAAAGCAAAGATGAGCCTTTAGAGATCATAAATGTTATACAGAGGTTCCATGGCATTACTAAATGGACGAGTATCTAATCCATTAGAGCAATATTTAGATTGATTTAAAAATTAGAACTTAGATTCTTAAATTGGGTCTGTTATTTTTGTTTCTAGGGTCACATTATATTACAGAATGTCAGTCTTAGTTATTCCCAGATATATGTCTTTTAGAACAATGCAGTATAATTTCCTTTTTCTGAATAGAGTACTAGATTTTGGATTTGACCTATAGATCATTCTGAAAAACTGTAGCTAGCTAACAGGAGAAGCCACTGTAACTCTTATGTTTTAACTTGGAAGGGCACAATGGATCATGTAGCACTCTACATTTTTTTCCTTCCTTTTTGTTTAATTCTTCTGTGATTAACATACAAACAAAATCTCTATATATTTTTAAAAGAAAAAGCTTGTATATGAAAGTAATTATTGTTTTCTGTAGTGATATTCACTGACACAACATTAGGAAAGAATCTGAAGTCCTGACATTCCAGATAGGTTTAATTTGGGCTTCAAGAGGAAATTGAAAATACAGCAATGAAGAACTTACTTTACAAGCTGAACTTTATTTTAAGATGATTTATTTGCCTGCTTTTTTCTTGCACTTCTGAAAGCACACAGTCAGAAGAAGATGAATGTACTGAGATAGAATAATTTTTAACAGAAGGTTTTCATGGTGTTTTAAGCTTTGAACACTACTTGCATCTTGAACAACTTGGGCAATGCTGTCTCAGTATTGTTTGAAAAACAACAAAGTCCCTTCATCAGGTTGCCAGTCTGGAAAAAAAATGACAAACAATTCCTCTACACTATTTTTTGAAATGCCGTGTTTTGATGGGTGAGACTAGATGTTTTAGATTGAGGACACTTCTTGCTTAGAGGGACAGTATCAATCTTGACATCTTTTTGCTTAAATGAAGGCTTTTCTTTGGTGTTAAAACCACCTTAGATACACAGACTTGACTTCTCTTCACAATACTACTATTTCTCTCACCATTTTCACAAGATATTGCTTGTTTTATTGCTTCTTTTGTTTTGAAAATACAAGCAGAGTTGTTGACATCTTTTCTTCTCCCAGTTTAAATGCCCTAACAGAATAACAATGTCACATTAATAACCATTTCCCAGAGAACGCCATCTTTGAATTCCTAGAGGAATCAAAATTGATATTCTCATGTCTTCCAGAATCACGCATGTTAACTGGATAAATTATGTTTTGTCTTTTTAAGTAAACCAGGTTTGAAATTCAGTGCACAATCCTCTTTAGTACAAATTCTACATGATGACTCACTCTAAGGTCTTCCCATCAGCTGGAAAATTTGACAGTCTTGCATTTTTATCTTTAAAAGGTAATAATTCTTTTTTAAAGCATGCTACCAACTTAGTCTCCAGTTGTATGAAGCACTCCTTTATGAGTTTTCAGATAGTCTGGGAAGAGGAAAAATGGTGCAGTTGATATGACAGGAGAGCTAGGTACACATGCTTAGTTTTGCCAGAGGTGTCTTCAGTGATATTAAGCAAGTTTCTTTATCTCCATTTTACTCTGTTTCATGCCAGCATAATAAGAGAACAGGATATTGCTTCTTCATTACATTGTTGTGAGGATAGGGAAAGCCTAATCATGGCCCAGTGTTGAAATCACTCAGCCAGTAACAAAAGACTGGAAAGTCTATTCTCTCAGATAAATTTGTTTTGATTGAACAGTTGTTCCAGAATTAAAGAGAAGGATTGTACTCCTCCAGTCAGCTGCAGGAAGACACAGATGAACAAAACTCTGTCCTGTTCATTGAGCCAAGCAATTTCTGTAGATAATTTTCAACATTTCCTATGCAATACCCTAAGCAGTAGATTTCTATGCAAAACTACCACCATTAATATCTTCATGTTCTAATTTAACACAGACAGTCCAAGTTGATTGCTTGATCTAAAAAATGTGCACCATTCTGAGTTTCCTTTTAATTTCATAAATTAATAATGCACTGGCTGCCTCTTAGGCCTTTCAAATATGTAAACTACCTATGTGGTTCTTTTAATCGCCAGAAAAGTATTTTTATCCAAACATCAGAACATTTCTTTTAATTCTGAACATATTCATCTGCACAAGTGTACATGAAGTCATTTCACTCTCTCATTTGAAATATTTACAAAAGAAATAAAATCAAATATTTATGTACATAGGAACTTCATTTTCATAAAGTCTTCAAATATGTTTCTTAAATGAAAAGGAAAATAAGAAAACAAAAATGTAGAAGGCATTTAAGAAATTACCAAACCCAGTGTAGTCTTCAGGTCAACATGCGTATCTCCTACTTTTTATAAGTATAAGAACATTTAAAGCCTATTCCAACCCAAACTATTCTATGATTCTATGATTTATTTCTATGTATTAAGATACATTTGAGACAAGAGTATATATTGAACATTTTGCAGGAAATTCCAGTGCTATAATGGTGGTTTTAAGCTCCATTATCAAGCAGAAAGTCTTATTAACTTCATATTAAAATTTTAAAATATTTTTGCTTGTTATTTCAATATCTTGGCAATCTCATTTTGGAGACATACTATATAAAAGTTATCTTTGTTTAACTGGTAATTTCTCTCAGTTTTATTTTCGTGTCATAATTCATACCTCAGTCATTAGAAATTTCTAGCTAAACATATAGAAATAAAAATGTGTCTCTTCTTTTAACTTTAGCACACTGTAAGAGTAAGTCTGGTCCCATGTAAGCAAATGGAAGCGATCTTATTAAAATTAGTATTGTTATTCTTCTCTTAGTTGCTACGTAAGACATTAGTCTATTACTTCTCTGTCAGTGGAAACATGAACAGCAGCTGTAGCTCAGATGAGCTTAAAAACTCATCTTTTAAGCAAGCAAGACTCTGGGTGCAGTCCTGTTTTCCTTTAGGCATGTTGCTTATGTGACAGCCTAGCAGGGGATAGCAACTTCTTCACCTGGTTCTGCTGTAAACATAAGGGATTAAGATTAAGTTCTCAATTCCATATTTCTAAGGACGTATGTTTAGAATGACCCTTGTCTGCAAACACTTCACAAATTAAACATCTTTAGTATGTGCTTTCTCCCTGAGTTAATGAACGTGCTTTGACCAGAGTAGCCTGATGCACTCTCCAGCTTAACCTAAAGGTTCAGTATGGCTCAAAAACTTCCAGCTAGAGTGAGACTGCACACAGCAGTTCCTCTTGAGCTCTAATTTTTATTGGGGAAAAAAAAAAAGATGCTCCATCTGGGCTAGCAGGAGGCTGTGTGTCTGAATGATTAGAGGAAAAAGGACCTTAGGATGCAACAGGTCTGTTTCAATGGGAATTAGAAAGATTTAGTAAAAGGGATGAATGTGTATAACAATACATGTTTGCATATGTCTTTGGAAGGTAAGGACATGCATTTGTTATAAATTCAGCTCATATATAAACAATTATTTTAATATAAAATATGTTTATATTTTAGGCATGAAAACAGTGTTCAACTATATTGGTTTGCTTGAGGGTTTTCTTATTACGTGGTTTTTGGTTTGGTTTTTGTTGTGTTCCTCCCTACCCCCTGAAGATGCTTACATCTACATTTAAAAAAAAAAAAAAACATTTTAGGGACAATTTTGGAAACTGAAAGCTTTTGGTTCTGAAGTGTACAATAAATCATTTTACTTATATTTATTAAACTGTGAAATCCTTTGAAAAACATGGATGGAAAAAGAAATAAGTCAATTGTCACCCTGTAGTTGAGGGCTATAGCACTACTTCTTGTCAATACTGGAAAAAATAATATAATATGGAAGCTAAAGTAAGAATATTTCGGACACTATGCCATTATACTTTCAACTAGGAGAAGAGATTATTTGTAGTATAGAAACTCTATAATGAAAACAATCCTCAGAGTTTATGTTATAAAGTAGAATTTTCATTATTTTTGAGTGAAATTTTATAGAAAATAGACCAAGAGAATACTCATTATGACTTTGTGAACAGAAGGGCATAGCTCCTTGGCAAGTCCAAGGACAGGAAAATCTCTGTGTTTATGTCTTCCTGACTGTTTATGTTTTGTCTAGTATATTTATGATCCTTATTAGCAAATACAATTTTTTTTAATTGTAAATAAATAGCCAGCATTAAAATCTTATTCCCCTTAAGCACTTCTTCTAGAAATCTGAGTTATTTTAGTAAAGCATCATATGCATTATTGTAACACTTGCCAGAATGACGCTATATAATAATACTATCTTTGTTCATACAGTTGCCTTTAGAACAGAAATATTATTTTAAGATAGGTAAAAAAGTCTGAGGAAAACACAGTCTTTCCTTTTATTTTTATGCTAACTCTTTAGTTCATATACATTACATTGTTAGAACTATTGGAGGACTTTGAGGTGCAGAACCCTTTTATTCATTCTTGTATGTCTTCTCAGCAGTTCTTAATAAATACCAATGATCAAAACTCTATTTATGGTGCTTATCTATAAATGTTTTAAACATAGTCATTCTCATTATCCCTTTCAAAAGTAGGTTGCTTCAGAAGACTACTTCTTAAATTTTTTTTTCTGTCTCTTTCAACTTCACAGCATAATTTAATGTATCTACTTTTTTAAAGACCAAAGCAAAAGTTCTCCTTTCTCCTACCAAAAATTAAGTTATCTGATTTTATTTCTTATTATAAAATGTTTTTATTAGAATTCAAGGACTTTTTCAATCACAACTCTACCATTCTTCCAATAACTTACAACTAATGCAATTGCCACAAAAAAAAGGAGGGGGCGGGAAGGTTTCTTTTGAGTAGTTTCTACAAACAAATAAAACAGGTAATATTCATAAATTTTGCATAGGTACCGACAGATTACCCCTCATCAAGAGAAGTGTTGCAGTTTTTTAGACTGCTAAAACACTCCTCAAAACTAGGAAATATCTCTTTAATTGTAATGCCCCTTGGCAACTAGCAATATATTAAAACTTGTTTAAATATTTCAAAATGCCTCCAAACTCACACTGAATGCCTAGTTTGGAATTAATGTTACTGACAGGTTATGAGGCCATTTCTGAAGAAACACTGATAAAGAGACTCTCCCTTATATAAAGCAACATAAAATAACACAAGCCATAAAAATACTTGGAGATATTCCTAACTAAAAGATTTGGTCCTGAAATGAAGAAATACAGAGAATGTTGAGATGAAAGGGAGACATGAAATTTGTTTTAGCACTTTGCAAAAAAAAAAAGAGGAAAATAAGACTTTTGTCAAATTCATTATCATATTAGAAATTAAGTATGCATTTTAAGGGCAAGAAGAGGTTTTGAATAACAAGTGAGGAGGGCTGTTTGTTTCCATAGTTGTTTTCACAGAAATTAGGTTAAAAAAGTTGAAAATTAAACATTTACATTTGCATAGTTTTGAACCTGCTTTTATCTTTTCTTTAAAACCAGAACTTAGTGCTTGGTAACTGAAAGCTGATGCTGAAAAGTAATCATGTCATTTCAAGATACTGATGTTAAAGGAAATGCATACATCAAAATTCATGATAAAATAGCAGGTGTTAGCAATACTGACATAAACATAAAGTTTGGACTTTGAGATTTCTAGCATCTAAGACAGCCATGGAGACTCAATTTTTATCACTGTGGAGGTCTGACAGAGGATTTACAATTTTGTTCTCATCAGCACCACGCAAATTTCTGTAAAGGTCATTGCTGAATGGCAACCAAACGGCAGGTGACGCTGAACGGTTGCCTTGACAGTATAGGGGGTGAGAGAAAGTGAGAATTGAAATCTAGCTCTCCTGGATGCTGTGGTGCTGGATACTGCCCTCTCCCTCAACTCCCACTTCCTTCCTCTATTTATTTATTTATTTATTTATTTATTTATTTATTTATTTATTTATTTATTTATTTATTTATTTATTTATTTATTTATTTATTTATTTATTTAACTAGAAGTTTATTTTTTTAATTTTACCAGAAGTTCACTGAAAGTTTGAAAGGCTTCAAATGTGGTGTAAGTATTGGTAGGTCATTTATCTGCTTGTCAAACACCACACAGAGCATAAAATAATTGCAGAGGTCCTATCATGTGAATGTATATACTACATAGGTGCAACACATTTTTATTACATGGGACGTCTGAATGAGGAATGAAGTTCTACAAATATTTAATGCAAATGAGAGCATACACACATCTGAGGAGTCCTGCTGGTTTCAGTGAGGCATCTCACATGCATAATGAGCAAGCATTGATACGGTTCTGTGATGAGTAAGGTTCAGCTGGAATCTTGTTAAAGTTGATTATAAATTTAGATAACACAGGAATCAATCTGTGCATATTTTCTACGACTTTGCATTTGGTTTGAGGCCATGTTTGTAGCTAATTGTTTTAAATAGTGGCAATAATGCTCTTATTTTATCAACTTATTTAATTAAAGAAAGTCACATAATATTGAAAATTTATTCTGTTGTCTTTTTTTTTTATTTTTTAAAAATAAGCCTAAATACACTTTAAGTATTCTATGCCAAAGGTAACTTGAAAATTACAAGCTAAATGTTTTCATACCATGTTTTCACAGAGTTTCAGCAATTCCTATGTACTTTACAGACTTGTCTCTGAACTGGAAAGGCACCGAGACAGACACATATGGCAACACCAGTGCATGTCATACACATTTCAGCATTTTTGCAGCTCTGATTCAGGCACTCACAAGACAGGATGTTGAATCAACTTTTTTTCATGAAAGCTACTCTTGGAAAGGAAGGGAATTTAATTGAATGTGCGTGTTGAGGAGCAGAAAGGTACTGGATGTCTGAAATTAAGTTTGTCTGTAACCTTCAAGGCACTATGCAAACTAATGAGATGCAGAAGAATTGCCACTACATCCGTTCCTGTTTGCTCACATTTAAGATGAACACTTAAAAAAAATCATATTATGGAGCCGTATTTGTTGAAAACGGTATAATTTATGCATACATATTCATGCTGTGTATTTAATGCTTGAGGAAAGGAACTAAATGGGGTACTTATCTTCCCCTTTCTATTAATATTTAATTAAAAGCTGAAGGAGATCATATTTTGACAGATACCCTCTTAGCCATAGGAAATATACATCTGCAGTAGCAGTTTTCTTGTTTGATCTCATTTTTTTGGGTCAACTTACACAGACACAGACACATGCACACTCTGCATTCCATTATAGGAATACAATGCTGTTAGTAACTTTTTAAGCTTGAAGACAGTGAAATTATATCACACTTCTTTTGACTCCTGATCAAGAACTGTAGCTGGAGCATGAAAGAAAAAAATACAAGAAAAAAACCAAAAAGCCCAAACAAAAAAAAACTAAATCAAAAATAGAGAAAAGGCTTTGAAGATTTGAAATGCTGAAATTAATAACTCTGAATTCTTAAAGCGGTTTCTTGTTCACAGGAGCATTTGTTGCCTTGCTAATGATCTGGTTTAGAAGCGTATCTACTGCTCTTTTAAACTCATACAGAAGTTTGAAACTTCACAATTAACTGTTTCATTGAGACTTCTGAGGGGGGAAAGAAAAACAAAACCCTACCAAAAAAAGACACACAAAGCCAAAAAAAACCCAGTATCATGAGATCCAAACCTTTTTATTTAAACAAGTGATTTCTAACTGTAATAGTACAAAATTGCTAGGCAAGTTCTCCACTCATGGCACAGTCAAAAGTCCCAATGAAATCAAAGTCTATCTAACTGGGATCTAACATAAACTGTGCTTAACATTTTACAGGTATGTGGTCTTGAAACACTGTTAAAGAAAGGGAAAATTTCTTGTATTCCTACCTTACAGCTGTGTAACTCAAGACAAAATAATTCCTTGTGTTTTCATATTGCACACACAAGCTAATCCACAGGGCTTCAAACTGATGAAAATGTCTCTTTTCAAATAAATTAAAGACTGCACGATGAATTTCAGAAGTGTCCCTGTTCACACTTCTGAGTATTTCTGATGAATTATTACTCTAGAGGCCAAATATCCTGACAATGATTTACAGACTTTCTGAATAAAATTGTTCCAGAAGAGAAAAGGCTCTCTGCCACAGGAAAATGTAGAGACACTTGGAAATTACTTTGTTGTTACTGATTCCTATTATTAAATATAAATATTAGTGTAAGACTGATGTCTCTTAATACTACCAAAAACATTCCCTCTGTTATTGCAATCTCATATGAGCCGAGGCAGTGAATAAAAGTGCAATACAGTTTTACTCTTCAATATTTTTGTGCTGATATCAGTAAATGTGACGGGTAACCGAGGAAGAGAAGTAGTACTCTTGTAAATATAACATTAACATTTAGGCAGTACATTAACATTTAGGTAGTACATAATGATGATTTTCACTAGGATCCATATGCCAAGATGCTTGGCATATGGATTTCCTGGTTAAAAAAAAATATTAGGGAGGATAATAAAGAATAAATAATAAGAAAAAACTCATATGCATTGAAAAATTGTTTTGAGACATTGTATTATAGACTAACCAGGGCAAAAGTTATTAACTACATATAAGAGCAGTATCTAGTGCACTTGTGTAAAGACCATGCGCCTCTAAGCCTACACCTGCCATGTGACCAGACATCCCTGTGCATACGCATTATGCATGAGCTCCACATATTTAACAAAACTGATATGTCTCCAAGGAATTCTATCTACTAACGTAGGCACTGCTTAGTGTATATCTCCTTTTACTAGAACTTTACTCACTGGACTTTTTGAAGAAGGGAGTTTCATACCATATTTATTCTGGCTGAACATTTTTAGTTTTAAAGGCTGAGTTTTTCTGCATGTCTGTTAGTGCAGCTCTAAGTAGCACAATGCTAGGGGTACCTGAACATTAAAAAAAGGCAAGTCATATACTTTGTAACAAAGTGTTATTATAAATAACTTCGATTGGTTGGAACACGTAATAAAAAGTTCTGTTCTTCAGCAAAAACTAACAAAATTAAGTCCTTTCTGTGTAACTGTGGAGGCCCATTTCTGATGTCTAGGTGACAGTGCAGTGGTAATTTCAGTAAGTTTTATGT
Source organism: Clamator glandarius (assembly GCA_033459285.1). Lineage (NCBI taxonomy): Eukaryota > Metazoa > Chordata > Aves > Cuculiformes > Cuculidae > Clamator > Clamator glandarius. The sequence continues at coordinate 124,270 of JAUNZM010001119.1, read as the reverse complement.
CAGGACAAGAACATCTAATAGGCTTTTGTCAAAAACAAACACTGAAAGCTATAAGCCTCTCACCTGGCTTTCTGTCTGAATAATTGACCCTGTCCTGTTCCTTTCAAGAAAACGTCACAGACCCAGCTGCTCTGGAAGTTTAACCACATGTATGCATGGAACACAGTCCACAACATCTTTTCTCTGTAACTCATCTATTTCCATCACCCTGAGCTACGTCTGAGTTTCCTCTATGTAGAGTACAAAAAAAAGGAATATATTTTAGTCAAAGGTTACTTGTGTATAACTCAGAGAAAGGCAAGGATATTTTTGAATGATAAAACCAAATTATTGCCTTGAGTTCTTGTGATTTATGCCTCTTCTTTGCTTATTATCAGTCAAGTTTTTCTTTATGAAGTTAAACATTCATCCAAACAATCTGTAAAAAGAAAAAGAAAAGTAGGTTTCAAGTGACTTTGGGAATGATTTGCAAAAGTGTTAGATGACAAAGAGCTCTAGATCCATCTGAAAATTTGTAAGAATTGTACACATTCATACCAATATGATTCTTAAAAAACACCCAAACCAACCAGACAATAATAAAAACCTCCCAATATTTGATTCTAGAGAGGAATCAAGCCTGTCACAATCCTGTTTTTAACAAACTGGTATTTCTTTTTTAAATTAAGGTGGGATTAAGGAGAGGCATTAATGCATTATCTTAGACAATCTGGTTACGGAGAGTTTAAACTCTGAATTCCCAGACAAAAGCAATTCTGAGATATTAATCTTCTTTCTAGGAGTCCCACAAGCTTCACTTTTTTTCACTGTTCCCAGAAGAAGCCCCTGCACCAGTCTGTTCCTGTCCCTGCTACTCTGCCATCACATAAACCATGCTTATTAGCTTCAGGTCATTGTGATTTTTTTAGGCAGGTAGATCCACTAGGCAGGAAAGAAAGATGGAACAGAAGCTACAGCATCATTGTGAAATACACCACAAAGATTGCTCCTGACATTTAGGCCAATGGATGCAAAGCGTTCTATGTTCCGGTTACTGATAGTGAACTTGAAACAGATCATCTATTTCCACTTTGCACTGCATATGTACCCAGACTGGGGCTTCTACTGCTTTGAGAGAATGCTCCTTTGATGTCATGTGTGCTTACAGGGCTGAATTTTAGCCCGCTAGATCAATGTTTTAATAGACTAAAAGCAGGAAAATACATTGCCTGCTCTAGATGCTGAGACGCAGATGAGATCTCTGAGGGACAAATCTATTTAAAAGACAGAGGACAAGACTGAGGCAAAGTTAATGCAGTCTTGTCTGTACTGCCTTTCTCAGAGCGATCCCCACATTCGAAAACTTCAAACAGGATTTGTTTTAGAAAGAGCTAGATATCGCAATCAAAGAGAGAACCAGGTAGAAAAGGAAGATGTGCTTACCAGAGGTAGTCAGGGAATTGGAATCGGAATTAAGTAGCAAAAAGGGGACTAAATTATGTATAAACATTGCCATTTCTATGGTTAAATGACATTTCAGAAAGACCAATGAGCTGTCTATGCTACCATTTAAGACTTTCTTCCATGCGTGAGGTGCATCATAATAGAAAGCTCTGGTGTAGTCTTTGAAATGCTTCCTACATAGGTTGGGATGAAGGCAGATAAGTAGGTTTTCCACACCTTGTTATCATCTAAGAGATAACAAGGCCAAAATAGAGTACGATGGACATCTCGGTGGGTAGAATGGAAAGATGCTAATGTAGGATCAGTTTGATCAAGGGAATAAGCCTGGAAATATAGAACAGAGTAGAATAGAGTAGAACTGAACATTAAGGTAGGATAAGGTAGGAAAGGATAGGAGAGGGTAGGAAAGGATAAGAGATGATAGGAGAGGAAAAGAGAGGGAAGGGAAGGGAAGGGAAGGGAAGGGAAGGGAAGGGAAGGGAAGGGAAGGGAAGGGAAGGGAAGGGAAGGGAAGGGAAGGGAAGGGAAGGGAAGGGAAGGGAAGGGAAGGGAAGGGAAGGGAAGGGAAGGGAAGGGAAGGGAAGGGAAGGGAAGGGAAGGGAAGGGAAGGGAAGGGAAGGGAAGGGAAGGGAAGGGAAGGGAAGGGAAGGGAAGGGAAGGGAAGGGAAGGGAAGGGAAGGGAAGGGAAGGGAAGGGAAGGGAAGGGAAGGGAAGGGAAGGGAAGGGAAGGGAAGGGAAGGGAAGGGAAGGGAAGGGAAGGGAAGGGAAGGGAAGGGAAGGGAAGGGAAGGGAAGGGAAGGGAAGGGAAGTCAGAAGGGACCTACAGATATCTAGACCAATTGCCTTCATCTACTTTAACTGCCTAATTGAAGAATACCAAAGGATTTCTTCAACATCCTTTTGAACAGATGAAAATGGAACAAGATAACATCTGTTAGTGTCAGAAAATAAAAGATCATCATAAACTAAATACAGGAAGATGGGCTGAAAAATGATCTAACAGTTGTCATAAACATGCAGTCTTACAGATGCTACATAGACCTTATGTACTTAAAAATTATATTGATGTACATATTATTTTTTATTATTTAAATGTATTGCTTCAAGCGTCGCACAGGAAATACTTTACCCTTACAATGTGATTCATAAGATTTTTTATTTTTTTTTAAACTTTAAAATTTAGATTTTTGCCATAACAAAGCTGATGTAAAAATATTCTTGCTGGCATATGGATTTCTGTAAATAAGGAAAGGATCATATCATTCCAAATATCAATTTTATTTATTTCTCCTTTTGAGTTGGTCCACAAGTGTCAAATCAGCCAATCCATAGCAAAAAAAAAGGAACAGCTCAGGAACATTAAATATTTAGTCTATTTCTATAATTCATAGGAGAACCAAAAATATACCTCTGAAATTATGTTCATTCAAATGTAGGAGAAATGTTGTTGTAATTTTCTTGCATGGGATGGAAATATTAAATAACTTTTAGGATCATCCTGGCCTAGCTTTACATGCAATATGCCATCAGTTAGAGGTCACATGAAGTACTTAAAGTAACCTTCTAGTGTTTAAAAGCGAAGTGCAGTGATAGGATGAAGGATAACAGTTATAAACCGAAAGAGGGTAGATTTAGATTAAGAATATTTTTTTTTTATTGTGAGAATGATGAGGCACTGGAACACATTGTCTAGAGAACTCATAGATACTCCATCTCTGGAGGTGTCTAAGGTCTTATTGGATGAGATTTTGAGAAACCTGATGTAGTGGAAGATGTCTCTGCCTGTGGCAGAGGGGCTGGAACTACTTGATCTTTAACGTCTCTTCTGACACAAACTGTTCTATGATTCTATCCTGTGAAAGTGAGGATATCAAAACAACCGGCTTATAGAAGGAAATATAAAGATTTCTTTTTTCCCTCAGAGATATAGGTAGTTGTTTATGCACTCATTTTCTTTTTAAATGGAAACTAGTATGGATCATTACCATCTTCTGTCTGTGAATTAGCAAGAATTTTTGCTATCAGAAAGAGTATAACTTATGAAAAAAAGCTTTTGAGCTGTTATGAATGTGCAAAATGATAAACACACGTGACACTGATCTTCAAATGACATCTGAAAAGCAGGATCATAAAATTATACTGTTTGTCTCCTGAATTTTCACCCATATTTTCTTAATGTTCATTTAACTAGCACAACCTTGTTACTCAGCACCGTTATCTAAGGCAATCAAGACCCTAAACATATTTCTGTAATACTTATGTCAGTTAATAGTCATCCAATACATTACTTAATTGAAAGGCAAGTTATGTGTTTACGAATACTTTTTCCCCTGGAACGACCTTTACGAAGTGTGTACACACACACACTTATATTAGTCACATTCTGGAACATAGTCAATATAGAAGACCAGGGATGATATGAACAGGTTTTCTCACTATCTGCAACATTTCTGTGATAAAAAGAACTGAAATAGTATGTAAGTTCTACAAGGTCTTTAAATTATAGCCTAATTCAAACTTAGGTAAGGAAGGATTTATTATTTCTTTAAGGTTCAAAATAAATACAAATAGTCTGTTTACCTTTACAGCTCTGCCTATTATAGCAGGCACATACTCTTTGATCTCCTTTGGCATAAGCTTTCTAAAAACATCTCTTTTGGTTTCAGTGACATAACATAAGATTTCAAAGTAGTCTGTCTGCGCTCAAGCTTTTATATTTATACCTCAGTAAAAATGTTGTCAGCTCATTATGTGAGCAGAAAACCAGTAGGCATAATGCACATTTCTCAGTTCCCAAATCCTGCTTCATTTCCCAAATCCTGCTTTGATTAAATTGCTGTCTAGAGGAAATTATAGAAATGACTATAGAAACGACTATAGAAACGTAGTCTCAATTTAAAGTAAAAGTGCAGAATAAGCCCCTGAATTACCACAACTGACCCTACCTAAATTTCAGAAAGATAAGCCTAAGTAGTTTCAAAAGGGACCAGAAAGTAGTAATGTTGTTTCCTTCTCTTTCTGATTTTTTCCCCCTCTGCCTAGATTTCTTCACATTACAGGTTTGTCATTGATGCCTGTAAGACTGCTATAAAAGATATTAAGATGTTTTAGTATACAGTAAGTTTAGAGCTATAAAATAGTTATCTATTAAATGCTCATTCCATATCTAGTTACACAGTTACAAAGATGTGACATCTTTCTTACTTAGGAGTGATCAAATAATGTCAAAGACTCTCTATTTTTTATTCTTAAGTCAGCAAATATATGTCCATATGGGAAATACAAACAGTTCTGAAAGCTTATTTCTTACATCATTTAAAAAAAAAATGTTGGAGGGCTGACTCACTAAGTAAAATCATACCATGTGTTTTAAAAAGACAAGGAAGACAAAAAAAATTGTATGCACATTCCCTTATTGCTTCACACCTTTTTTGCTTTGTTGTGAATAATTTCACACGACATTGAAAAGGACAATGAGCCCAAAGGCTCTCAAGTTATTCTTCAGAAAACAAAGTGAACTCCACTGGCCCAAATACACCTTGTGATGATTACTCACTGCATTTTTCAAATGCCTGCTGAGTAAAAAAATTGGTACATGGTAACAGATCTGTGTTTTTATAAATTGCTAAAAATAAAAATGCTTTGGAGAATTGTAATTGTTTTAACAAACAAGTATTGTATACTTCAATATATGAAGGAAAGGAAAAAGTTAATTTTGTCTTCATATATTTATCATGGCTAAAGTAAATAGATTTTGGTACTTGGAATTGTTTTTCCTTTTTTATTTTTTCTTGTTTAAAAAAATCCCCTCATATTTCTTAAACTGAGGTTACAAATTCAGCTTTCTGTTTTCATTTTCCTATAGCATATGTGTTGTAAAGTACCAGAAGTATCTTATGTGATATCTGAGTCCAGTTTGGTACCCAGAATATTGTTATTACATTGTTTCTACACTGCTGATAATTTATTATATTTGCCCTGAAAAAGCAGACGTATGAGCACACTGAGTAGTTAAGATGATCCGTTTTGACTTATGTATTGAGAAATTGCATTGACAAGATAATGTTGAATTACTGGCAGCTTGTGTATGTTAAGTCACTCTAAGGCTTATTTTATGGATCATTATTTTGAAATAGTTTTAAATAGACAAGGTTGACTGTTGAAGACTCCATTTGTTTTTCTTTTCACATGCACACACACATGTGCTGGAGTGAAGTTAGATGAAAAATGAAGCTGAAATTAGCAGTAGCCCAAGGGCATTGCTGTAATTACTAGGCCGTTTAAAATATATCAGTATCATGTCTAATATAATAAAAGTAGAGTCATAGCTATAGCACAATTAAGAGTAAGAGACTATGCAAAAGGCTGTCAGATTCTGCTGTTATCCTGCATTGAGAGGCCCTTGTCGCTAAGGGCCTGGGCAATGCAGGTAGAAAGGCCTTTTGTGAAGGCTCACACCTTTCTGGTGTGCTGAGCATTCCTGGAGCGGGGCTGGTTCTTTGGGAAGTCTGGTTGCCAATGAATACCTAAGGCCTGGCGGTATCTCAGTAGTGGGAGACCAGAGCAGCACTGCAGGCCAGCAGCGCCAGGGGACAGCTCTGGGGGTCACATCCCTTGGCCATCACAGACACAAGCTTGTAAGCCCCCAGTGCAGCATCCTGCAGCCATGCTAGCCAGGACTGCCCTGTGTCAACAACCTGTAAGGTGCAGGAGAGCTCTGCTGGAGCACAGGGGTTTGTGCGTTTTGCACGCTGAGGGTGGTGAAACACTGGAACAGGTTGCCCGGAGATAAGGTAGATACCCCATCCCTGGTGAAAACCAGAGACAAGATGTTTACATCTCTGCCAGCAGTTAAAACATCCCTGGGACTGCTCCAAGGCATGGAAACACTTGTGTCCACACCGTTACATGCTGCCACTTTCCAAGTCATTGTGGCCACATGCAAAGTGCCTTTGGGAACATTTGCTCTATCATTTCTGCTGACTCTTGAACTGCCTGGGAGCGTGCAGGTGGGCTGGGCCACAGCCACAGGGGCTGCTGGCAGCGCACCACTGCGGGGGACTCTTCTGCCATGCCCACAACAGTGTCTGGTGGCCCTTCTGTCTGTGGGTACCAGCAGCAGGATTAGCCTAGCACAGCCCTTCCGAGGTTATCATCCCCTGTCAGCGTACCAGCTGCTCTGCACGAGGGGCTTACAGCCTGCAAATGCACCCACGCAAGGAGGAAGACGAGAGAAAACAGCCTGACTTTCCCTCGCGTGCAGAGAGGGAGCCACACTGCAGTGCCCTGATGCTCTGTGCAACCTCCCCATGGGGATTTCAAAACGCCTCTCAGAAGAGGGCGCTGCAGGGGAAACTGAGGCACCGTGGGTACGGGGCTTGCAGAAAGCTCCACGGGGCAGTAGACCTCTTCTCCTGCTCCCCAGACTGGGCTCTCTCTATGACCCTGCCCTGCCAGACCTCCCAAAATGACAATCACCAATCTCACCTCTTCTGTGGGTGAAAACTCAACTTGCACGTTGCATCGCTGTCCTGGCGAGAGGGCTGAAGCCAAGGGCAGCGCAGTGAAAACACAAAGCTTGCTACTCAACTCCTGCAGCAGCTTCTCTTCCACGTTCCATATCACACGATTGTCCACCTGAGCAGAAAAACCAGCAGTGTGAGGTCTCCTTGGTCTGGGAGGACAGACTCTCATTCCTGCATTGCTCTGAAACACTGTCACGGTGCCAAGAGCATCCATATTCAAAGCAGCCACGGCCACCACTGGCCTGGAACTGGACAGCAAACATGTATGCAGGGTGAGCAGATGGGAAGGCGCTGTTCTCAGAAGACGAGGAACAGGTGGAGGTAGCAGAGAAGCAAAGGATCACCTCATGAACAGGTCCAGGTGAACCAGCCTTGCTCTGGACCCTCAAAAGCATCCTTGAACGAACTACAGGCCAAGTGCTCAAGCAATCACAGGGGCACAAAAGGCAAAAGAGCCACAGAAAATGCAACCAAGAAGTTACATGTTACAAGTTGTCTGTGCTTTACCTTCTCAACAGGCTCACTGATGGGAACCTGCAGCTGACTGGGGAACTGGACAGTTTCTTCCTGGCACTGCCCAGTTTGGCCAGCAGAGAAGTCCAGCCTGTCCTTGGAGAGGCAGAGGGATGGCAGAGTCTCATTGGCACGGAGGCAGGAGTGAAATGTGGGGCCTTCTGATACCTAGTGAAAGAAAGAGCATCCAGCTGAGAGTCCAGGTGACACCTACTGCTGTCCCTGACCAGCCACCTGCCCTGAGAAGGGGTGCAGGCACAGGGAGCTGAGGAAGCAGGTGGTACCTCAATAGGCAGCAGCACGTCCAGGGCTGTGGTCTGGATACAGGGGTTCGGAAAGTAGACTTCTCCCTGAACAGTGACCTGTTCCTTATGATGGTGCTCAAGAAAACGTATCTTCAGAACCTTCTCCACCTCCCTGCTAGTCAAACCCTCTTCATAAGCAGGATTAAATCTGATGGAGAGATGACATTCCTCCCCTACCTCCAGCTTCACAGGCAGCAAGGAGATGGAAGGGTATTAACCACTGTGTGATGAAGCCCCAAGGTCTGATGGCACAAAATATCTTAATGCTCAAAGCTGGCCCTCCATGTGGGCTTCGCAGTTCATCCTTCACATCCTTTACAGTGTGTGCCAGCCTGCAAGCACCACAAGACTAGTGTCTGAGACCATCTTAGGCTAATAGCTCTGTGCTCTTCATCAGTACAACAGGGAAATAAATCTTGCTCTACTGAATTCTGGACCTACAAAAGCTGTGTGCTAAATACATAACCGAATTGGCACCCTGGCAAGCCAGGGCCTTTTGCCCTGACTCTAGAGGAACTCCTTTAGCCTCATGCTCAACACAAGCCCCGTGGCATTGCATCCCCACTCTTGCTGCAGCCAATTACAGGCACAGCACAGAAGCAGTGGCTGTGCCTACAACAGCACATGTTTAGTAAAGACGGTGTCCAACATCTTCCACTAGCAATAGAGCAGGTGCCAGGCTCCTCAGCCTTCCTGAAGGAAGGCCTGTCCTCAAAGAGACCAAGCAGCTCTTGCGTTTATCTGAGGATGGCTGCTGGAGCACTAAGACAGCTTCCAGGAGACAACTTTACCACATGGCTTGCTCAGACCCAGCAGCCAGCTCCTTTCTCTTCATGTCTTGGAGCCAAGATGCATTTCCCCAGTTCAGAGGACCTTCAGCAGCTTCAAATCTACTGTCGAAGACCAGGTTGCATGAGGCTTTACACAACCTGATCCACAGGAAGGTGTCCCTGCCATGGCAGAGGGGTGGAACTGGATGGGATTTAAGGCCCCTTCTGACCCAAACCATTCTATGATTCGGTCATTTAGTCCAGGCGAGTCTCCTGCTGACTCCAAAGAGAAAAATTCTCTCCTGGAGGGCCTCCCAACAGAAACACACCACCACGTGTCTCCTCTTCAGTCCCCCCCCCCAGCAGGAAGCTCCATCTCTGCTCACCTCAGTATCTGCAGGGAAGGGCTGCCCGTCTGCATAGCAGATTGAGAAGGGTTCCTCTAAGGCCAAGAATACGTTGAGTGGCAGGAGGCAGGTGTTTTTTAAAGAAAAGGGCTTATACTGAAGAGTCAAGATGTCACTGGGTTGCTACAGAAACAGAAAATGAGAGAAATACACCTGAACCGGCCATGGACTTCATTCCCTTTCTGATGTATTTAGAATTTTCATCTCTATTTACTATTTCTATTAGTTTGTACTCTTCTAAAAGTCTTTTCTTCTAAATATATCAGATGCTTTTCATGATTAGAAACTACAGCATCCCTTGAGGGAACAGGAAAACAGTTTCATGCACAGATGAGAGAAAGGGACCCTGAGTAGAGGCAGCTGCTTGAACAAGATCAAACCCAGAAAGTGAACCCAGATCATCTGTCTGCAGTTTTTATCCTCTCTTGGGTAGAATGGCACAAGATGTTTTTCACTCCCATACAGCAATTTCTTGCAACCTTATTATTTTTCGTAGCCTTATAAAAAGCCGTGAAGTTGGTCAGAGGAGACAAGCAAGCAGCATGTAGTCCAAGGTGGAGAGCCTGTAGTAGCTGAAGGTTAGTTTTGAACTTCTACATGCACATACAGCCAGCTAGAAACCTCGGCAGTCCAGCTGCAACATGACTCCTGATGGCCCTGCTGCAATGACAGCACATCTGTGGCTCCAAAGCTAACCAAAGCATAAGCTGTTTCTTCTTCATTATGCACTGCTCTTTGCTTCCTGCATGGTTTCTAGAAATTAGAGAGTGCTTGCAAAACTAGTTCTGCATGTATTGGTATCAAACACCTGCCGTGTTATAGCACTCGATAAATCAGAGTGCACGACACCAAACAGACCACAGGCAGACATCAGGGATAGGTGAAAACCTTCTAATTAAACCTGAACTGCCTGCTCATGGGATTTTGTGCTTCTCAGGACACCTAAGAACTAAAGGAGAGACCTGAAAACACAGAAACTAAACAAACAAGTAGCCTCTCTTTTTTTAGACACCTCAAGGAAGAGAGTGATAATGCAGGAGTCAGGATCCAGAGACTGAAGGGCTTCTGCATTGGTGTTACCACTGCTGCAAGAGGACTCCTGCAGGTCCTTTGAAGAAAGCAAGGCTGAGGGAAATGCAAAGCGCTTGCATCCACATTAATGCAGAGAAGGCAAAGAGAGACAGGAGATGACAGGTTTTCCTCATCAGCCTGAGGAGCTGACAGGAATCTGGAGCTGACTGGTTTTTCTCAGCTGCCCTACGTGATTGGTGTTCAGACTTCACTGTGCCTTGAAGCATCCTTGCAAATGTCCCTCTGTGAGTGTGTCTCTCTAGAGGTGGCCATAATCCCCTTTGACAGATCAGCTATCACCAAAATAAAACCAAGATGAAGTTAAAAAGCAGTCGCATCTCTAAAAACAAGCTCAATGAGTTTACAAAGCACCTCAGGATGGGTTTAGCATCGCCCAGCTGCAGCGATCTGCTCTCCCACCCACAGTCACTGTCTGTGCAAAGCCCACAATGTTCTTGGGGGTCCCACACATCTCACCTCATGCCCTCGGCTCAGCAGCTCAATCCTGTCTCTGCATCAAGAAAAGTAGAACAGACCTGACAAGACTGTCCCCGGCCCCATCTCTGTGCCAATGGCAAAAGCTTGGTCTCACTCAAATCAATCAGCAAAGCTCCAGAGACTGGCAGAAGCTGTTCAGCTTCCTCCTTTGAACATAATCTCACACACCCCGCACAGGCTTTCAGTCATCAGCCACACAATTAACTGCCAGGAGGCAATCCAGAGCCTTACCTTCTCGACCCGGAAAATGAGTTCCGTGGAGGACAGTTGCAGAGCAGGAGCAATGAACTCACACGTGACATCCACCTGCATCATCTGCACCTTTTCTTCCTTGCTCCCCACGATGGCGTGCCACAGCAGCCGCTCCTTCACCACCTGTGCATGAGAGCTGCATGTTACCCAGCAGGTGTGACCAGGGCACCCAGAAAACACACGGCATGTGCTCCCCACCTGACTGTAGGCATAATGGATTCTGATAGCCTGCATGAAATTGTGTCACGGGAACTTGGCCATCATCCACCAGCAGGTAGTACTGCTGTAAAGTTATGGCCATTGAATCACACAGAATCACAGAATAACCAGGTTGGAAGAGACCCACCAGACCGTCGAGTCCAACCATTCCCACCAATCCCTAAATCATGCCCCTAAGTACCTCATCCACCCTCACCTTAAACACTTCCAGGGACGGTGACTCAACCACCTCCCTGGGCAGACTGTTCCAGTGCCTAACCACCCTTTCCGTGAATAATTTTTTCCTTATCTCAAGGCTAAATCTCCCCTGGCGGAGCTTGAGGCCATTCCCTCTCGTCCTGTCCCCTGTCACTTGGGAGAAGAGGCCAGCACCCTCCTCTCCACAACCTCCCTTCAGGTAGTTATAGAGAGCAATGAGGTCTCCCCTCAGCCTCCTCTTCTCCAGGCTAAACAACCCCAGCTCTCTCAGTCGCTCCTCATAAGATTTCTTCTCCAGCCCCTTCACCAGCTTTGTTGCTCTTCTCTGGACTCGCTCCAGAGCCACAACATCCTTCTTGTGGTGAGGGGCCCAGAACTGAACACAATACTTGAGGTGTGGTCTCACCAGTGCCGAGTACAGAGGTAGAATAATCTCCCTGGACCTGCTGGTCACGCCGTTTCTGATACAGGCCAAGATGCCATTGGCCTTCTTGGCCACCTGGGCACACTGCTGGCTCATGTTCACTGCTTTCCTCAGCAGCCTTGCTTCCTTTTATACTGCATTCTGTTTATTTTGCACTCAAATGCCCACATCGCTACACCCTAACATCCACAAATTCACTTGTGAGCCAGGTGCTGTCTACAACTCTCATAACTACTGACCCAAATGACTAATGCTTTGATGTACCCCACTGCTAACATAATGCTTACAGAAAGCTGCAGGAATCAATTTAAAAATATGTAACCGTATTAAAGGACATAGGTGGCAGAAGGACCAATGCCAGCAAACCCTCTCTTGGAAGCTTAGTGGAAAAGGTACATGGGAAAACTCCAAACAGCCAGCCTGCCTTCCAGTAAAGTGGCAGCACTCATTCCAAGGGTGAACTGTGCCCTCCTGGAGATGGTTTGAAAAGAAATCTCCCTAGGAAAGGGATGACTTGCACTTCAGAGGGAAACTCTCTGCTTAAGCTGGATGCTCTTCTATTCAACACCTTTTCCCAGTTTCTCAGGGTTTTACTTCCCCAAATTCCCCCCTTCATTTCTCACTCTTTCTTCTGGTACAGTGCCACAACCCAGCTCCTCATCAGAGCCTACGGTCTTCAAAGTCGTCTGTGTTGCACATGCAGTGCAGGGAGCTGGGCTTCTGACCAGCCTGAAGAGTATTAAGTCCTCCAGATTTTGACTGCAGGAGCCAGCTGTACTCACAGACACCCTTTTGGCTTTACAGGCAAGACACCCTCACTAGAGCCCAGACCATTTTATTTCCTTTCTGGAATCTTTTTCTCCTCTTCAGCAAACCCTTGGAGCTCAGAAATGCACAGGGACAGTCCCATCACAGTCAAGTCTTCCTCAAACTACCACTGAGGCAACCCTTTAGAACACCTTCCAAAACACTCCTATCAGCAGGAGCTTCATGCACGTTTACCTTACATTTGCTTAAACATCTGTGCCCAGTGATTCCAGAGACAGGGAATGCACACCAGGGTTAGCTGCCAGCTTCTCCACAGCATTGCGTTTCCCCTGGGAAGAAGGGTCCAGGGAGGACACCCAGTGACCGTGCTGAAATCTCCTCCTCTGAGCTGCCTCCCAGGGGCGCTGGCTGCCCTTAGGACAGCAGGGCTGGTTGAGAGGCTGGGCTGAGCTGTCAAGCTGACAATTAGAATGATCCTTGGGAACAGTTTCCCACAGGGAGAACATCACATTGATCATTAACGCTGACACACTGTGCTGGATTTTCTCCTCCAAGACTCAGTGCTAGACTGCTTGTTTTTGTCTACAGAGGAAAATCAATGCTGCTCCTATACACTCCCCTCCCTTCCCAAGGGATTTTGTTCCACTCACTGCTTCCCCCAGATAATTACCTTGCTTTCGTTACTTCACTTTCTGCCTGTGCTCCTAGTCTAAGTGTAACTCTCTGCCCTTCATTTCTGCCTCAGCACATGACACCTCGTAACCCGTTGTCTGCCCCTGAAGCACTGATGCTTCCTTCAGATCAAATTTGGGTATCAACAGGTTGGGTTTACGGTAGCTACAGAAACATGAAAAAGCCTTAGCGATTGATTGTGGCCAGCAAGGAAAGCAACTGGTGCTGCCGTGGTATCTTCTGGCACTAAAACAGTTTGTTGAAAGCACTTGCCTATCTTCTCAGGCAACTATCAAGGGGCTGCTAAAAAAGTCCCAGTGGAGGTTATCCAATGGGAAGGACTCAGCCCTCATGGGGGACCTCACCTGGAGAGTGCTGGAGAAGCCTTCCACCACCCTCTCCATACTCTTGCCCGGCATCAGCTCCATGCTCAGCGGTCGAAGCTTAAACATGGCGCAGGCAGATTTGGGGTTCTGGGAGGTCCTCGCCCTCGGTGGTACTGAGGGCATCGAGACAATGATGCTGGCAAAATGTGGAAGACCCTTCGGTTGTCCAAGAGAGCAAACGGGTCTTTCTTCCTTTGTTTGTTACCTTGAAGCGGTAACAGAATGGAATGTTGCTAGAAGAGAAGCAGAGATCAAAAATGTCATGGGCCCTGTTACTTTACAGCAGTCATCCAGCTTCAGTGCCCCAAAGCCATTACCTTACTGTGCATTTGGCAAGAAAGCCACCTCCCAAAAGGCTGACCTAGCAACCTAGCACCAACCCGCAGCAAGAGCCAGACCTTGGCTGCCCCTAAGCTTATTCCTGTCCAGCAGGTGGTCTGTGTACAGACAGCAAGGAAAAGCTTTCTGAAGAACATCATCTCAGTCACAGTGGACAAAGCATTAAAATTAAGGGTAACTGAGAGATGATTTAGCAACTGGTTTCCATTTTGGTGCCTTTTGAGGATCTCAACCCACGTTCATGTGGCCATAAACTGTTTCTAAAGGAATTCCTGTAGTGTCAATGAAATGGCACCAGCATCTTGAGTGCAGAAGGAGAATGAGCTGAAGGACTATGGCAAAACGCCTCCTTGCTGAGCCCACAGGAGGAGCAGGAGCTGAGACATACACTACCTGAAGTGGGGCCCCAAGTTGAGCTCCGGAACAATGGGTTTGTCAATGACAATTGTGATGCCGATGGCAACAGCCTGGACGGGGATGACATAGCTACAGCTGTTCTCAATGAACGCCTTCACTTTGTCACTAAATAGTTCAGTGTCATCCAAGTTTGCTATGACAGCCACAAACAGCTCAGCGTTGGGGGGGATCACTCCTTTACTAGGTTCAATCCTCCAGCATGAGCATTTGCCAGCCTGTAAGACAAGCCAGACACGAGCTGAGGAGCAAAACCAGGACAGACTAGCATTGGGAATAAGAGCTACCACAGTCTGGTTACAATAGACACCAGCAGCATCTGAGAGACGGACGGATGCTGACCTAAGGGACGGCTGACAAGCCACCACAATCCATTTTCTTCAAGTTACTTAGGGCTGGTTAATTAAAGCGATTGGGTCATTCTGGCCTTGCACAAGTGAAAGAGGAAGCAGAACTCAGCATTAAAAGTGCAGCTGTACTTTGCCAAGCCATACCTCTCCTCAGAGAGCATCCACACTCTGGTCTCTATCATTAACAGGAATGTGACACAAAGCAAATGCAGACATAACAGGGAAACCAGAGGGGAACCCACGTCCTCTCAGCAGCAATGGCCTACAGGGTTCTCTTGAGCTCCTGGAGCTCTAAAAGCGTGATTGTCAGAGCTAAGCCCTTTCCACAAAATAAAGGAAGAACTTGTCAGAATGAGCCAGGCTCATTTCTGCTCAAACAGCCATGCAAACTCCCTATTTTATTGAGGATTGCTCCAGGTAAAATTGGCCCCAGAGCCAGGCTCTTCCTGCTGCACTGTTGTGGAACATCTTGCTTTCCCTCTGATAGAAAATGTTGTATATAAAAATTAATTCACAGGCTGCTACGGACCAGTCACTTTTGTTGGAAATTAGCTCCACAGATACCTACCATCTCTGCCCAGAAGGATGCAGGGGTGGGAGACTGGTTGGACAGGTGGAGAGTTTGGGAAACATCTTATTAGACTTGGATACTGCCGAAATCGATCTTGCTTGGATTCATGTAGACAACTGGTCCTTCTCCAATGCTCACCAGATGGATTTCCTGCTCCAGGAAGCAGGTAGGAAAGATCAGAAAAAAACAGGGAAAGTTTAAAAAGGTCAGACAGCTCTGAGTGCTCCAAGCCTGAGGAATTATTACAGCTCTTTGAAGCTTGCAGCATTGACAGACTGAAAAAGAAAGCCTGGAGCAAGTGTGGGACCTAGAGTGAATCTGTCTGAAAGCCACAGGCTCCCATTATCAGTAGATGAACAAGCCCAGTTTCTCACGCTTGCTTTTCCACGGCTCTGGGTCCGTGGCCTTGGCTAAGGCATTGACACAGAGATGTGATGGATATTTCTCAGATGAAATAGGCCTGACTATCAGCACAGTTTCTTACACAGTGCTTGCTTTAGCAGGCTTCAGGGATTTCCCTGTGTGCTTCTGAACCAAAGTCCCAAGGAAGCAGCAGTTGCTCTATCGAATAATGCAGCAGTGTGAGACCCAGGGACTATGCTGAGGTTCAGACTGGGCTTGCTATCTTTTCTCACAGATCCATCATTAAATGCTGTGTCAGACACTCAGTTTATCATCTAAAAGGATGCCGTCTTTCCTCTTCTCCAGGTACTGGCTGTTGCTCATGCTGTGAATCCTCTTGGGCCTTGTCCATACCAGCCGTGTGTTACAAGTCCTTGTTTCCTCAGGAAGAATCTCTGTACCCTTCAGGCCCCCCCAGCACAAGTGCACATGCACTCACCAGTGGGGATCCTTCCCTCCCAACTGTCATGACACGAGCAACAGTGTCCTGCTCTCCCATCACCCGCGTTTGCAGTGTAAATGGGATTTGCACCCAGCTGTGTGGCTGTATAATCCCACATGGCACGAGGCTGGAGTACTGTACAGCAGCAGCATCCTTGTATTCCTGGAAGGGACAGAATCAAATTCAGCTTCAGAGGAAACTAAACTTCTTGACAACTACCACCGCAGCAATTAACACATTTAAAAAAACCTCTAGGACAAAGTAGAAAGGCACAAAACCAAATACAAGACCAGCATGGACTTAGCACCTTGAAGGGTTCCAGAAGCTGCTGTATCCACACCCAAATCTGTGCTGGCAGCCTCCTTGCAGCACCTTTTCACAATCCTCTAAATTCTCCTTCATGAAAGCATCCTAAGGATTAGGAGCTAAACTGCTTCCTAAATAGTTTATATTCAGGTAGGAATATGAACACAGGAACCAACCTGAATATAATTCACCAGCCTTATACAGAACTCTGCTTAGTTTTTCTCTAATAATCCCCTCGATAGCATTAGAGGGCAGGAGGTGGATGCAATGCCAAACCTGAGGAAGAATCCTGTAGCAGCCTGGAAGATGGCTGTCGTTCACAAGGGTCAGCATCTGCTGATAGGGGACTTCTAGGAAGCATTGTCCAAAGGTCACAACAGGGTTGAGCGCTCGCAGCAGAGGAACTACACATCTAGGCAGAGAGATGACCAAAAGGGAATTAGAGATACTGAGAGAATGCAGAATTTGTCCTTCCCCTCCCATAGCACTCTTGCCCTGCCTGAAAACTCAGCCACTTTGTCCCAGTGGTGGAGGGCACCTGCCACCACCTGCCTTTGGGCAGTGGGTGATTGCTGCCTTCTAATTCCACCCCCATGTGTCCATACACCGTCTCTTCCCATCTGCACTACTTTTACAAAATTGCAGCCTAGATACTGACTGAATGGCTGTGTCTGCGAGAGGGAAACTAATCCCTCTTGCAATCAAACAGATAATCACTGCAGCATAACAGGACCGAACCTGAATGCAGGTTCAGCTTAAGTCTGAATATGGTAATGCTCAAAAGAACCAGAGGGAAGCAGAAAAACCTGAGCTTGCTTTCCACAACAAGGACTATTTCCCTCTCCATGAGATCTTACCTTGATTTTTCCTTCATCAGTCCTGCCACAAGCCCTTCCCCACCTGCATGCACTTTCATTAACTGAACCAGACAGCAGCTTTCAGCAGGCTCATTGCATCCCAAACAATATTTGCATTTTGATTGCAACCCAGCACAACTCTAGCACTTGCACAAAGGAGGAGAGGTGGCCTTATTACATCTCAAGCACCAAAATCCAGGCCAGTATTGACTACAATTACTGTTCCATTTAGGAGAAGGCTCAGGGCCGGGCCTGTCCACTGGAGCCCAGATGCTTCACAACAGGGGCTGCTTTCAAAGCCCTGATGCTCTCACGTCTGGCTGGGCAGAGCTGGCTAGCTAGGCACTGCTTCTTCTTGGAAGCTGCACTCAGCTAAGCTTGTGCAAGGCAGCGTGCTGGTGGTGAACACACCAAGAGAGACAATGAGCTGCAAAGAAAGTAAAGATACCTGGCTGTGATGAGCAATGACGACACCTTCCTGCCAAAGCCCTCCACGTCCACCATCAGTGCCAGTTTGTAACTCTTCACAGTGTTGGAACACAGAGTGACCTGGCAGAAGAGAAGAGCAGCAAATGCTTCATCACTCCCAAAAGCCATTGCCTATGCACGGTGTCCTCCAGTTCTCCTTCCATGGTAAGGAAAGGGAGGATTTGGCCCTAATTCTTCTACTGGTCCACATGTAGAGCACAGTCTACAGGAGTGATAACAGTCTTCTGACAATATCTACTTTGTTAAATATACCGTGCAGTTATCAGAGCACATATGAGCTAAATCAAAACACAGTTGGGCTACTGCTCTACTCGCTATTGCATTAAAATTAAGGGACCAATTTTTTAATCTCGACTACAATAACATAAAACCAGAGGAAAACTGTTGACATCATGAAAATGAGCTCAATTTTACAGTGGGAAGCTGAGGGCAAAACACGGCCCAGACCTGTGCAGTTCACAGGTCCCAGAGCTTTTTCAGCTGCACTGGAGATCTCTGCAGTGAATACAGCTCCTTCTGCTCAACAGGAGAGGCAAAATCAGACCGAGCAGAAAAACCAACTGTTTCATGCAATGACATCTCTCTTTTTATAACAGCCACCTTCTGGCCTCATCTTTCCTCTGCCTACAGTAAATCAAAGAAATTGCTCTAAGCAGTTCTTCAAACACAAATGGCTTCTCTCCTTGACAATACAGTACAAGACATTCAGCTTATGATTTCGGAGAGAAAATGGTGCTCCTTCAGAAATGCCCCAGAGTAACCCAGCCAAGAAAAGCCTAACACTAGTGCATGTATCTTACTTGTGTATGCTAGCAGTACTAAAACCCTCTCATACAACAGCAAAGCTTCAGCTCCACCTGCTGAAGCACGTATGGCTAGACTGTTCCCATACCCAGATAGCCAAGAATTCCTGGGGGTGGATGGTCCCTCTGCAGGGAGTTATGGTAAATTCAGTTGGCCTGGTATTCACTTGAGCTCCACTTCTCCCGGACAGGCAAGTGTCATTCAACATCAGAGCATAACTGGTGACACTGGGCGCTCCGTCGCCGTCCCCAGGAATGCAAAGGTTGAAGGTCATGGGTGTCAAGGAGGTATTAGTGAGGTGACAGGACAATGTGCAAGGGAAGCCTAGGAAAACAACCCAAGCATGAATTTATGTACCCAACTATCCAAGGATTCCTAGTGTGAATACCCTGTTATGATAATATTGTGCTTGGAGTTCAGCTCTTTTCTATCTGAATTACAGCCAATTTGAGAAACTGAGCAAGTCATTAATTGTCCCTGAAGTTCCCTTTTATACTGATCACAGAGCTTGCTTCCTTGCTAATGCCTGCTCTTAGCAATGCTGAACACAAGAAGTTTCTTTCTCTTTAACTGAGGAGCTCTCTCACACCCCCACCCAAAACAGCATGAATTATATTTCACTTAGGAGTGTGCACCCAGACAGACCACTTATTCTGAACATTGAATCCATAAAATCCCATTAACTCTGTGAACAAGTAGCGTATTGGCATTGAGGAGAAGCTACAGGAAGACAAAGGATGGATGAACTTGGGAAGTACAGCATAATGAAAAGCATTCCCATGCAGTTTCCTTAGGCAGGATCCTTAAGGCATCTCATGTTTTCTGTCAACCAGACTGAGCACGGGACAACTTGCAGGCCACTCCACAAGAAGCCACTTGACCTTTGATTTGTTAAATGGTCCATGAACAGAAGCACCCTGGGCACAGAATGTTAACGGCCTTTCAATCAATCCACAAGTGATTTTGCACCTAAACTGGAGATCATCTCAGTAAAAAGCCTTTTCTGAGACTGAGATGCAAAACCAGAGTCTGCATTTCAGTGGAGATGCTCTGATTGCTCAGCCACCGGCTCTGTCAGCAGGGAAGGAGCCCACATCTCCAAGGACATCTGTGCCTGATGAAGAGCCATCATTTGGGCATATTTCCTGGTTGGTGATAACAAGGTGACCTTGCAGTGCTACGTAACATCTCATGCTGAAGGTCAGGTGGGAAATTGTGGCCTTGCTTTGCATCAGGAACTTTCACCCAGAGCAGCTACAGCTCGTATGTGGCGTAAATTCCCTTCTCCTGCAGTCCCATGCCCTGGGCCCTTCTGGGACATGGACTTGCACAGTCATTCTCCTGCCAAGGATCAGGAGGTTGGAGCTGGACAGATACGAGGGATATAAGGACACGCTGACTTTCTATTCTTTTGGTCCCATTTCATCTCATGGCAGCTGAAAACTGCCTAAGCAACCAGCAGCCCTGGTTTAACAGCCCAAAGGCTGCTGGGGAGGAACACAAGTGATGGATGTTCTCATGCTGCAGTGCTCCACGTTGGCCACACACAGACCTCTCAACTCAAGGTCCCAGCCTGGGGTGCACTCACCAAAGGGGACATCACCAAAATCGAGGGAAGGTACAGCCAAATGAACAGCTGGTGCAAAGACACAGCCCCTGTGAGGAGAAAGACTAGTGTTAGCTTGGTTAGAGACGTGCTAAGCTTTCAAGAACAGACTCCTCTTGCTAAACACACATCATTCACACAGCTCTGTTTCTTGTGACTCCCAGACCAGTTGCAGGCTTGCACACAAGTAGTTTTCCTGTTTCTCTGCAACAAAAAAGCTTTCCTGCCACAACCCCTAGAGAGCCCGGCAGCAACGTGAGGGACACTCCTATCACCAGTACAAGAATCTCAGAGCTAGGAGCACAGCACTGAGTGAGGAAAGCCTGGCAGCATCTTTTTAAATCAATCCTTTCCTTCCACAGCCCCAACAACTGCAGCTAGTGGACAGGAAGACTTCTTGTTGACACAAGCCCTGTGTAATTACCACACGGGGAGGGTGTTTGCCCAGTAAACCCTGCACAGTTACTGTTTAAAGCTGCTCCATCACATTTGTATCTATCAGCTTGGAGCCGTAAGGAAAGAAACAAAGCAGCTGGGGCAGTAATTTCTTCACCTTCCAGAATGGCAGCTGGGGATCACAGGCCTCTCACCTCTTCCTCTCAGATGGGGAAAACCATAACGTTCCCTGGATGGAAGTTAGACAGCCATGCCCCGCTCTTGAAAACCACCTATAGGAGCACCATGCAGAGATGCAGAGGAAGGACAAAGTAACCTGCATCACACAGCTTGCTGTGAGGGGCAAAGCTGGGTAGGGCAATGACAACTGCTCCCAGAAGAAGACTTGACAGCACTTCTGAAAGATGGGATGAATATTAAGCTTGTCTAACAGACTGCTTGAACTCTGATTTCCAGGAAGGATGCTCACCCTGCTGCTCACAGCCAGCCCTGTGCAATGCTACCCATATGCACCACGGACTCAGAGCTACAATGCCCACACAGGGAGAGAAGCATGTGCTGGCCAGAGGAGGTCCTTTCACAGATACCCTGTGCTCAGCAGGGCTCAGCCACCTCAGGTCTGGCAGCATCTGCGCAGTGGGAGGTGATCTGGGCCCTGAGAGCACAGTGGTAACTCAGCTCCTACCACCTCAGTGCTCTGATGATGCAGCTGCATAATAAGGACTCATCATGGAAGGAAATGGTCAACAGGAGCATCGTACTGGTCTATTAAAGCTCTTCTGCTCTGTAGTTCTTTGGCCTTCACAGACGCCACACAGGAGAGCAAATGCTGGCAAAGCCCTGGCAAATTCAAGCTTTGATTGTTCTGGGATCAGTGATCCAAGCTTATTGCCAGGCATCCTGAGGGTTGGTCTTGAACAGAAGGATACCTGGAAACCACAGGGACAGTGGGCACGTGCCAGCACAACCCTGCTGATAGCTGACCCTTCCTAGCAATTACACAAGAGCAGAGTGAGCTGCAAGACTGTGCCTCGCCTTCCCTGTGCCTGACAGAAGATGAAGGAGCCATACCTGAGATGTCACAGTAGACTGTTTGTTGATAGACTCTGGCTTCTTGGGGTTTAAAGATCACATTAATTTCAACCGAAGAATTTGGGAAGACATCTCCCTCCTAAAACAGAAGCAGGAGACAAATCATGCATCTTCAAATATTACATTTCTTGTTTTCAGCTCTGCACCTGGAGCACTTACTCAGAGCATCAGTGCAGAGAAAGTAGCCAGCAATGCCCATCACCAAAATTTATAAGAGGAATCAGCTGCAAAATGAACTTTCTAAGTCCCCCACCCTTACCAGCATCTGGGAGGGGCATTTGGTTAAATTCAGGCTACAGAGAAGGAACCAAACTGACTCACACTCCAGCAAATCAGGCAGGATTTCTTCAGAAGTACCAGGCAGTCTAAGGGACCTCTCTCCTCCAAATCTTCCACTGTATCCCTGTGCCATTATGGCTACACAAACGCTTTGACTTAGATCAGAAAAGATTGAGCAAATCACATGTACTTTTCCATTCTCGATTACAAAGGTGCTACACTGACACCCTTCCCCTGCACAGATACCTAAAAGCACATAATGCACCCAGGTACCTCTGAAGGCTGTAAGGACACTTAAGTGCCCTCAATTTATAGCCCTTGCAACAGAGATCAGTTTTAGGCAGCTCTGACCACCTGCCAGGAGCCCGCAGTTCAGAAATGGTTTTTGCAATAAGTTCTCCCAGCCCCATGAGATAAACCTGGAGTCTTCTTTCTCAGCATATCCAACCAGCTGATGTGGGATCTGCCAAGCGACCTTGTCAGGGAGAAGGGGGAGGAGGAGAAGGAAGGGAACTTCTCAGCTATTGCTTACCATTGGGTCAAGGGTGAAAACATCATCAGAGAGAAGCAGGGAGTCTCCTTGCACTTTCACCCTCTGCTTCTGGAAGCCACAGGAGAGAAGGGGAGCGTGTTCTCGGAGAGTGGGGACTTCTGTGCACTCCTTGAGAGAGCAATCCATCTCATTCTCCTGCCTCTGCAGCCTGCGGCACAGCCTGCAGCGAGAGACAAACCAAGCAGATCATTTAATAAGCAACAACTTTGCAGTGACCATCAGGTAAGGACAAGGGCAGCGACGCACTCGGGGAGGAACAGCAGCAGCTCAGCAAGGGGCTGACCCTGTGCCACGGGGTCCCAAGGGATCCAACTGCCACCTGCTGCCCTCTGGCATGGCAGGCAGTTTTACTCCACACTTACAAGTTCTGCCTTCCAGCACAGGATCCCAGAACACTTGAAAAGGAGATGAATGAATTCAGGAATCACAACAACTTGGTGAAATTTACATGCATGAAAACAGAGGCTGTGTTTCTCCTGACCCCTTGTTGCTGACAACCAAAGGTATCTGGGGGCACAAGGGCAGAAAATGGAGGTTCAGAGGAACAAGTGAAGCAGCAAAAATTAAACCAATATAATGCGCACCTGATCCTGTTTAAGTCACACTGACAGCAGCAGGAGGTACTGGGATATGCTGCCACTGGTGAGCCAAGCAAGTCAGTAAGGCAAGGCACAGAAAATGCCTCCCAATCTCCCAAATTGCTGCTTTGTTCTTAGACCTACTGTTTTGTAATAAACAGTCTGCTGTTGGTGGTTCTGAAAGAGCCACATGGCTGCTTTTTGTATGCGAATCACAGGGAGTCTGACTTAGTGCAGGACAAAGTAGCCAGGCCTTGCCAGGTGAGGTTGGGTGACATTGCCTGGCGCCCTGCTCTACGCCTGCAATAAGCAGCTTTTAAGACTGAGTGATTAAATATTTCCATTTCACGTTAGCAATTCACCTCAACAGCATTTAGCCTATTTGCATGCTTTGAAGCTAGAGAGACAATCCCTCAAGTAATCATTTGCTCTCCATCTTAAAGTTTATTTCAAAATAACTGCATTGTAACTGTTTCAAAGGAAGCTGAGAGTGTGCAGCACGCAGCGCTTACCGGTGTCACAGTGAACTACCAGGGACCTGGAATGATTCCCGGTTTTCAGCGGGTGAAACTCCACTGTTACTTGTGTGGCCTCACCAATCCCAAGGTTCCCAATGGAGGGATCGACAGAGAAAGGGCTGCAACACAAAGAGAGATATCAGCACTATTGTGGGAGACTTGAGGACTATATTATCCTTTTGCAGTCTAGTTCACTTCAGCTCACTTATGTAAGCAAGGAACAATCAAACCACAGTCAGCAGAAGCAAACCCCAACATCCAGGATCAGCAACAGAGCTGCTGACTCTCCTTTCTGAAGGGATCCAGCTCTTCAGAAGACCCTATGGTATAAAACAACCTCATCTCCTCCCCTCCATACTCTCCATCCAGCTCTCTGCAGTGAGACTCAAGAGTCTGGCTGCCAGCAATATAGTCAGAGAATGGTTTTTGAAGAGCACAGAGGTGATGAGAACTGTTTGCACACACAACTTGACCCTGACTGACTCAGGAATTCTGCCACCTATAAACCACACCTCAGAGATGCAAATGTCAAGGCAATAACTGTTCCAGTGACATCACAGTCTATAAATAAGACAGGGAAAACAAAAGTGTTTCTTGAAGACCAGAGAATAATTATGGTTTAATTTTCAGCATTCATTGAAAAAACAGCCTGGCTGAGGCTAGGAAAGGTTCAATTTTATCAGCATTGCAATGAACGCTGCTCTGAGCAAAGGAAACATCAGACAAATCTCAATGTATTTTGCGCAGAAGAAACAAGCTCTGTTACCTCCGACTGCTGATGCGGTAGCGGGCCTCCCGATTACTAACGCTGCGAATCAGCAGTGTCTTCTGAGTGCTGTAGTTGACTGGACAGACAGAAAAGTCCAGGTGGGCAGGGGCATCCAGGACAGCTCGAGCACCAATAGCTCAAATTGGCACAATAAACTCTTCCCTTTCTGTGATGCAGATGAGCTGGTGGAAATAATCCTGCAGGGAAAGAAACAGCACTTGGCATTTGGTACCATCCCCATAGCGCGATGGTACTTTTTACCCTAATGACGTTTCATTCCAGCAGCAGGACTTGCACAGGGCTGTGAGCTCACAAGGAAGAAACAACCCCGTGGATGCACCTGCTCTGGAAGCAAGCTGACGGAACCAGACAAACCCGATACTTTGATTCTGAGGCACCAAACCAGAGTCATTTCATGTGGGCGATTACAGCAGTAACAAGAACCTGCTTCCATCCCCACTGCAGACTATCAGAGGCACCACTAAGAACCTAGCTGTGCACAGCACTGCATCCTATCCCAGAAATGCAGCAACATCACTGAAGCTTGGCAGGGGATGCTCAGGTCCATTTTCAAAAAGACTTTCTCACATGCACAATCAACACTCAGTCCCTGGTAATACTGAAAAAGCTGGACACGGTAACAGTTTTAATGTCAGGTGAGTGTCAGGCACATGCGTATTTCCCACACCTTCCCACAGCATTACAAGGACAAGGCTCCTCTTCTCTTATTCACATCTGATAAGCAGTCACTTAGGAGCTCTGGCTTTCCATGTGACGCCACTGACATTTGAACGAGCACCCCGCTTTAAAAACATGTCATTTCAGGCTCTTTGCAAACACAGGCTAACACTAATAATTGTCACAGCGACAACAACCTTAACTGCTGTGAGAAGCCAGATTGAAACATCATTGCCTCAAGGACTGCAGCTGTTGCTAAGCTGAAGCAGACTTGAGCTGGTGCCCAGGCCCAGATGGGTGAAGCTGTGGAGGATATGACAACTTGGACTGACGAAGCTATAAAAGCATCCAAAAAACTCGCACGCTCACTTCTGCCTACCACTAACTCTTTGCAGGACCCCTGACTTTTCACCAGGCTGCTGAGACACGGACCCTTGAAGACTCATGCTGGTAACTACTTTTGCAATCCTATTCTGAACTCTTGCTTGAGTTTCTATCTTTGTTCCACACTTTCCTATCACTGCTCATATTACCTTGCCTTTCATCTTCTGCCTTTTTTGCAATAAAGAAAACCCTTTTGATTTACGGCACTTGACCCCGTTTTTATATCGTCTGGGGGATTCCAAACAAAACCCTCCTGGCTTCAGCTTGGGACCCTTATAGCTGCCCAGTACACCAGCAAATTGCCATCCATTTTGCTGCATAATCAGTCCTAAATACTTCTCTGAAGTCCTTGCAGCAGGCAACTGAAGTCAGAAGAACAAATTCAAAGCAAGAGAATTCTGTAAATCAACCCCACAGCAGGAGGGCTCCAGCCATGATGGAGGAGTTTGTACCTGCGTCCCAGTTTATGGAGATATCCACAGTCCCTGGGGTTGATACAACAACAGAGGAGGGAGAGAAAGCTCAAAGGCAGCACTCCTACACCTCCCACAAAGAAAAGCAGGTATTCTGTGCACAGGCAACTGCATGCACAGCACAGGAGGCTTTGCAGACACTATGCCCCGCTGACTGAGCTGCTGATGCACTTCCAGCCAAGCTGCAGCACCTTGCTACTGCAGTGACTCTCACTCCACCAAGAACAAGACAAAACTGTATTCAATTTATCCAACATTTCTATTCCGCTGTCAGTCCCCTCATGCTCCTCAGCAGAAACTGCCTGAGTGTGACGGAAGTTGTGCAGAGGAGCTCTCACTGGCACAGCTCCCTGCTCCACATGCTCACCCGCTCAAGGGCAAGACAAGGGACAAAGTATTGGACATCAGTGCTCTCTGGGGTTGCCTTGCCCTGCTTCTGTTTGTGGTGATGTTCATACGTTGCTCTGCTGCCTCTCTAAACTTGAAGAGCAGCACTTTGCCTTTCCTGGACACCAATTTCTCTCTTCCACCCCAAAAATGAACACTATTTGTTACTAATAAATCAAATTTTAAAGGCACTAGTGTATTTGGCAAAGCTTGTCTCAGTGAGATGAAGCTCATGTCACTTGGTTGCCTGCAGAACTGCCTTAAGCCAGCATAATTTTTACCCTCAGTATTAATGATGTTAAATCATTTCTCAGTCTCTCCAAAGAAACAGATCATTCCATAAGCACGGGGAGCTAGAGATCACAGGGTACTTTCTCTTTAGTTTTCTATATCCATGCTGTTTGAGGGCAGCACAAGTTGCAAAACTAAATCTAAACATCAAATGAAAGATGAGAAAACAGGTATGCCCAAAGAGATCTTGCACCTGTGGCCTGGTGCAGAAACATCTGCTGGCTCAAAGTTATCCAACAGAGCCATGCTAAGAGGTAGCAGGACGTGGCCTGGTTTGGTTCCCCTGCAATGCTCCCTCCCTTCCATGCCCTGGACTAAATCCTTCTCTGTTAACTGGCCATGAGAACAGCATTGACCCCTCACATCACAGCACTGAGATTCAGACATGCAAGCATCACAGGACTGACAGTCAAATCTCTGAGCAAAAGCAAGGCACGTTTGGCATGGACTAGCAGCCTGTAGGCAGAGCAACCCCAGTTACGTGCAGGAAGACACAGGCACAGCAGGACAGCTGCCCTCAGGCTCTAGGGTGATGTGTCTGCCTACTTATTCCTATACACGCTCTTCCAGGCAGGCATCTCAAAGCCTTCAGCAGCACAGCAACCTCGCTGGAGCTAAGGACATGGCCCAGCACTGTAGGATAAAAGCAATCTGAAACATTGAAGAGCCTTCAGACTGCGAGAGCATCATCTTCACAACACGGACAGAGGTTCCCCCAATTCTAGATCCAGTACCACCCCACTAATACCAGCACAGTTCCTCAAAACCAGAAGCCCTGTTCCAAAGCCAGCCCTGTAGGTTCATCTTCCACTGAAGGCTCGACCCTCCTGGCGCCTCCACTCTCACCTTGTTCTCCCCAGGCATGAAAAGGATGCGGAAAGTTGCAGTCCTGCCAGGTGGTACCTTGTGCCAGACAAGATTGTGATTGACCAACTTGAAATATGGTGAGATCTCCATGGTGACCTTCACCAGCCGAGGAACCTGAAGGAAAGACATGAAACTATCATTTTGCCACTCATGAAAACACAAGAAGACACCAGGCCACACCCTGGAAAAATCCTTCCTCAGCCTCCCTGCCAGAGCACCTTTCACTCCAGAGGTAAGTGTGCAGACCACACAAGGAGGGGCTCAAATCCCTTCTGCCTGGGCAAACAGCTCGAGGCCAGAGGCAGCGGGGCAACACCTCTCTGGGAAGGAAGCACCAAGCAGGGAAGACACCAGCAGTACGGAGTTATAGTCACACCATCAACCAGCCCAAAGATCCTGCTTGCTTCTGCCTACACACATCCATGCAGTCACACCTCCAAAGAGGGAATGCGTTCTCTCAAGGTCAAACAGTATCTGTTATCTTGGAGGAAGGAAAAAAGTCCCTTGTAACGGACCGGGCGTGAGTGAGGCAGTCAAGCCACAGTGCTACAGAGCCACATAGATGGAGCAGCAAGAGAAGGCAACCACAGACACCATGGCCTTACTGGGAATAAAAGCAAGCTTAAGAAGAGAAAAAGGAGGAACACAGGAAAAGAGAGACACGAGTAGAGATGCTGCTTGTTACTTGTGTGTTTGTCTGATGTGTTCCCAAGCTCCTGTGCAGTCCAGGGCAATCCTTAACCAATTTGTTACAAGTCTTTCGCTGGCAATTTTCTGCTCAAGAGCCCATCTCAGTCATGGACACGTTTAGACACTGAGCAGTCATGTGAGAAAAGCAGATTTAAACATGTATCTAAGAAACCATTGATTAGAATCAAGCGCATCCACTCCGCTCTGCCCAGGGCAATTCCCTCATATATCTGGCAGCATCCCACAGGCTGCAAACATAACACCCTTCTAAGGGTCCCACACGTTGTTCCAACCCAAAACATTAATGCAATTGGTTTTGTTAAATCTTAAGCAATTACCACAGGGCCTACAGCTTTCAGAGGCTATGGAAGTTTTTGCAGGCCGAAGGACACAGGGAAATGGAGGCTGTCCTTGAAAAGACTTTGGCTGAGAGAAGGAGAAGCAAAGTAACAAGAAGAAACACCACGGCGCATGAACAGTTAATCTCAGCCAATAATATTCCTGACCTAGGCAGGGGAACAAGTAGCAAAACTCAATCATTGTAAAGAATACATCCCATGTTCTCACTAGTTAATATATATAAAGGAGACATTGAGCCTAATTCAAGGTCTTCTGCTCATCAGGCAGTAGTCCTTGCATCAATCCCCTCAAGAGGCCAGTGCTACTACCCCTGAGGGAGTCCTGACTCCAGGCATTTCACAGTTTCAGCAGGAGGATGGAAATTGGCAGGGTCGTCATGCCCTTGTGTTCTGCCCCAGTCTTCCCCCAGCACTGTGCTTTACCCACAGCCACTGGGATGGGAGCTGACTCCAGCAAGATCCACCACCTTCAGCCAAGGTTATTTCTATCAGCCTACTGCACATCAGCACTTCAATGCCACTATGGCAAAAGATGCTTTCTTTTTCCCCTAGCAGAAGGAAACCACTGCCCTCCAGCAGTCTGAAAGTACAACAGAGCCCAGTCACCAAGGTGTCTGCAGGAGCTGGAGGCAAGCCTGTTACAAGCGTGCACCTTCTGCAAATGTCACATCAAAAAGCAAAGAGAAGGGCAGGAAAAGGCTACTTCGTGATGAGAGGCTTCACTCATGTCTCGAAGCTGGGTAATCCAGGGCAGCTTCACCTCCCGAGGAGGGGCCGACCTCTGCTTGCTGGGGAGAGACTTCTCCTTCATGAAGGCAGAAGGAGTGGGCTGAAACACAAAACAGCAGCTCAGCAAGAGCTACAGAAATTGGTCCAGAAAGGCTTTACTTGTTCAAATGCCATTGACAGGTAAGTTTGGAACCTCTTCTATCTGGGACCAGTCATGCCTCCAAGGCTTCAGCCAGAGTTGGAGCAGCCCAGCACATGCCCAGCTCCTGGAGGTCTGGTACAGTTGGAGCAGCACTGGCCAGGGTGCCAGCAGGACAGCAGATATCACTGCCCACCCACAGAGGATGGAAAGAAGTACACTCTCATGCTAGTCCAGCTGAGCACCCAGGAAAATCCTTTAACTTGGCTCCAGTGGCACATTCGTCAAGTCTCTGGACTTGCCCTGAATCAGCACACAACCCAAACCTCAAGGCACTATGACAGCCACCTCTGACAAGCACAGTGGCACAGATACGGGAGCCCGCGTCCAGCTTCCCAGTGCTGCTGGACAACAGGAGAAGTGGGCAGAGGAGGGACACAGGGGAATTTCACAGCCCAAACACAGCTCTTACCTGGTCTGTACTGTCAGTCAGAGGCTTCTCTGCCCCTCCGACCCTCTTCCAATCACGAGATTTTGCCACTTTGCTCTGGAATCCATCTGTACTCTTGGATAGCCCCACAGGCTGATGGCTCCTGCCAGTGGCCATGACTC
Organism: Clamator glandarius; assembly: GCA_033459285.1. Taxonomy (NCBI): domain Eukaryota; kingdom Metazoa; phylum Chordata; class Aves; order Cuculiformes; family Cuculidae; genus Clamator; species Clamator glandarius. Next base: position 94,445 of record JAUNZM010001119.1, on the reverse strand, counting down.
AGTCACCTGGAAAAAGCAACAATGGGCCTTTGAAAATCTAGAATCCCATTTGTGGCAGATAGAATACCCCTGTGTTTCCAGGCTTTGGCTATGTGAACAGGGGGCCTCCCCACCCTGTTTCTTGAGAAGACCATGCAAAAGCTGCGGAGTTGAGATTCATAGAAGTAAAACCCTGAGTTATTTCCTACCTTCAGCCAAGCAGCAAGGCTGGACAACCTGTGACAAGCAATCTGTGCGCTCTTGAAGCAGTCTGAGATCTGTATGTTCCCACTCCGCACGAGACACGGTTTGGGACACACACAGCAGAAGCATTCTTAATCAGTGAGTATTCCCACTGTGTTTTTCTATTCTCTCAGATAATTTTTTTTCTAGGATGTTACCCGTGCCTTAATTCACTCATGGATTTCCCTCTGGAACAAAATACTTCATTAACATTCTGCATTCTTAAAAACTCCAAAATGAACATTTAGGTGTTTTAAAGCTGATCTCTAAACCAAAACAGACAGACCACAAAGACAGGACATTTGTAACCAGGGCTCACAAAGCAGATTATCTGGAGATGCCAGCTCAGACTGTTCCTAGTGATCCTCAACCCCCTGACACTTTTCCTTAATGCTGTAGCACTCCATGAATATATTTCTTCTTTTCAAGGGGATGGCTTGATTGTACTACTGAACATGTTTGAAGAAGTGACAGTCCCATCTGAGCTTTTACAGCAGAGATCTAACTGAACATACCCCTCCTGTCTACACCCCGATTAAAGGTAGACCTTTCTAGGATAAGGAAAATGAAAACATCACTGCTACAAAAACAAAATGTAGTCCACCGTGTTATGACAAGTTTCTGAGAAATCACTTACTCAGGTTTGCCTAAGAATTACAGGGTTACAGCATGGCCTGCTGATGTGTTTTTTCTTGACAGTTTCAGAAGGTCTTGTGTGCACCCAGCCGGCTGGTGCTGCTGCCTCTGCCCCATTCCCTTTGTATCTGTACGACACCTTCTGAAGCCACACACTGACCTGGCTAAAAAACTGCTTAAACAAAAATAAGTTATTTTGAGGCGAGATTACTTCAGCAGTCCTGTTCTGAATCGCATGGGGATGAGAGGAAATGGCTTCAAGTTGCACCAGGGGAGGTTCAGGTTAGGTATCAGGAAAAACTCTTTCACTGAAAGGGTTCTTGGGCACTGGCAGAGGCTGCCCAGGCATGTAGTTGTGTCACCATAACTGTGGTTTAGTAGTGGACAGGTACCATTGGACTTGGTGATCTCAAAGGTCTTTTCCAGCCAAATTATTCTGTGATTCTATGATGATTCTATGATTCTAGCTGCCTCAGGGTTACTGAAGGCAAGTACACCACACTGTGAAATTTCTTCAATGAGCTTTGCTGCTGGAGAAGATATGTCTGATTATTTCTTTTTTCCAGAAATGAATGGGAAGTGGTGTCCTGTCTTTCTGCCCTGAAGTCTCCTTAGTGCCAAGGCAGGTGGTTGAGTCACCGTCCCTGGAGGTGTTTAAGGTTAGGGTGGATGAGGTGCTTAGGAGCATGATTTAGGGAATGGTGGGAATGGTTGGACTCGACGATCCAGTGGGTCTCTTCCAACCTGGTCATTCTGTGATTCTGTGATTCTGTTGTTAAAAACATTAAATAAATTATACAATCTTTGTATTGAAATCAGTTTTTGGAGCTTGCAATCTGAAAATGCACCAGTGTGTCAGGTCAATCAACTGCTTAAAATAGCAAGTGCTCTTCTGGGTTAATTTCCTATGTTGAGTTTATATTTCAAAGCCTAGAAAAGAGGACTAAAAAACACATAGTGAAGTACTATACTAAAACTTTAAATATTTCAGGGGTGGAGTGGGGTTTCTCTCTATGAAAGCTGAGTTTTGTCCTCAAATTCCATGAAAATTTATTTTGCGGTACCTGATAATACATGATGGTTTATAAGCACTTTTACCCAGGAACAGTTCTTTTGTTGTGACTCAAGCTCTAGTCAGACTTTTAGGTGCATTCAAAAGAACACTTAGTTAACCTAGTTAACCCTGAGAAGTTTTTTAGGGACGCTAAGGCACATTTGGCTCTTTTAGTTTCATCTTGGCTCTATGTCAACCTGACCTTGCACAGATGACGGATGGTCCACAGGCCTTGTCAAACCTTATACATCATTCACAACCCATTATTTCTGAAGAGCTGTCAGAAAGCAAACTCAAACAATCTTTTTCTCAAGCTGCCCTTTCACCCATGGCCTTGGCAAGCTTTAAATACAGAGCAATCTGAAATCCTCTTCAGTTAAAATGACATAATCCAAATGGATATTCAAATGTTTATTTCAGCGTGAAGAATTCCTTCTCCTGGATCTTATGTTGGATCTTATTCTGATTACATTTGTGGTGCCCAGATGGTTTCTGAACTGAAAGGGATTTCCTCCCCCTTGCTGTGTCCATTTCATTCTCTCCTCCTTTCGGACATAATGGGAAACTGAGATAGTTGCAAGTGACAGCCAAGACAAGGAGACTGCAGTCTCATGGATGGAAATGAGCATGAGCCAATGCACCCAGTTTACTTCTAGGAGATTGACTTCTGAAGTAAGACACTAGAAGGATGCCAAATAATGAAGTCAGCAGTTGTACAGATGCCTTGGGTTTGGGGCCAGGCTCAACATATCAGATCTAGAAGTCTCTTGAAGGTTCCTCAGATGTAGACCAAAGGGTGCTTAGTGCATTGTCTAGATATAACCATTGCTAGGTCTTTCTGACCAGTCTGGCGTAGTTCCTGTCACTTAGGAGACTGTTGCTATTGTTACAGCAAAACTTTTCCTTTCCACAATGAACTTCACTGCTTTTTATGGTTATTTTGAATAAGGAATAGTTATTTCACTGCTGGACTCCAGGAGAAGAGATGATCCACCTACCCCTGGAACACCACATTTCTCTTCCCAAAGTACATGTAAAACCAGAATGTATGTGGGATGAAAGAAGGAGAGGGGAATAAAAGAACTTTTTGAACGCATATGAACCCACTAATAACAGTAGTATTACTTCACAGGAAAGAATACTTATGATATCAGAAACCACCAAGACATCTGTTTATTTTAATATTAAAGAAGATCTTCTTGAAAGGACATGCAAATGTGCTGCAAGGACTCCCAGAGCAACTTCAGCCAGAAAGGCAGGCAGCAGCAAGATACGGTTACTCAACCACAGATTGCCTGCAGACAGTGAATCAGGCTGCAGAGATTCCCACTCAGCAATCCAAAGAGCTATGAGCATCAGATCCGCTAGCTACAGTCAAACCGTGCGTACGGGAAACATTCTGTGTCTCCGAGGACTCGCTATGTCTGGGCTGTGACCTAGACAGAGTGTGGAGCCGTGCATACTAATTCTGATGCCAGAATCTTTGTTGCTAATGCTAAATGAGGACAAATGGATGGTAACTGTAGATTATCTGGCTGCAAGCTGGTGATAACTGCCACCCACACAGATCTATGCTCTGCTGTAGTCTGAAGTGCTGAGATACATTTAGAGTGATCAGAGGGGATCCAACAGGGCATAATCCCACTCAAGCTTATGGTACATTAACATCCACATGTCTCTGATCTGTTCATTCATCTAGCAAAAGGCAAAAATAAGACAGTTTATTCCTAGTATGACTTGAAATCAGTCAGGTCAGTCCATGAATGAATTTAGCTCTGACCTGCAACAGGCACTGGTGCAAACATTCCCTTCAGGTACTTAGACAAAACTTCCTTTAAAGCCCTCACATCACTGGTATTTCATAAAACAGCTGGTAACAAAAAGATTTTAAATCCTTGTCTTTTAGGCAGAAAGTCAGTCCTTAAACTATAAATCTGCCTGTGCTGGCAGTGAATAGTTTTCATGGGCACATGGCCAGGTTAAGTGAGAACTGTGCAGCTCTGAATGTGCAAAACTTGTATGGCACAAGGACAATGACTTAGTGCTTCAAACTTACAGTGCTGGCAAGCTGTAGCCAGAAGGCACTTTCTCTGTACAGGATGTTACAAAAACATCTTTCTCGTGATCCTAAACAAGAGAATGGTTTAGAAAGAGAGATGCTACTAGCAGCATCAATTATTGTTCCTCCTTCACTCCCTGGACGTTTAGAAATAACTGCGGTCACGCCTGTGCTCTGAGGCAGACTGATAGAACACAATCAGACACCCGCTCTGGTGCCTGGCACAGCTCCACTGCCAGCTGTGGATAGAAAAGGAAGAAAGTCTTAAGAAAGTTTTGCTGATTTATGCATGAACTGGAATAGGAAGTAAATATTTAATGGGTAAAGATAGAAAAGAGGAGCAATGCTTTGGTCACTGCTGTTCTGTTCTGCTGTTATTGCACTTTCATTTTACAAAACAGTTATTTAAAATAAAACCCACTGAAAGGATTATAATTTGAGGTTTGTTCTTTGAAAATTGTGAAAGTTTACTTTGGAAAGAAGAGACAACACAGATGAAAGCACATGCCACACCACAGATATTAGTCAAATTGGTTAATACTATGGCTATGAGCATGACACAGGAGAGTCTGTGATCTCCAGGCTAAGTTCATTAGCTTAGATGTTTCCAGAAGGCAAATAAGTAGAACAAGGCTCACCGTTGATATAACTTGAATTCAGGATGTTAATCTGTTGGATTCTGGAAATACACTTATTTTTGCATGAGATGATACACACACCATAGTCAGCTGTGGTGAGATGTGCAAGAATAAAGTTTGCAAAAAGGTACTTTTTAATTAAAAATGTGTTGCAAATATCCTCAGAATTTCCTAGTGGAGAACACTAGACAAATACACTCATAGGTATCTGGCAAATGCCTGAGAATTTACATATCCCTTTTGAATTAGCCAGCATCCAGGATTCGCATTATTTTACACAGAGGATTTTTTTTTTGTCCAATATTTCTTATATTTACAGCACTTCAAAACACTCTGTACTGTGCAGAGAGAGAGTAAGGCCACAGAAACAGCAGGTGTTCTCTTGGCTCCTTGATATACATCCACTTTCCTCTTGTGAAAGAGGAATCCAGCCAGGTTTATGCTTTCTATGGGCCATGGATTTTCCATTTGGTCAGCTTAAATATGCAGCTGAGGTTTTGGTTTGTTTGACTGCTTTTCAGAAGCATGCAGAACCTGAGCTCAGAAGACGGACAGCTGCGTGGTTTTGAATACTAAAGGCTTATTAATCTATACCTGTCAGGTAGCTGTTGACTCCCTACAATCTCTTTTTGTACTGTAAGACCTCCACTTCATCCTCATAATTTAAGTTAACAGATTCAGTTTTTCCATAGTGCCATTTCCCATACACACATTTGAGCCTATTAACTGTCATGAAGGCTGAGAGGATAAAGTCATCATTTATGAGATGCTACTGTGATGAAGGCAACCAACCCAAAGAACCATGCGTGGTTATAAACTGGAGAGGAGCAGATTTATACTAGACATAAGGAGGAATTTCTTCATGATGACAGTGGTGAGGTCTTGGAACAGGTTGCCCAGGGAAGCTGTGGATGGCCCATCCCTGCAGGTGTTCCAATATGATGCAACTTTGAGGTTGGGGTTTTTTTTTTACTTTTTGTGGTTTGTCTTCTCTGAAGTGAACAAGAGTGGGAGAACCCTGAGGGTTTTGATTTCAAAAGTCAAAGTTATTTTTTTCATGGTGGCTTGTAGGTCAGCATGAGGAGAGAGGACACTTCCATTTAGCCTTACAGCCCTTCTTTCTGAAGGACACGGGCATAACCATTTTACAGCTGAATGTCTAACTCTATGCGTGCAGATTCAAGGTACAATGTCCACACAGGTCTGCAACAGCCAGCAATTGTTGTTTTCAAACATAGGTGTATAATTTAGTATTAATCATTTTGATATGCCTGCCTAGTTAAGAGAGATCATCCTTTTCCATAAGGGAAATATGTGGAATCCTGAGACATGCTAATGTCTTAATTATTTTCATAGAATCATAGAATGGTTTGGGTTAGAAGGGACCTTAAAGCCCATCCAGTTCCAACCCCCCTGCCATGGGCAGGGACACCTCCCACTCAATCACATTCCTTAAAGCCCCATCCAACCTGGCCTTGAACATCTTTTCAATCTATTTTGTATCAGCCTTTTTCCCTGGTGATGCTGCTCTCCCTGGTATTTTGAAAGACCTTACCAAGACACCCTGTGGACTCAGGGAAAACAGCTTCTTGTTTCCAAGACAGCAGAAACATGTCCCAGGAGTGTGAAAAACTTATTCACTCCCCTACAAAAAAATATCAGGTGGAACACCTTTTACTTTAAATGAGGATAATTAAGGCAGGAGTGAAAAGACTACACACTGGGCTGAGAGTGCTCTGTGTGTTTCTATTTCATCAAAGATGTAGTAACATTTTTGTTTGCTGAAATAATCTCGAAGATCAAAACCCTCACTGAATTCACAGATCTATGACAGATGAGCTGCTGGGACAGCACTGAACTCTGACACCAGAAGACTTGCAATCACGTCATTAAAATTGAAGAGGAAGCTGTTATGGGGCAAACCAGTCCATTGCATAATATGCTAAGAAAGAGCTATTCATTATCTTGGACTCTAGAATCACCTGAAATAAAGGTACTTGCGCCAAAAACATTCAGACATGTAACTATGTCACAGCATTTTTTAGAAGCAACATCAACTCATTGAGCCTATCCTTATTTTCATTGATAAAAAATGTCAAATTTATTATGAAGGCTAAAAAGCCTCGTGTTGCAAGGAGAAGAGTCATGGTACATGCAGTGAAAGCTTGGGAAAGAGGGCTGCTTTGGACTTAGTGGGGAAAAATGTCAAGAGAGAAAAACTGTCAATGAAGTGTTGGATAAGACATGGCATGAGAAGGAGATACCCTGGGAGGGGGAACTGTAAGGAAATATCTCCACATAAACTTTATGGAGGGTTTTAACTAGCAGAAAATGTGAAGCATAAATGAGCACAGCTCCTCTGGCTTCAGGGACCTCCTGACACACTACTTGGATTTCATAAATGAAAATGAGGTAAAATGACATGAAATCCTGGCTTCACTCACATCAGTAGAAGTTTTTACATTATCTTCTCCTGGGAGCAGGATTTTTAAGTTTCTTGGTTTTGCATTCACCAGGAGAAAGGGAAATCTGGCAGCAGAATGCACGGCCTGAGTACCCCATAGCCAGATAAATCATCTATGTCCTTTAAAGAACTGACAGATAAGCTTATTCCCACTGGAGAGGACATGTTGGAACAGAGTTAATAAGCACAAGATTTTAGTCATTGCTTAAGCAGGTAACAGACCCTTTGGGACTTGCTGAAGATGTGGCCAGGTAGAGCACAACAAATATCATCTGCAGAGGCTGTTCAGGATGTTGCTTTGTGAAGAAACATGGTCTGTTCTGAGGGTTATATCTACCAAGTGTGAAAACAAGCAGAGGCACCCTGTAAAGAAAACGTGGTTGTTGAGTATGTATCCAGGGTAGCAGGTAAGATGTTATGGCTGTCACTGTTACAGATTTCCAGTTTGTATTCCGCTAACTAATTGGAATACAGCTGGATTAATCATGTTTCTCTCTTCATGTTGCAGTTGAATCTCCCAAGTGACACGTCCTACAGCCAAGCTTACACTGGCTTCCTAAAGATGAGAGCAGGAGAGGCTTATAAAGCTTCACTTTCAATTGAAAATGGACTTCTTATAACAGGAATTAACAGAAAAACAAGTGCACAAGAATGTAGTAAACAAGCAAGAGCACATAGTCAGTTCATCACAGCAACCTGAAGCGAGCACTGAGCAGGGCTCACACACTGAGCTCTGGAACACAAAGCTGCAAGAGCACAAAGACCAGAAAAGCAGGGTTATTTTCTAAAGACACAAAGTGAAATGTTGCCTTTTATTTGCCTACCAGCTTTACTACTTCCTAAAGGCAGATCCTTGCTAGCCTGGCTTGGTCAAAAAAAAAAGTATCTCTCTAGACAGAGGGATCATCCAAGATTTTATGCACCGAATGAGAACAGTATGTTCCAGAACTACCACAAAAAAAAATTAATTATTGTTTACAATACTACAGTGAAAGGGAATACAAAGGAAGAAATCTGTGGGCACCTCTCCCACTTCCCAGCCCCAGCAAATTTTCTCAGACCTGTGTTATGTGTTTCATTCACCTCAGAGTGCTTTGCTTTAAAGGTTCTTATAAAAAAACGCCTGCTCAGGATGCTGCTTCTGGATATGTGATACTACCTAAATGAGCAGGGCTGCTGTGAGTGACTGCTATATCAGATATAATTAAAAACTCCAGGCTAGCACACACAAAACAGCAATGAGGAACGCTCCCAACTGCAGACACCGAGTTTGGCATGTCAAGATTTGTTACCAAATCTTATAATCATTCTAGGCTGGTAAATAGTTTCCTTTCCAATCTATATTCAGGAATTACTGCAGAGAATTCAAAGACAATGGAGAAATGGGGTAAGGAAAGCAGATGGCAATTAGTTTTGTGTTTAATAAGAATGTGTTTTGAATGGTGTAAGAATAAATCTTCAGATGCAGCTTTAGAAATTGCACTATCAGTAGAAAAATAAATCTCTTAAATGTTATTTTCCCTCGAGAAAAGTGAGCATTCACGCTGGCTGCTTCATTTCATTCCTTCTCCTGACTTCCAAGCTGAAATCTCAGCTCAAACTCTATTTACAGTTCCTCACTTTAGACTTTGCTGTGTCACCGTTGAAGGAACATTTGAATTTCCATTTCAACAGCTCAAAGAAAAACAACTCCAAACTTTGGATACACAAGATACATGGATTAAAACTGTCGACTGCTTACATGTCTCCCAGTTGTTTTGTCTAAAACAAAAGAGTTGGTTGGATGCATAATTCTGTTGGGTGTAATATCTAAGCTATAAAGTAACACTGAGACTGGACCATACTCAGAAAAGTTAATCAAGGATTTTTTCCTGTAGGATATTTACCTGAAATCATGTCACTGCCCTTACCTGCTCTACTTCTTTCTGACTATGGTGTAAGTCACTTAGTGAGGCTACAGCACCACAAGAAACTTTTTGTAGCTTCTCTGCACAAATATTCAAGGTGTATACGTTCATCTTCTACAGCAATACTTTTAAAAGTTTACAACCTCCTCCTAGTTTTCGTGCTGTTGGTTAGGTTCTGGCAGCCGTGCTCTAAAGCAAATACAAGAAATCATCTGGGTTAAGAGCATCGTTGAGAGCTTTTATCTAAAGTCTGGTCACTTCCCCGATCTACTTCCCTCATATCCTGCAGCAAAGGCACATCAGAGAGGTGGCAAATTCTGAACTTTAAATAGAGTTGAAAGCGTCCCAAGATTTGAGGCAGATAGTTTTAAAAAACAAGCACTGACGTTCCTAAGTCGCTCTAGTTTCACTGGAGAGTAGATCACCACCGCTCTTAGGATACCTCTGTTTAAACTCAGAGCCATCCAACTCCACCTTGAAAATGTGTCCAAATCTTTTTCAGGAGTAAGTCTGGTGGTCTTAAGATATTAGGACATATGAGTAGCAACTCTCAGCTTAGAGTGAGATGGAGTTAGTCTTGTCCTGTGACTCTCAGTGTACTTGTCTATGTCGAGATGGCATCAAGAAAATTTGATAGGAATGGTTGGACTTGATGATCTGGTGGGTCTCTTCCAACCTGGTTATTCTATGATGATTCCATGATGATCCTATGAAAACTGTAAAACATCTGTATCACCTGGTAAGCCAATGGATTTTAATTTAGACTCAAGGATGTACTTATAATGCTGAATAGGGAGGACCAGGAACTAATACCTAGTTCTAACACCAGATTTTACTTACCAGATCACACCTGCACTGCCTGCAGCCAGCCTTTTGTAGAGCAAACTTACCTTAGAGCCTGTTAAAGTGGTTGAAATGAGAGTCCAAAAGAAACTGAACAAAAAAAGCATTATGGACAACCAGGAGTCCTACTTTAACTTTCTCCTTATTTCCTGGACCTCTTTTATTTGTCAGGACAGATCTGCTGACAGTGTACTCATGATACTCATATCATTTCAGGTGTTACTGAAACATAAATCAGTAGCCAGCTCTTCTTAGTGAATAATTAGACACCACATCTTGTCACATTCATAGCAACAGTACTTTAACATTTCCTGTAATCAGTCTGGCTCTCATTACGCTTTCTGGAGAGTATGGCACTCAAGTACAACCTTTACTTGTCAAATCATTCCCAAAGAAACACATGAAGGTGTTTATTGGAGCTGAGGTCAATTAAAGAGAAGCTCAAGCTTCTAAAACAGCTAAAGCATTAGGACTGAGTCTCTGAAATATGCCAGTGCAGAGTAGTTTAAAAATAAACAAGTACTCAAAAAAATTAAAATACCCATGTTTCTCATAGCAACACTAAATTACAGCAATCACTATGCACTAATGAGAACCACTAAAGCAGCATTTCATCATTCTTGTAGATTTTACCACAAAGGGTGGCCACTACACAATCAAGACCATTTTGTTTTCCACTAAGGGCCGAACTCTTGACCCTTTGGATTGTGTCTTGGGAGCAAGGATTCCACTGGCAAGAATTAAAGCATCCTTTCTGAGTTTCGTTTGCCTGCTAGTAAGGTGGCGGTGAAAGCCCTGCAGGGTTGGGATGTAAAGGTACTTAAGGAGTTAGTCCCTGAATTTGGACTTGAGGTTAGAGTCCCCAGCTTTGGCGTATCATCAGGATTTTGGGGTCACAGTCTCCAATTTCAACACATAATCATGATTTTGTTTCAGTTTGCCTGTGATTCATAACTGTCTGTGTGATTGTCTGTGTGAGCAGTTAAGAGATCCAATTTGTTTAAGATTGGGAAACTGACTTTGGCATGATTTGTTTTGTCTAACATCTTGACACTGCAGGGGTAATTGCACTTTATTTTGGTTGGTCTGTCCATAATTGACTCTTTATAATATAGGTGTGGGATCATTGCAAAGAAATCCCTTTTGGTGTGTGTTTTAATGCATTGGAGACAACTCAGTGGACCTCCAAATCAGGTGGTAGCTAGAGAAAATCTTATTCAGTATTTCAATACGACTTTAGATTATAATACTTTGCTGCAGATGATGTTTTTGTGAAGGGAACAGAAGTGGGATGAGGCAATGTATGCTGATATGGTTTTCACTTTGCAGAATCGCCCAGAGCGGCAAAGAGAATGGGATCTTAGCACCTGGTAATCCCTTTCTCTTGGCCTTGGGAAAAGATAAGGGGAAGACTTTGAAAAGATATTGTTCTGCTTGTAGTATTGGACAAAGATGTTTGGAAGTTTATGAACAACAAAAAGGTGGTGGACCTGAAGACAAAACTGATTTATTGATTGTTCCTGGACACCACCTTAGAGGGTCTCACAATGAGGGATGAGAAGTAGATGAATGAGAGAATGATGCTCAGGGTGGTTGATCATTAATGGGAGCAGAAGGCTTCAGTCCGATAGTGGGATGAATGAGAGGTAAACAAGGAGAAGTTATACAAACTCCCTTATATCAGGCTGTGGGAAATTAAGAACAAGTGATTATAAAAGTCCCTTTTCTTATTACTGATTTGAAAAATTGGAAGTTAACAGCGGGAAATTATAGAAACAATCCAGATCGGACAGTTAGTGCTTTTGAGATAATGATTAAAATGCAAGACACTGACTGGGAAGACATTATGGTGATTATGCAAGTAATGTTTGATGGTACAGAGAAGGAGAGGATTCATAAAGCAGGCATTGGGAGTTTTACGGGGAATAGTGGCTCCATTGTTTTACAAGGAACTGAGCACGAGACTCAGGAAAATTACTGGATGTTGCTTGAGTGGCATACAGAAATAGGGAGAGAAAGATTCTTAGCAGTGCTGTAAGGGAATGCTTGTGGAAAAGCAGGATATAGGGGACGATACAGGGGAACAGGCCAAGGCTCAAATAAGATTTGGGCAACAGGAAACTAAGGTCTATATATCAGAATCCAAATATGTCAAACAGCAGCTTTATTATTACAGGATGTCAGCTTTCAAGGAAAAGTAATCCCTTAAGAGGCTGAAGATGCTGTAGTCCTGACAGTGCGGGCTAGAGAGACAGCTGGAAGGTCCAAGTAAACAGAAACTGTAAGGATGTGATTTGAGACTAGGATTGGTCCCAATAAGAATTAAAAAATATCCTACAAAACTGGAAGCTAACTTGGGTTAGCATCAGTAATTCAGAAATTCTTGAAATAGAAGTTGTTAGTGGAACGCGAGTCACAATAGAATACTCTGATTTTACCAGTTAAAAGGCAAATGGTAAGGGTTACCATACATCCAATGGTTGTGAATCCATACACTCTTTTAACAGCTTTAACTGAAACACAGGGTGCGTTTACACTGCTAGACTTATAAGACGCCTTTTTCTGCACTTCCCTTCAAAAGGGAAGCAAAGAGCTTTTTGCTTTTGAATGTGAAAGCCCCAGAACTGGCAGAGAACTTCAGTATACGTGGACTGTTCTACTCCAAGGCTTTAAAAGTAGTACAACAATTTTTGGGAATCAATTAGCCGAAAAACTAGAAACATGGAAAAAAGAAAAAGATGGGGGAACAATATTACAGTATGTGGGTGATATTCTCATTGCTACAATGGCTAGAGAGGATTGTTTGCAACTGATCATAAGTCTTTTAAACTTTTTGTGTCTAAGCGGATACAGAGTTCCTAGAGAGAAGGCTCTATTGGCATGATGAACTGTGATTTAGCTTGGATTTGAGAACAAGAACAGCGGCAATTGGGAACAGAAAGAAAGGAAGCTATTTATCAACTCCCAGAGCCCTGTACAGTCCACGAGTTGAGAGCCTTTCTTGGGACAGTGGACAGTGTCGGCTATGGATTTCACATTATAGACTGTTAGTAAAGCCTTGGTACAAGGCATTAAAAATATCTCCCCCCAGCATTTGGACTGGACCGATAACAGCAGAGCACCCTACAAATATTTAAAATTGCCTCTAATTAAAGTAGCAGCACTCAGGCCACTGGACTTAATAAAGCCTTTGAGCTTTTTCACCCATAAAAGTTGTGGGATGGCCCTAGGAGTACTATCTCAGTGTCTGGGAGAACAGTGACACACAGTGTCCTGTGTCTCAGAAGAACTGGATAATGTCAGCCAAGGATGACTGGGCTGCCTGAAAGCAGTTGCCACTCCTTCCATTTGCCTTTTGAAAGCCTTTACAAGAGATGCACTAGAATCACAGAATAACCCAGTTGGAAGAGACCCACAGGATCATTGAGTCCAGCCATTCCTGTCAAACACTAAATCATGTTCCTCAGCGCCTCGTCCACCCGTCCCTTAAACCCCTCCAGGAAGGGTGACTCAACCCCCTCCCTAGGAAGCCTCTGACAATGTCCAATGACCCTTTCTGTGAAAAATGTTTTTCCTGATGTCCAGTCTAAACCTCCCCTGGCGGAGCCTGAGGCCATTTCCTCTCGTCCTGTCCCCTGTCACTTGGGAGAAGAGCCCAGCAACCTCCTCTCCACAGACTCCTTTCAGGTAGTTATAGAGAGCAATGAGGTCTCCCCTCAGCTTCCTCTTCTCCAGGTTAAACAACCCCAGGTCTCTCAGCTATTAGCTTTCTTCTTTTTCATAAGCTTCATGGAAGCAGAAGCTACCAACATGAACACATCCAGACAGGGCTGAACAGACACACGGCATTAGCCCCGATAAGATATACAGTTACTAAAGAAATTAAATCCCAGGTTTAGCAATTCTATTCCATGTTATAGAATATAACAACAAAAAGTCTTTACTGCAATGAATTCTATCAGCATTCCTCAGCAGCAAGGCAAAACAATGCCAGAACAATTATTACTTTAATGGGAGAAAGTTAATTCTAAGCATCATTCTTGTTGTGTAATATGGAACTGCTAAGGAATACTATTGTAGACTTTATATTTATGCTTATATTTTACCTTTATTTTCAGGCTTTTATTTTCTTCCAACATGGCTTTGTATTCTAATTTCATCTCTGCCACTTCCCAGCAAAGTGTCTCCATTTCTGGATTCTCAGGAAATGAAGCTCCCAGATGATGCTTCAGAAAGCTGATGTTCAGATGTTAAGTATTTCTTCAGTTAGATAGCACAACAGCATTTTAGTTTTCACACTTACAATGATGTCAGTGCTGCAATACACATGACCAAAATTGCATTAAACTGCCTAAGATTACTACAATATTTTTTATACTCCAGGAAGAAGTTACAAAAATAAGAAAGCTTTTCAAGTTCATTGGTACAGTCCCTAAGGAAAAAAAAGAACCAAACCAAGACATCAGCTGGCACAGCAGAAATTTGCATGTTTCACTACATCCTCCTCCTCTTTTCCTCTCTCAAATGTAGAAGTTTTGAAGTTACAAGGAATAAACAAGAAATAGAAGCGAGAGCCAAAAAGGGACACTGCTTAAAAACAGCAAGAAACAAAAGATGTTCCTTTCTTGTCCCTCTTGTATCATTAAAGACTTCAGAAGCCACGGATACTGTAAATACTCAAATCTAATGCTACAAGTCATTCTGTAACGGCCTTTAACTTAACATTCTAATTGTTGGCGTACACACAGTTCTCTTGCATCCCGCCAAACTTTGTTAGCTTGTAAGAATGCAATTATTGGCTAAAAGGCATCCATAAAAGCCATATTCTCAACATACGTCTCCTAAATTAGCCTCTTCAGCTCTTCTACGAGTCAGTAGCAGTATTGCTGTTTGGCGTGACATCTCTATGAACCATTCACAAGGATAAAAAAGGATACTCCAGTGCGCTACTTGGTTCCTCTGGCTCTTCATATAATGCTACCCACCCTGCAAATAGAAAATACTCAACAATTGCAAGAAGTTCATGCAACTCCAAAGTTTTTAAAACATTTACCAGCAGTCAAAAGGCATACATGTTGCATGCCACATTTGTAGCACAGTTTCCTGATTAACAAGCTTCTCCTGTCTACTTTAGCAGAAAAAAGAGGTCTGGAACAGAGCATCCCACCCAGGAACAGCCACACAAATGTTTTGCTCTCTCCTAACCACACTCTCTGGCTATTCTAGCACAGAACACCAAACAACCGGGAGAATTTTCACATATTCCTCATGCAACCCTAGTCCTGCCTTTTGTCAGAAAAATTGAAATGTAACTATTTTGGATTCTCCCTTCATAAACTTCCAATTTGAACTGCAGCACTTCCATAAATTTCAGCATAAAAGCAAACCTCCCTCGAGCACGCATCCTTATGGATGGGCTCCAGCGGCCAACAGAGAGCCAGAGAGGTCAGGCACAAGCAACAATACCCTGAGAGCTTACATGAAACGAGCTGTACACACCCCAACTCTAGATCTGGAGAACTCAGCCACATGGATAGTCAGAAAGCTCCCAGACTTCACCAGTCCCTGCTCCCCCCAGGGGCACACACATGGCTAGAGAAGACATCTGCTTCCATAAATACTCAGATGGCCTTCTCCCACTTTCAGATGTTCGAACTGCACAGAGGAATTGGTTTCAAGCTAAACACCTAAGTGAAAAACAAAATTAGGATACCACACTGATTGAAAGACTTCTTTTGTCATCCCATAGGATGCTTAGTGCTGAGAAACAAAGGAATCAAATGGCATCCCCAGGTCATGCCAAGAGTCTTAGTGCAGCACATGTTTGTTTGGCACCCTAGATCTGCTGACCCTTCTTAAAACAGCACATTTTTCAAGCAGGAATATTAACAGACTTTCCCCATGTGCTACTAGAAGGCTCTCAAGAAGACTTCAGAAGGATTTAGAAGATGATAAGCCCTACAGAAAGGCAAATGATGCATCAAGTTTAGCATCAGTATCTTCTCCATTCTGATACGGATTGTCATAGACTCATGGAACGGTTTGGGTTGGAAGGGACCTCAAAGCCCATCCAGTCCCACCCTTGCCAGGGGCAGGGACACCTCCCACTGGGTCTGGGGCTCCAAGCCCCATCCAACCTGGCCTTGAACCCCTCCAGGGATGGGGCAGCCACGGCTTCTCTGGGCAACCTGGGCCAGGGCCTCGCCACCCTCACAAGAAAATATTTCTTCCTAAAATCTCATCTTAATCTC
This sequence comes from Clamator glandarius, assembly GCA_033459285.1. NCBI lineage: Eukaryota > Metazoa > Chordata > Aves > Cuculiformes > Cuculidae > Clamator > Clamator glandarius. The sequence continues at coordinate 78,371 of JAUNZM010001119.1, read as the reverse complement.
CCCTCTTTCAGCTTCCCCCTCATCGTATCCCTGCACTCCCTCATCCAGGCCCTCCCCAGCTTTCCTGGAGCTTCTTTCTGTGCTGGAAGGGAGGGAGGGAGGGAGGGAGGGAGGGAAGAGGGAGCAGGACAGCCCGGGGAGGGAGGGAGGGAGGGGGGAACGGGACAGCTTGGGGAGGGAAGGAGGGAAGGAGGGAAGGAAGGGGGAGCGGGGCAGCCCGGGAGGGAGAAGCGGCACCCGCAGCCGCAGCCTTTACCCTTGGCGAGCGTTCCCAGCACCCCCGAGCTCTCCAGGCACCGGCGGAACCGCTCCCGCTGAGGCCCCCACGGCCCGACCGGCCCCCGCCCGCAGCTCGGACAGCGCCACCCGCTCCGCCCCGCGTCCCAGCAGCCCCGGGGCAGCGGCGGCGCCCCCAGCCGGTCCCGGCACGGGGGGAAGGGTCGGAGCCTTCTCTCTGTGTTGGCAAAAGGGGAGTTGGGCTCTGGAGCAGCTTCCATCCCAGGCCAGGCTGGGAGAGTTGGGGTTGTTGAGCCTGGAGAGGAGAAGGCTGCGGGGAGGCCTTAGAGCAGCTTCCAGCGCTGAAAGGGGCTCCAGGAAAGCTGGGGAGGGGCTCTGGGTCGGGGAGTGCAGGGAGAGGATGAGGGGAATGGGTTTGAGCTGAAAGAGGAGACATTGAGATGAGATCTTGATGAGAAATGTTCTGCTCTGAGGGTGAGGAGGCCCTGGCCGAGGTTGCCCAGAGCAGTGGTGGCTGCCCCATCCCTGGAGGGGTTCAAGGACGGGTTGGATGGGGCTTGGAGCCCCTGATCCAGTGGGAGGTGTCCCTGCCCCTGGCAGAGGGGGGCACTGGATGGGCTTGGAGGTCCCTTCCCACCCAAACCATTCCATGAAAAACATGCGCTGTGGCAGCTCCCGGTGGAGTGGGTGCTGAGCACAACAGGTGCTTGGGCAGCAACAGGAGCTGGAGAACAAACTGTGGTGCTGCCTCTCCGAGAGGCTCCAGAGCGTCAGCCAGAGGGATCTTCATCGTCTTTTGTCTCAACTGGTTTCAAAAAATCATATAGAATCATAGGATCACCAGGTTGGAAAAGACCCACCAGATCATCGAGTCCAGCCATTCCTATCAAACACTAAACCACGTCCCTCAGCACCTCGTCCAACCGTCCCTTAAACCCCTCCAGGGAAGGGGACTCGGTTACGCAGATTTATTGTTGTCAAACGCTGTTGGACCTCCTGACTGATAAAATGTGAAAAAAGAGCCAATCGAATAATCCTGCACCTTCAATGTCAGGGTCTTTTCCAACTTTTTCTGCATACTCTTCTGAGAGGTTCTTGGTTTTCACTGGAATTAAGCGACACTTTTCAGGTGGCTGAGTGTGGTGATGAAATAGCATGTTTGACCCATGTCCACACACACACAAGTTACTAAAAAGCCTCTGTCAGCAGATGTCAAATTATTTTGCATCATGTCTTGAACTGACAGAAATTCCAATGCCATATCCCATGGATGAGCATCTAAATGCTTATTTTTCTGTTATTTAGACAGTGGGGTCAGAGTGCGTCAAATTCCAGGTGTTTCATTACAGAGACATAATGTGCACAACAGGCATCAGCACAGGTGTTGCCCAGAGACTTACACATTGAGAAATGCAAGAATTAAAGGCATAGCAGCTGTATGAACTCAGCTCCATCAAGCTATACATTTACACACCTTCCTGTATGTTACACGGTGTTATATTGGAGAGCATAAGCAGAATTATACAGGGCTGTGTTTATGGATACACATAGAGGTGAGAAGAGCAGCTGCCAGAGAGACTCTGCAATGAAGAGTTTTAATAGTATTGATGTGTATTTCTTATGTGGACAGCAATAAATTAATGATGGTGCTGCAAGAAAAGAGCCATGTAGGTTTTCTGGCTAATTTTTTCCAAATATTGCACAGCCTTCAGCCAGTCTGAGAGACAACTGGCTTATAAGCATAATGATAATTCACATCAAGAATTTAATGATGCCATAACATCATAATGCTACAGCTCACAAATTATTTTTCAAGCACACATACTGTAAATCGAACCTACTAGTGAAAAATACACATGTAGACACTAACATATCCCAGATGTGACCACCTCAGCAAGCACATACAGAATGTTTGTGCTGTGTGACTTGAGTAAATGGATTTCATCTATAGACATCTTAATTACAAATATAACACAGTATCATGTTCATCTTTCCCTCCTTTTTTATTTTTATTTCAAGATGTTTCGGGGAACTTACACTACGTGGACCAGAGCATAAAGGGGAAGAGTGATTTTTATTTATTTTATTACCACCATAAAAAGCATAAATGGAAATGCTCCTTCTAAAGGATCATAAGCATTCTTTGATGTAAAAGTTTGTTGGAATTGGGTGGACAGATGGCCTCTGTAGCCTCTGGAAAAGGAGCAGTTCTACAGGCTGATAAACTTTTTAAGATTTTTTACATCATAGCAGAAAGTAGGAAGCTACCACTACCCATTTTTCTTTTTTTTTTTTTTTTCTTTTATTTTTACCATAGTGTGCTTTCTGGCTGTGAAATGCAAAATTTCTGATTTCAGGCACTTGTTTTTTTTAAAAAAATGATAATTGCTAGCTTGTTAGTGTTATGCAAAATCTCACAATGAAAGCTCACATCTCATCTGTAATTCATGGTACAAACAGTAATTGTACACAGTAAGAGATTCACTCTGACATCTCTGCCCAGGAAGTCAGTGATGATACAGTGAAAAAAAACTGTACACTGGGGGCAAAGAATTAGTGCTATATGTATCACATCTTTTTGTGTTCAGCCCCGTTCCAACAGTGAAATATGGTTGATGTTCTGCTTTTGGGCAGCTATCAAATATCTGCTTGAATTCTTAGAGAGATTAAGCAGAAACCTATTTACTGATCATTAATTTCTTCTGAGAGTGCCAGTGGCATCATTAGCCTAACTCCATTTACTGGTCTTCATCAAATATATTGTTAGACCATACATTTTATCTTCTACTTTTATTGAGTTTAAATAGTATCAGCTGTGATTTTATGTCTGACTTTTCCTTCCGTCTGTGGACTTAAGACAGTAAGTGTTTTCCTTTTCAGCTGGCAGTGTAGTGCAGAAGTTTACACAAGGAGAAAGAACCCACCTTTGCATTACAAAGGATGTAAAGACACGCTTTAGAGCTCAATTAGCTATTATTCAAAGGGCTACACCTCTTTTCTGTGTGAAACAGCTGTTTACAGTGGAACCATTTCTCTCCTCCTACACACAGGTCTTGAATATGCTGGTTATCCTAGCACTTACCAGTGTGATTCCCAGGTTAACTCCCACTATATTTGAAGATTAAGGGGAGCACGCCTGCTGCAGGCACTACTCAAACACAAGAGTCATTTCAACAGGGAGGAAACTTTGGACTATCAGAGTTGCTGCTTTGGATTCTGACCTCACCTACTCTGTCCACTCAGGACTGTTTGGTTGGCTGGAATTCTTGGTGTCAGCATTGTAAGGAGGTTGGGCTTTGTTTGCATCAAAACTGCCTGGCTTTAGAATCACAGAATCAGAGAATAACCAGGTTGGAAGAGACCCACTGGATCATCGAGTCCAACCTTCAAGCCTTCTATTGCTGTTCTTTAGAAGAGAATTTGTAGAAGCTCCTGCACTCTCACTGCTGAGCAATTCCAAGCCAAACCAAAGCCATGTTGCCTTCCAGGACTGGTAGCAAGACAAGTTGTATAGTATTGCAGGGACGTTTGAGATTCTCAAGCACATTCTAGGCGCTCTATCTGTATCCTGAGTGCCAGCAAGGAAATGTTTCTTTTCAGCTTCTATTTGAGCATCACCTGGGTCCCGTGCTCACCCAGCAAGCCTTATTATTCTTTGTGCTAGTGCTTTTATTTTGACTGTCTAAAGCCTTTGTAGCTGGCCTCTTCTTTGGCGATTTATTTCTCTGCTTGCAATAGGAATAATTGCTACTGCTTGCTGTAGAGTTGTTTCACACGGCCTGGAACAAGGGAGCAGCATTTAGAACCGGGTAGATGGCAGTGTCCTTTTGCTTTTCCATTAAAAAAGGTATAAATGCTAAGTGGTGGAGGAAGAACTTTTTGAGGGGTGCTGTATGTTCCCAAAGAAGAGTGTGGGATCACAGAGTATTTCTTGGGTTTGCATAGAAATTGTCAGGATAATCCTTGGGGTTTTTTCTGCCCACAGAGTCCTATTTTAATACTTCAGAATCCTAGGTGGATAATTTCTAGGATACTTAAAAGCAACGATACAGTTGCTGTTGATTGCATGAATAATATTGTTGTAGTCTGAGGTAAATTAGAGTCAGATTAATGACTGTGGATCTGTAAAGAGCATTAATGGTTCCATTAAATGACTAATTTTGTTGTATATAATGGCTATTGAATTGACCCATGGGAAACAGTTAAGTTTATTTAATAGTAGTTTATTAAATGAACTACTGTGATGATTGTTAACAGTGTAAGAGCATCAATAGTGCTTATTCTGGTGATAACTATGTGTTAGTTATGAATTTTTTTTATATTTAATGATTTATTTATTCATATTCAGCACTTCAATCGATTAATTTATTTAATAATAATGATGCCCCTGGGCAGGGTCCCACTGCCAGGAGGGGTCTGCAGGGCAGGGCTGAGCACACAGTGTGTGGGGTGAACTCCGTGAGCACAGACAGGGAGGATCCAGGAACAGAGAAACAGCTCCCAGCAGGGACAAGATCCAGAAAGCAGAGACATGGGCAGGGATGGAGAAGGATCTGGTCCCATTGACACCATGGGAAGGGGGATTTGGGCATCTCCCTGCCGTCCCCTGCAGCGCAGGGACCGACCATGGAGCAAAGCCACGCTCTCATCTCCCACCTCTTCTGTTCAGGCCATGGCTGGTCAGTCACCTAACCAGTGGCCTCACCTCTTCAAAGGAGAAATTACAACCCCACCCCAACTCTCTGTGTCTCTGCAGGCTCCTTCGGCAGCAGCGCACTGCATTTCTCCCTCTTCTCTCTCCTGCCTTTGCTTCAGGTTCTTATCACCTTCAGGGATGGGGTTTGGGTTAAGCTGCATTTCAGACACCAGTCCTGTGGTCCTGTCATGCAGGGAGTAGAGTCCAATCCCTGCCTAATCAGGGAAATGCAAATGAGCAGATTCTCCTTTCAGGGCACCCCACAATTGTGACATTAGATTCTTTGCAGGGTCCTGCTGTGCTTCAGGCTGCCCTCCAGAAGGGCAAAGCTCTCCCATGGTACCTCAGTGTTATCCAACAAGAACTTTTGTTTTGGTCAAAAAAATGTCCCCTAACTTGTCTCTTTCGTTTCCCTCCTGGACAGTGCCCTGTGCCAAAAGGACACTGATGTCCAACAGCAGCTCCATCACCCAGTTCCTCCTCCTGGCATTCGCAGACACACGGGAGCTGCAGCTCTTGCACTTCTGGCTCTTCCTGGGCATCTACCTGGCTGCCCTCCTGGGCAACGGCCTCATCATCACCACCATCGCCTGTGACCACCAGCTCCACAACCCCATGTACTCCTTCCTCCTCAGTCTCTTTATTCTTTATATGGGATCCATCTCCACCACTGTCATCCATGGCCAATTCCCTCTGGGACACCAGGGCCATCTTCTACATGGGATGTGTTGCTCAGGTCATCTTTGTGTTATTCTTCCTGGGTGCAGAATATTCTCTTCTGACTGTCATGTCCTACGACCGCTACATTGCCATCTGCAAACCCCTGCACTACGGGACCCTCCTGGGCAGCAGAGCTTGTGTCCACGTGACAGCAGCTGCCTGGGGCACTGGGTTTCTCAATGCTCTGCTTCACACGGCCAATACATTTTCCCTGCCCCTCTGCCAGGGCAATGCTGTGCACCAGTTCTTCTGTGAGGTTCCCCAGATCCTCAAGCTCTCCTGCTCACACTCCTACCTCAGCAAAGCTGGGCTCGTAGTAGGTGTCATAGGGGCATTTGGGTGTTTTGTTTTCATTGTGGTGTCCTATGTGCAGATCTTCAGGTCAGTGCTGAGTGTCCCCTCTGAGCAGGGATGGCATAAAGCTTTTTCCACGTGCCTCCCTCACCTGGCCGTGGTCTCCCTGTTTATAAGTACCGCAGGGTTTGCCCACCTGAAGCCCCCCTCCATCTCCTCCCCATCCCTGGACCTGGTGGTGTCAGTTCTGCACTCAGTGGTGCCTCCAGCACTGAACCCCCTCATCTACAGCTTGAGGAACCAGCAGATCAAGAATGCAATGTGGAAACTGATAACTGGATGGTTCTTTGAATCATTAAACTGCTCATCACCTTCTGCATAACAGTTATCATGCAATTCATGGCAGGTCAAGACTGGTTTCTCTATTTCTTGTTTGTGATACTCAGTTTTCCTTTGTGATAATCTTGGCATCCTTTTCTTAAGTCACCATCTTCTTCACTTTTCTTACTGACTGGCTGTGTACATGAGGAGCTGTGGTCTCTGTGTGTTTAAACAAAATAAAAATTTATTCCAGCTGCAGGGCTGGGCTCTGCCCCTCACACCCTCTGCAGCGTGTCCTCCCCCTGCATGGTCACACAGCTCTGCCAGCACTGCCGGTGTCCTCTCCCAGACACTTGCCAGCTCAGCCCAGCCCCTCCCAGCTCTCCCCACAGCCCTGCTTTCTCTCCAGCCCCACAGAGCAGCCCAGTCTGGGCTGGCCCCATGCAGTGCCCTCTGCAGGGTGCAGCAGAGCTCTGGGCTCTCCCCCCACAGCCCCAGCCCCTCTGGAGGGCACAGCAGCTGCTGGGGGGCAGAGGTGGGTCTCAGCCTCCCTTACAGCCCCAGAGCTGGGGCTTGACCCAGCACAAGGACACTGTGAGCAGTGAAATGCAGGACTCCTGGTTTCAATCCAGCAGATGCCACCACAGCCTGACTGTGCCTGCTCCGTTCCAGCCCTTCTGCCCAGCCAGGACAAGAGTCTGAGCTCAGCAGCAGAGCAGCCTGGCCCACACAAGGGCCTGCAGGGAGAGGTTTCTCTTTCTCCCAGATTCTTCTCTGCAGGCACAGAAATGCTCCCTTGCTCTTCTCCAGGTACATCCTTTCCCCAGGGAAGTGTTTCCACGCTGGCCTGGCTGCCAGTTCTGGTTTCCTCTCTCTGCAGCCCACAGGCTCCCTTCTATGACCCAACCTCCTAAGTTCAGGCCCTTCTATGTGCTGACTCTTGTAGGACCCAACTCTTACACGAGTGTCCTATGACGTGACTCTCCTATCACCCTACTGTGACCGGAGGCTTCTAAGACCCAACTCTTGAATGACTCAACTCTTCTTTGACTTGATTGTGACCTGACACTTTGTGACCTGACTCTTCTATCCCTCTTCTGTGAGCCTACTCTCCTATAATCGAACTTTTCTATCACCCTTCTTTGACTTGACTCCTGTGTGACCCTACTCTTATTCTATGACCCAACTCTTCTAGGATCCTCTGCTTCTATGACTCGGTTTTTTGACAACCTGACTCTTCTGTGCCCCTTCTGTTACCTGACACTTCTGTGACCTAACAGTGCTATGACCCAGCTCTTCTCTGACCCAACATTTCTATCACCCTTCTATGACCTGACCCTTGTGTGACCAAACACCTCTATAACCCTTCCATGACCTGTTTTCTATCACACTCATCTTTGATGACCTCATTTTTCTATTACTTTTCTGTGACACACGTGGGTCTTTTCCAGCCTGGTGATTCTATGGTTCTCTGGTTCTTGGTGCGACCCAGTAAGTCTCTGGGAGGGGAATGGGATAAGAGTCCCTTGTGCTGGAACAAATCAGTGAGACTGGCTTTGGGAGGCAAACTGGGGATACTGAGAGGCACCGAGGGGCACTGAGAGGGGGATTGAGAGGCACTGGGGGGCACTGGAAGGGACTGGGATGGGGAAGTGGGGCACTGGGAGGGACTAGGGAGCACTAGGTGTCACTGGCAGCCACTGGGACATGCTGGGAGGGCAGTGGGACGCTCTGGGAATCACTGGGACAGACTAGGAGTCTCTGAGAGGGCACTGGAATATACTGGGAGTCTCAGGGACATGCAAGGAGGGCAGTAGGATGGTCTGTGAATAACTGGGATGCCCTGTGACCCACTGAAAGGGCACTGGGATACACTGTGAGTCTCTGGGATGTGCTGGGAGTCACTGGGAGGGCACTAGGATGAACTGGGAGTCACTATTATGCATTGGGATAGCACAGGCAAGGAACTGGAAGGCACTGGGTCGCACTGGGAGGCCATTGGAGAGCACTGGGAGGTCACTGGTTCTACAGTGGTCCCATGCTGGTGTGCAGAGGTGCCTTACTGGTCCATACTGGTGTCCCTGCTGCCCATACTGGGGGTACTGTTCCCATCCTGTTCCCACACTGGTTCCTTACTGGTCCATAATGATGCCGTACTGGGTGCCCTTGTGTCCCTGGTGTCCGTACTGGGAGCACTGGTGCCACACTTGTCCATACTGGTGCCATACTGGGAGCACTGATCCCAGCCTGGTGCCACACTGGTGGTTCCAAGTGACTGCCAGTGCATCCCAGTGCCCTCCCAGTGTGGCCCCTTGCTCATGGGAGGACACTGGGTCACACTGGGAGTCACTGGGATGTACTGGGAGTCACTGGGTCACATTGGGAGTCACTGAGGAGAACTTGGAGGGCACTAGGAAATACTAGGAGTCAGTAGAAAGGACTGGTAGTCACTGGGGAGCACTGGGAGGGCACTGGGAAACACTGGGAGTCTGTGGGGATGCACTTGGAGTCACTGTAGTGGGGTGAGAAGATGTACCATACTTGTCCATACTGGGGCCATACTGGAAGCACTGGCACCCCTGGTGCCCATCCTGGTCTCCCACTGGTGCCATACTGGTGCCTTACTGGTCTGTACTGGTGCCATACTGGCATTTCTGTTGTTAATCTTGGGAGCACTGGTGCCATCCTGCTCCCATGCTGGTTCCTTGCTGGTCTGTACTAGTGCTGTACTGGGATCTATGGGGTCCATACTGGGTGTACTGGGGTAAGTTTAGCCTGGAGAAGAGGAGGAGGAGGAGAGACCTCATTGCTCTCTGCAACTACCTGAGAGGAGGTTGTGGAGAGCAGGGAGCTGGGCTCTTCTCTCAGGTGACAGGGGACAGGATGAGAGGGAATGGTCTCAGGCTCTGCCAGGGGACATTTAGGCTGGATATTAAGAAAAAAAATTTCACAAAAAGGTAAAAAAATAAAACAGAAGACAGGGGAGCCCTGGGAAGAAGCCCTGCCCCCTGCCCCCGCCTGTTGGGCTCCCCGAGTTGGTCAGTTGGAGCCACGGCCACCAGACACAGCAGAGGGAGCTGAGCTGGCACGGTGCCGTGAGGGGCAGCATCTGCCCGAGCAGTGCTTCTCCAGCACCAGCACCCCACTGCCCATCCCTGACGTCACCGGCTGGGCCACATCTCTGGTGCCCGGCGAGGGTCCTCCTGTCCCGGCCAGGATGGGCCAGGTCAACTGCTTCTGCAGCTCCAGGTGGGCTCCCGTCGTGGCTTGGGGACACCGGGGCACAGCTGGGGCCTGCCCAAGCAGTGTTGCTCATGCTTGCCACGCTCTGCTCTGCAGGGAGGCTCTCAGCGAGGTTGAGGCGGTGCTGAGCACAGATGTGCAGCTGAGCTGGGGACGCAAGAGGACCGAGTGGTGACTTCTCCTCCTCCAGGAGGAACTGGTGATCGCCAAGTTGCGGTAAGAGCCTGGGAGCCCACCCTGTCCCCCATTCCTGGTGCTGGGAGCGGGGCAAGGACACCTTGGCACAAGCCCCAGGCCCCAAGACCTCGGTGATGGATGCACCACGCTCTGTCCCGAGGCCAGGTTGGGGACAGGGCTCTTCCCGTGGGGACCACTAGGAGGCCACCCCCAGCTCACTGCCTGCCTCTGCTTTCCACAGACCTGGCAGCAACCTGCACCCACAGCTTCGCCTGGCCCTCGACCAGCTGTGGGTGCTGAGCAGTGGGAATGAGGCAGGGGAGCCAGAAGAAGAGGAGGATGGCAGCGGCGAGGGCAGCAACTCCCTCATCCTCATCTGGCCCGCAGGCTCCTGCATCGCCACTTTTGCGTGAGTTGCGGTGCCACGTGCCACAGCTGCTGGGCAGTGCGGTGCAATGCTGGCCCCCCTTCTCCCTGGGCTTCGGCAGCCACAGTCGGGGCTGGCAAGGGGCAGGAGAGCCTCTCAACCGTGCCCACGCCATTCTGTGCGTGGCCTCTGTCCTGCACACAGAAGCTGGGCAAGGAGCGGGCAGCGCACCAGCAAGGAGTGAGGGAGGGAAAGAGGGATGGAGGGAAAGAGGGATGGAGGGAGAGAGGGAGGGAGGGTGGGAAGGAGGGATGGAGGGAGAGAGGAAGAGAGGAAGGGAGGATGGGAAGGAGGGATGGAGGGAGAGATGGAGGGAGGGTGGGAAGGAGGGAGGGAGGGAGGCCGTGTCTGCTGCGTTGGGTCTGTGGGATGGGCATACAGGCAGAAGAAACAAGAGGAATGGGAGACATTTCTTACTCCTGCTTCTCCCGGTCCCATTTTGCTTGCCGGCAGGGACAGGCTAGAGCAGCTCCTCTGGCAGGACAGAGGGAGGCAGAGCTTGGGCAACGTCTCTGTCCTGCCCCATGGGACTTGGTCCTGCCCCATGGGACTTGGTCCTGCCCCAGTGTCCTTGCCTATGGGTAGAGCTGTGCAGGCACCTGCCTCTGCCCACAGGCTCAGGGGGCCAGCGGGGTCTGACGCTGCTTCTCCTCTCTTTCTGCAGCTCCCAGGCGCTGAAGGAGCTCTGGGTGGGCACACTGCTGGGGTAAGCCTGGGGACCATGCATGCGAAGGCACATGGGGGAACACAGCTCCCCAAGTGGGGACAGGTGTCCCTGCAGATGCCGGCAGCTTTGAGGCAGAAGGGGATCGTTCAGGGATGCAAAGTCTCTTCTTGCACTGTTTGCAACAGAGAGAGTCAGGCGGGGAAGCAGGGCTGGTTGCCTGGCAGGCAGGAGCAATGCAGGCAGCTCTGCTCTCTGCTTGGCGCTGGGGCGTTACGTGGGGGAGGTTTGCAACCCCTTCCTCTGGAGAGAGTGGAGGTGGCTCGGGGTTCACTCTTTCTATCCCTTCCCTGTGCCCAGGCAATCAGAAGACAAGAAAGCCCGCGTGATGCGATTGACTTCCATCGAAGCGCTGGAGAAGGAACTGAGCTGCTGCCGTGCCGTGAGTGTCTCTCCCCTCAGCTCTGTCCCTGAGCATTGCTCCTCCACCAAGCAGGAGAGCATTGCTTCTCCCCTTCTTCCACTGCTTCTCTCTTGCCCAGTGGAGGACAGTGCATGCCAGGAGCCTAGAGATGCTACTCGAGGCCCAGGTGAAGGTGAGAAAGGCTGCCTTTCACCCTCCTGCTGCTGTGCTAGAGTGCCTGGGCTCCCTGGGGAGTGGGGGGACCTTCTGTGAGAGGGTCCCACGGTGCCCCAAGGGGAGCTGAGGGGCTGGGGAGCCAGCGGGAATGCCGGCACAGCCTGGTGGGTTGTGCCAGGGAGGAGACCTTGCACCCTCAGGCTGCTGGTGCTGGGTGGCCGCTCACTTTCTCCTCTAGGGCTGCTCTCTAAGCACAACCTGGTTCTTGCAGGATGACAGCAAGCAAGGGCCTCCACCGGTGCCTTCTGGCAATGGAGGGGGACGTTGCCAGCCAGCAGGTGAGTGTTGGAAAGAAAGGTGGGGAGGACCTTCTTTCCTCGGGCAAGTAGCTCTTCTGCAGAAGACGGGATGCTGCTGCAGCTGTCCTTCACCTTGAGCAAGGTGGTCCCCATCGCTCTGCAGCAGGCGAGTGCTGATCCGCCGGGGTCCCCTCGTTCCCTTGTTGACTGTCCCTTGCACGGAGGGGCAGAGGAGACATTGCTGAGTGCCCGAGGTGGTGCCTGTCTCTGCTCCGTCCTCGGAGCCAGGAGAATGGGCTGAGCAGGCATTAGCTCTGCTCTCTTGTCCCCTGAGTGTTGTCGTGCAGGTTTGGCACCCCAAGGGAAGATGTCAGCCAGACGAGGAAGGACGACTGCTGGAGAGTGGCTGCTGAACGTGCTTCTCTGAGGACACGGAGCCTGGGCTGCTGCCCGCTGCCTTGAGGAGGGCAGGCTGAGGGCTGGCTCAGGCTGTCCCGCTAGCACCCTGGCTCTCAGGAGCCTCTGAGGCACAGACATTGCGGAGGAGCCGTGCTTTCAGCTCCCGGCTCCCAGCCCGTCCTGCTCCCTGTCAGGGCAGGGCAGAGCAGGGCTGCCCGCGGGAGCGCTGTCCTGGCGGTCCCCATTGATGGCTCTCTCTCTGTTTTCCTTTCCAGCAGGAGGGAGCAGGAGGAAGAGGAGGGGGCTGCCCTGGCCCTTTGCTCTGCGGTGGACCCCAATGGCTGCCCGGGAGCCAGGACAGGCGGGCTCCGGCTCTAGCAGAGGGCTCTTTGCACAGCCCCTGGCAGCCCTCTGTAGGGAGGACTGCACGCTGCCCCAGCCCATCCAGGTAAGCTAGCCTGGCCAGAGTGTCCCTCGCCTTCCCTCCATCTGCTCCGGACACGTGCTGGGTGTCCCCAGGAACTCCCATGGGAGGGAGCCGGGGGTTGAGCAGAGCTGCCGCCCTGGCCACCACTGTCAGAAGGCAGCTCTTCAGCCAAGCAAATCTTCTTGTGTGCACCCTGCAGGAGCTCCTGGATATCCTGTACCAACGTGGACCATCAACAGAAGGCGTCTTTCGAAGAGCGGAGTGTGTGTCGTCGCTTCAGGAGCTGCGGGAGGCCCTGGACCGTGGTGTGGCTGCTGACCTGGGAAGCCAGCCTGTGCACCTGCTGGCAGGCATCTTGAAGGTGAGCACTTCTGACCTGCAGCAGGGAAGAGCTCCTGGCTCTTCTGGACTCTTCAAGGGCTCACCTGGAGCCGTTGCCATTGCAGGACTTCCTCCGAAGCATCCCTGGCAAGCTGCTCGTCAGCAGTCTCTACGACAACTGGATGGGAGCTATGGAGAAGCCAAGCGATTGGGAAAAGGTGGAAGGGCTGAAGGCGTAAGTGTGGCCGGTAGCCTGTCTTTTGAGCAGTGACTTTGTGGAGGCCTGGGACTAGCCTGCAAAGGGCCGGGCTCCTTCCAAAGCGGTGTTTTCTGGCTGGCAGCTGTTTCTGGGCTGGGCTTGGGTTAGGGACCAAAGGGCATGGACAGGGAAGATTCCCCTGCATAGATTCTATGAACCTTGTGTTGCTGTTCCCTCAGAGTGGCCAGCAAGTTGCCTGCAGCCAATCTCCTCCTCCTGGAACGGCTGCTGATTCTCCTCCAGCGCATTGGCCGCAACGCAGCCACCAACAGGATGAGCTGCAGCAACCTGGCCGTCTGCATTGGACCAAACCTGCTGAGCCCGACCAACGAGGAGCTGCTCTCGCTGGAGGCCATGGTGGAGGTTTCTAAGAAGGTACACTGGGCTGAGAAGCTGGCTGCAGCCTTCCCAGTCTAGAAGATCTTGGCTCTTCAGAGGTCTCTGGCTGCCCTCTTTCTCCAGCAAGTGCTGCTGAGAAGAGCAGCCCCACGGCGACAGCCTTCTGCACAGACAAAAGGGTCAGGAGTGGGAAAGGCTGCTTGATGCACTTTCAGGCACCGTGCCAAAACCAGGGGTTTTCCATGTGCAGGTGAAGGCGTTGGTGGAGTTCCTCATTGATCACCGCTGTGAAATCTTTGGGGAGGAGACGGAGGGTATTTGCAGTCCCTCCACCACTGAGGAACAAACTGCATCCTTGGGCAGATCCACAGGTAGGAGGGGCTGGTGGCTGCCACCCTCTGAGCAGACAGCTGGGGCAGGGCTTTGGGTGGGTTGTGCTCTAGCCGCTGGCCACTTCTAAGAAGTCACTTGGCTGCATGTGCTTTTGCCCTCCAGAGCAGCCTTTGCAAGAGCAACGTGGCCCTGCAGGCAAAGCAGCTGTGCAGCACCAGCCAAAAGCTTCCCTGGACACACCAGCCTGCCCAGTCATTGTCCAGAAAGCATCAGAAGCAGGCACGCTGGTGGCATCACTTCAGGAAGAGGTATAGATTTCAAAAGCAAAGCCTCCTGCCGCGGAAGGCAGTGGTGCAGCAGAGGGATATCTGCAGACTCTGTCTTGGGAGGGTGGAAGAAACTCTGGCAGAACACAGCTGGCAATCCTTTTCTTGCCTGAACGGGGACCTCAGGCAGCCTGCAGAATGCCCCCACAAACAAACTCAGCATCACATGCACCTGTGAACATTGTCTTCCAAAGTCAGGCCCTTGGTAAAAGGGCTAATGCAAACCAGCCAAAGGGATCTGCTCTGGCAAGTTGAAGTAGCAACGTGCCAGTCTGTCACTTTACTACCCCAGGGCGCCCCTTGCCACCTGCTAACACTGACATTCATTGTTTAGGCACCCGCCGCTTTGCCTCTGAGCACCGCAGAGACCTCGGAAGAGTCCCGGCTTGGAGCAGAAGAATTCAAGATCCTTTTGGAAGGAAGAAGGTAAAATGAGTTAGCTTTGGTTCGATGAAGAACTAATTCGGGTTGATCCTAATTTTATCTATCTAATCCCACTGTAGGATGGAAAGGCTTGCAGGGTCCTCCTGTGAAAATGGAAATAAAAGAAAGAGAAAAGCGACTTGGGCAGAGTCGTGGGAGATACAAGAAGACAAGAAAAGAATGAAAAGAGAAAATAAACGGAGGCCAAAAAAAGGCAGGAAGGTTCAGAAGGTGAAGAAGCCTAGGTGCGTAGCAGGCGCTGCTGCCCGTCTTTCCCCACTCAGATGCTGCTCTACGTTAGTTCAGTTCCATGGGAAGGGGTTGTGCTGGGATGGATTTGGAAAGAATTCCTCTGCAGCTCTCCCAGGGCAGCCCATTGAGCGCTGCTGTGTGGCACAGGGGCACGGGGCATCTCCAAATGTGCATGGCTCTGCGAGAGGATTACCTAGCGGTGTAAGGTGCCAGAGCCATCCCGCAGCCTATGTCAGCAGCAGCTCTCTCCCCTGAATCACAAAGAATCCCTTTGCAACTGTGCTCCCCAAAGGAAGGGGCATTAAGCCGTGCTTCTCACTGCCTTTGTGTGCTGATCAGTGCTTTCTGACTCTGTCCTCACAGGTGCTGGGAAACCTGAATTTATGAAAGAGATGCTGAATCCTGAATGCCAGTACTTATTGGGAACAGAAACCATATCCCTCATTCTACTCCTCCCCTGAGTTCTGAGTTTAACTAATTAAATATGTTTAATAGTAAAATGATAAGGTACTTTTGAGGTGGTTTTTTTTGTTTGTTTTATTGATTTCATTTTGGCTTATATGTGATCTGTATTTATAGAAGTCAGATAGGAACACTAAACAGTGGGTTGTATCTGCTTGCTTGCTCAATCTTTCTTAGTGTCTCTAAAGGAAAACATAGTCCCAAAACTGGGACAGGGAATGGAATTGTGACGAAGAAAGGGGAGCCCTCCCCGCCCCCCATCACTAATTATTTCTTGTACATGCAGGGACTACACTTATTATATGAAAATGGCAGTGAAATAGAAAAAAAACCCAAAACAATTCACGGTTACTTTTTCAGCGATATCCAGTGTACAGTGAAAAAGTGGCTCTGGATATTTACATGAACTGAGAAAAATCTCTTTTTTCATATTAAGGATATAAAACTGCCAACCCCCATCTGAACAGATTGTCTTGTTCCCATATTATTAAAATCTATGTGGTGTTTCTGGAAACTCTGAAGCATAAAATTTGGCTGATGTGCCTTGATACTTTGGTTTGTACTTTAACCTGGATGTGGACACCTGGAATTGATCAGAAGGTGATGGGGAATACCCTGGGTTTTTTTATACATAAGCTTTTTTAGTAATATTCTGTAGCTTTGAGGATAATATTTTTTATTAATTATCAAGTTAGTCTGTAAATGTTCTTGTTTTGTGGTAATATTCCAGATAAGTAAGAGTCCAAAAATCCACAAGCATAAGAGCTTGACTGAGTCATGTAATAGATTATAATTTAAAGGCACTTGAAAAAAATTGTGGAGATTTAACATCACCAAGGATTTATGTAAAAGATATTAATCTGACCATTTCCACACACGTCACTTCAAACAAGAAGATGAAGTAAAATTGATGACTTGTTCTTGTGTTTTAAAGCACTTTATTGGAAAACAAAACCACAGCACAGAAAAAAAAGAAAAAAGTTTTGTCTTAAGGCAGGAAGAAAAACTACGATGGGTCCGATTTCCTCTCTTCTCCCTCAATTTAAGTTGCACCTTCCCAGTTCCAGTTCTAGCAGCTTCAGGACAAGGTGTCTACAGGAGCTCCTCACCCTAGAAGTGATCGTTTTATGTCATTCTGCTCCCTGGGCTCTTGCACACAGTCTCGGTGATGCACGTTTTAGATGAGGATCTATAAAACTGTCAGACTAATCTACAAACAGCAACCATCTTTCCGAGAACACTTTGTGTATCCTATGACTTTGAAGGAGTTGTCTTTTGCCATTCTGCATCCTGGTCCAAGACAACAAGGTGCAGCCTGGCAAAAACCTACCTGGACCAACACCAACACAACTGAGATGCCCTGTCCTGACCACGGTTGTATCTGAACCTTCAGGAGATCCTTAGTCGGGTACCAGTTAATAGAGAAGTCATTAGCGTTACGTAGGGATGTTTTGAAACCAGAGACAATTCACTACCTCCATCTCTTTTGCTTCCAAGAGAGATGGTAATCACTGCCGTTCAGCGTGGGCTTCTCGTGGCAGGCAGCCAGGAGCCATAAGGAAGAGTTACAGCCAGTGAAGTCTTGAACGTCAACACGGAGAGATGCCAACATAAAGCACAAGTAGGTTCCAGCTCTCAGCCAGGCTCCCAGTTGACATTCTCAAGCGTTTCAAAGGCCCAAGGTGATACTTTCTTGAAGCTTGTTTCACCAATTTAAAACATTTATTAGAAAGGCCCAGTGAGACATTACAATTAAAAAAGAAAGTCTGATTTATAAGGGCGCTCTTTTGATTAGACATATGCTGAAATCTCTGGGAACTGGCCAGTGAGCAGGGCATTCCTAACAAGCATTTCATGCCTAAAGCTTTTGATCCATTAGGGAAAGAAACAAAGAGAAAGCTGGGTCCGTGAGGCACATGACTTGCAGTCACTGCTATCTTGGGCTTGCTGCTGGGACAGATATATACTGCCATCAGTAAAATTAAACTGTAACGTGGATAGGAATCTAGATACTGGAAAAACCTTTTAAAAGTAAGACAATCAAGCGAGCAGGAGAGCTGCACGAAGCACATCTGTGTCCAGCTGTTCAGCATTAATTCCTCTGCTGTGCTATGTTTATGTGGAGAGCATTATTCAGGCCTGGTTAACAGAAAAGGGACACAGCCAGACCAGCTTAGTTAGAATGCCTGAATTAGGTGAGAATTTGCCCAAGGACACAATGTCCTTGAGATAAGGGACTGCCTGCAGCTGCACATAAACAGGGTAAAAATAGAGAATGTATTAATCACAAGAATGTAGAAAAAGAGAGCTATGAAGGAGGAGCGGGCTTGTAATCTGTAACCTATAGTGAGCTCAGCTTTTGCAATATGTATGAGGCTAATTAACAACTGTATTTAACTAGCTGTGATCTCTAATAAAATGGAGACTTGCTGATGACCACCTGGTGTCTGCATTCTCCCTTCGCCGACAAATGGTGACCCTGATGTGATACTGCCACGGTCGACGAAGTTGGAGTTGGGTCCTGATCGCAGCCAGGATGGTGCTGAAGAACAAGGAGAAAAGCACCCCCAAAGATCACAACGGTGGTTTTGGGCCATACGTGCCACCGAAGCCTGGAGAGCTGCAACAGCACTGACGAATAATGGATAGGCAAGTGACATATGATTTATTTACTACTACTTTAAGGAGGAGAGAGGTTAAAGGGATAGATTTGAAAAAGGAGTTGCCAGGATTGTTAGCGTATGGTTTTGCTAAGGGTCGTTTTCAAAACCCGCATACTGTACACGAATTGACAGAGTGGCGTAAATTTGGTGATCTCTTGTGGGAGGCTACGTTAGAGGATGATAAAACAGCTAGGAAGTTGGGAAAACTTTGGCATGTAGTGCATAATGAGTTATTGCAGATGGCCACAGAAAAGAAAGCGGCAGAGAGGGTTGCTGACGCACACAAGAATAATTTAGGTTATGTACAAGAGGGTGAGCCGCTTGCTCCAGCTACAACAAGGGTAGTGGTGCCAATGACCCCAGTATCTGACTCAGGACTCGGGGACAGTCTCCAAATACAGCCGAGTGCCCCCCCTCTCGAGGAGAGTGAGGTGCACAAGGAGATTGACGGTGAGCATGATTCTGATTATGAACAACAAACACAGACCCTGAAACCCCCCCCGCTGATACGAAATCTGAATCAGCAAAAGCCCAAGGCTCAGTATTCTTTTGGTCAGCCAGATCCTGTATCAAGGGTAGAGAGCGACTGCTGGGAGGAGATGGCAAGACAAAGGAGAGAAGCCTGGGCTTCATTGGCCAGAGAAGCCATGAAGGAGGGGGATAGTGAGCTTTTGGAGGCTGCTACTCCAATTGCCTGTCCGGTCGTTTATACTCCTTTAATAGATCAAAATGGACAACAGATCGAGTATAATGGAGCATATTCACCCTTAGACTGGAAATTACCATCTCAATTGAGGGCAGCTGTGGGTCAGTATGGAGTAAAGAGCAAGCCAGTGAGACAGATGCTTGATTATCTATTTAACTCTACATTGCTCACGCCAAATGATCTTAGAGCGGTAGCGAAGCTGATTCTTACACAACATCAGCAGCTGTGATTTAATGCTCATTGGCAGGCAGCTGTCAACGAATCCGTAACTATTCAAAGAGGGCCAGGAGATCCATTACATGGAATCACGTTAGACGAACTGATGGGGGTAGGACCATTTTTACGGACAGAGGCACAAATGCTATTAGGTCCAGACAAAGCTCGGGAGGCAATGAGATTAGTCAGACTTGCGATGGATAGAGTCAAGACCCCAGATGGAGTACCTGCCTATATGGGTATAAAACAGGGAAGAGAAGAATTGTTCCGCACCTTCATAGATAGGGCAGCTGCAGCGATAGAACGTGCAGGGGTTCCAGATTATATGAAAGGGATCTTATTGAAGCAGTGTGCTCTTCAAAACAGCAACCAGACGACTCAGAGAGTGTTATCTACCTTAGGAGCCAATTGGACTATAGAGGAAGCGTTAGAAAGAATGGCAATGCAGCCATCCGGTCCCCAGGCCTTTTTAGTAGGGGCTATTGAAAAATTAGCCTTAGGATTACAAAAATAGGCAGAAACAACACAATCTCAAGTATTAGCTGCTCTTGCGCCTCTCCAGGCTGCCACCGCCACCAGCCAGGGTGTCCCAAAAAATCTTGGAGTAAAATGCGGAAACTCCAAGCTGAGCGCGAACGGCCGCGCCCCGACACAAATTACCACAGCGAGGACAACAGCGACCCATCGTGCCTTCGGCCCGCAACCACAGGATCCCTCGGACTGGATCTGGCAGCAGCAATAGATGTAACGCTGATGACTACGCATCCTACTACGGTACCAACAGGAGTTAAAGGACCGATAAAAATTAATGGACATACAGTTGGGGCCTTGCTCTTAGGCTGTTCTTCCGTTTCGCTTTTGGGACTTTTTGTGTTACCAGGGGTCATTGACGCAGATTATGAGGGGGAGATCCAGATCATGATACACACCCCTTTTCCACCAATAAGGATCACTAAAGGACAACGGATTGCTCAATTGGTTCCTTTGCCGCAATTAGCATCAGGCTTAACCACAAAGCATGCGGCTCTACGTGGCTCTGAAGGATTTGGGTCCACAGGTGTTACGCTGCTTACTATAGACCTCACGGACAGACCAAGAAAAGAGATAAAATTGACATACAGGAAGTCTGACATTACACTCTCTGCTTTATTGGACACTGGAGCTGATACCAGCATAGTTAGTCCCGAGACCTGGCCACTGACATGGCCCTCATATGCATCATCTCATATGGTTACTGGAGTAGGAGGCTTCACGCTTGCCAAGAAGATGCCGCCTGTGACACTACACATCTATGGGCAACAATTAACTACAGTTCTTTCCATCGTGCAATTACCACCAACAGTTCCTTGTTTGATTGGCCGTGAAGTGTTGGCCCAATTGGGGGTGGTATTAACCAATGAACACCCTTTGGGCTAAATGCCATTGCTTGGGCTTTCCCCATTCCACTTACGTGGCTTTCTAATGAGCCAGTAATGGTTAAGCAATGGCCTTTAAAAAGGGAAAGTCTACTCAAAGCACATGAACTTGTTAAAGAACAACTTCAACAAAAACATTTGAGGTTATCAACGAGTCCTTGGAACACTCCAATTTTTGTCATCAAAAAGAAATCAGGAAAATATCGATTATTACATGATTTAAGAGCAGTTAACAACCAAATGGAAGCAATGGGAGCATTACAACCCGGTTTACCAAATCCGGCCATGATACCTCAAGACTGGCCACTTCTCATCATTGACTTGAAGGATTGTTTTTTTACCATAGCGTTACATCCTGATGATACAAAACGACCCCCACAGGTTCGCAATGGATACCAGCTAAATGGACCAAACCAATGCTACATACAGCGCGTCCTCAGGAATCTAACAGAGAAGAACCAAGTGCGGACACAGCAGAGGTTGACTGCTTGCTCAAGGACTTACCTTTTTGAATTGACACCTTACAGTCCTCTTACTGCTGTGGCCTTAGAGCATTCACCTCAGGATTGGCCAGAACGGATCACAGATTTGGACATTGAATTATATCGAAGAAATGAGGGTTTGGGTTCTTTTTGGGTGTATCCAATTGTGGACACTTGTGATTTATGGAATATGGGTCCCTCCACAGCCAAAAACCAATATTTGGGTAACCATGGCCAATCTAACTAATCAGGAGGCTATCTGTCTATCATTATCGTCACCCGGTAACCCTTTTTCGACATGTCTGGTCGGTATGCCGATGGACAATTGGCCCTGCCCTCCGAACGCCTTTAATTGTCGAAGTAATGATTCTAGAAGTTACGTTAATCAATGGGACTCTATTGTCCCTCATTTTCCAATAGCTACTCAAGAACCACAAGAACTTGAACTGCTTGGGGCAGTAAGGGCGGATGCCTGTCTCTATTTTAACCATACTAGTAAGATCAATCCTCTCAATTATACCACTGTAGTTAATTCGAGCGTGTCTGTCTACCAAAACGATTCAGCCTGGTGCAATTACACCACAACCAATCTGTCTCTGTCTTCTAACTATCCTATTAGGTTACCGTCAGGATATTTTTTGATTTGTGGAGACCGTGCCTGGCCTAGTATTCCATCTCATATTAGAGGAGGCCCTTGCACTATTGGGTGACTGATGCTCTTAACTCCTAACACTTCAATGATTTTGAACATGAGCAGTTCTCGTCACCGACGACCCAAAAGAATGGCACATGCATTCACTAAAGAGTGTGATGATAGAACACGATTTTGGTCTCCTGGAGAAATTATTGCAGCCTCATTTCTTACACCTGGGGTTGCTGCGGCAGGTTCTCTTGCCCTTTTAAATAGATTAGGTTGTTGGCTTGCCAAGCAGACCAACGCTACCTCTGCAGCAATTAAAAGTCTTATGCTTGATGTAGATTCGGTTAGACATGCTACATTGCAAAATAGAGCTGCCATAGATTTTCTTTTATTAGCGCAAGGCCATGAATGTGAAGAGTTTGAAGGGATGTGTTGCATGAATCTCTCTGATCATTCACGCTCCATCCATGCTCAGTTAGATGAGTTGCATAGATTGACAGGAGAACTTCAGGTAGAGTCAGGATTTGGCTTAGATGGATGGCTTAAGTCTTTGGGTTTTGGTCCATAAATTCAAACTTTTATTAAGTTGTTTGTTGAGGTTAGTGCTGTGATTTTATTATTGATTTTATTTTTACCCTGTGTATATATGTGCCTGCAAAGAATGGTGAACGGTATGATACAAAGAATGTGGGTTACTAACTTGGTGTTGCAAAAAGAAAACGGGGGAAGTGTGGAGAGCATTATTCAGGCCTGGTTAACAGAAAAGGGACACGGCCAGACCAGCTTAGTTAGAATGCCTGAATTAGGTGAGAATTTGCCCAAGGACACAATGTCCTTGAGATAAGGGACTGCCTGCAGCTGCACATAAACAGGGTAAAAATAGAGAATGTATTAATCACAAGAATGTAGAAAAAGAGAGCTATGAAGGAGGAGCGGGCTTGTAATCTGTAACCTATAGTGAGCTCAGCTTTTGCAATATGTATGAGGCTAATTAACAACTGTATTTAACTAGCTGTGATCTCTAATAAAATACTGAAAGCCTAGAAAAACGGCCAGTATGACTACAATAAATATTACCTTGTTAATATTTATGACATCAAAATAAAATTCTAACAATAGAATTCTTATTCCCTGTTCCCCATTCCATCTTTCCTAACAATCTGCGACCAACTACCAGCAGTTGCAGAGGGAGTTGTTTTCTCTATTTTGGTTGTGGCTAAATCAGAATCCTGCCTATTGCTGTTCCTCCTGCCGCATTCACACTTCCAGCAGCTCAGCATTTCCATCTGTAGCTTCTGCTCTGCTTGCTGCTGGACTCCAAAAGGAATCTCCCTGGCCGTGACCTAACTCCCTTCAGTTTGCTGCTTATTATTTTTTTAGCATGGATTTTTTCAAAAAGTGGACTGGGCAATACTGTCACTTTGAGCAGCCTTGTTAAATTTACAATAAAATGTTTCAATTTTGATATGAAATGAAAGGAAGTATTGGGCAAATTCTCAAGGGATTCCGCCGGGTGTCCCTCTCTGTGCTGTGTCCTCACATACATCTGCCGCCCTTTAGCAGAGAGCTTGTAGCTGTTCAGTGGTGAGTCAGATGCAGCCGCTTTAACTTGCCTTGACAACAAAGAGTTCCCCTCTGCAGAGGAGAAATGGGAAAATACTAAGTTTGTGGAGAGGTGGGGACCAGCCTGAGGAATACCTGGCTCTTGAAGTCAGATGCACTAATGCTAGGAGGGGTGCGGAGAGGACCTGGGACTTCCCTTGACTGACCATGTTGATTCCACATCAACTTCTCTGCTCAAAATGCAGCATTTTCTGGGCACAGCTACCATGCACCCAACCTTGAGCTGATATGGGTGAGCAGGAGCAAAGAGACATAGGGAAGGTGAACTCACTGAGGATTAACTTACTGGACCTGATACACTTCCATAGGAGGGAATTAATCACGAAGGAGAAAATGTCTGGTTTGGGTGGCTTTGCTTTGTCTGTCTGAAGGAATCAACCTTCAAAACCAAACCTGCCATTGTTGGAAGAGGCACAGGGATCAGGCCTGCTGAGCCAGGCTTGGACCTCGCGCACAAACCTGTTGATGTATTTTATTCTGCTGGAACAATAATGCTGCTCGATTTGAAAATGAATATGTTCTCATCCTCTGATCTAGCAGTTAGGAGTTCAGTCTTCTCTTGCTTGCTCAAAACAGTAGTCATCTTTGATCAGTTGTTAAGAACATCTCTCATCTTTGTCTCTTTCAAAAAAAAAAAAAAACCTATATATTTTTTTTTAATTTCACTTGCAGTTCTCTGGGATCTTAATTCAGTACAAATTATCCTGCCATATAAGTTTAAAATCAGTGCAACAATCAAGCTGATTAGAAGGGAATAGTGACATGGAGACTGGTGGGTGGAAAATGTGGTTATTGGGCAGGCAGCATGGGGCTTGTTTCAGTTGTATAAATCTGGTTCTAGCATTTGAGGGGAGAATCCATTCATTATTTAATGTTGGCCTGGATTTATCTCTGGTGCTTTCAAGTTAATGTGGTTTGAAAGAGTCTAGTGAGTGTTTGAGATGTGGAGGATCATCAAATTAAAGCTGAGGCCCTTACACGAAGTATTTTTTTACTTTTACATAACCAATGATTTTGTTCTGTTCCATTTGGTTGGTTTGGGTTTTTTGTTTTGGTTTGGGTTTTGTTTGTTTGTTTGTTTGTTTGTTTTGTAACTTGTCTATTAAGCATGAAGATGCTATTACTTCTGTTTCCCCAACGATCTAGATTTTGCAGGGAAATTCATGGCATAGAAACTGAAACTTGCCAGCATCTGACAAATTCAATTCCTAAGCTTCTGCCTTACCTACTAGATCTAAAGAATTTCATAAATTTCCTGATGTTGCTGTGAAGTTCCTGTATTCCCTCTTTGGAGGAGATGAGCAAATTAACCAGTGTATGCTTGAGAGTTACAGGGGCTCGAGAGATCAATGGGAAAACTTCCTTATGAACAAGTGAGCTGCAAGATGCACTAGGATTTTGTCTGCTCGGGGTTCATGTAGCTAATCACACTTTCCCAGAAACAAGTCGAATACTCCTGCAGAGTTTACCAGCCCATCATTCAGGGGCCATATAAAGAGATCAGGTACAGGAGGTCTGAAATGGACACTGAAGCTGATGAGGCCCTGGGTCTTGCTCACGTTTTGTCTTACTTTATTCTGCAGCATGCTGTGCCCTGCTTGCCTTTCTCTAGGACAGCTGGCTGCACTTCAAGGGGGTCTTTCAAGATGGAACATGTCAGGAAAAATACATAATTATGATTGTTTTCCAGCTATCGTGCTAAGTCTCCTTGCCAAGGCTCGCTCTTTCTGCCCTGCGTCCCAGCATGAAGGAGATCCTGGGTAAATCCCAATTAAAGCAGTAACTAAAAATAGGTTTCTGGCACCAGGGTTGTCATGGCAAAGCCTGCAAATGGACTTCTTAAAGCTTCAGAAATATAAAGGAACTCTTTCTTCCTCCTCGAGGATGAAACGTGGGATCACTCTTTGTTGGTTGCTTAATTAAACTTTCTAAATCAGAGGAATTATAGACAGTGTGTGTTTTAATTACGTACTGCTGTGCCCATCAAAACATGCAGTATTGAAAAATAGAGATGAGGAAACACTGGCAAGGAGTAGATAGAAATCAACTGCAATAGAACTGAAATGTTGGGCATTGGTGTTTTTGTGTGAATGATCACTAAGAGTGGTAATAAGGAAGTCAAATTCTCTCAGAAGATGCACTTTGACATACCTTGAGTATAACTGAGTCTTTTTACTTTTTATTCTTTTCCCTTCTCATTACTATCTTTGCTGAAAAGCTTGACTAGGTTCTAGGTTTTCAAGGCTGGAAAACACAGGAAGAGCATAATGTGATGCGAGTCTTGCATGAGCTCTGTCCTGTCTAAGAAGCCTATTAGAGATGCAATTTATTTTCTACCAAAACATCTGGAAGTTGAAGAGTATGGAGCTGGTTATATGTTCTTAAGAATTGATATCTAAAGGGTATTTGTAACGCACTGGGTTTTGGGGATTTCTTTTTTATTCTGAGAGCGCTGCCAATTAGCTTTAGTATCGGATAATGAATGACAACCTGGAGAATGCTGCGTCTGAAGCAGATCTCTCTATGCTTTGAAGAAATGCAGAAAGACAGTAACTAAAACTAGCAGCAAAAAGTAGAACGCATTACGTGTGATGCTGTCAATGAAATCAATACCTTATGAGTTCATGATGGCTTTTGATATTATTTTCATCAACTATAACATTAATGTAGAACAGACTTGCTTTTCAGTGACTAACTGTTGCCAGTTCACAGAAACTGGGCATTGGTGGACTACAATCCACAGATAACCTAAAGGACATTTCTACTGATAAAAACAATTTTTTTTCCCGATCTTTCCACTTAAACAAAGAGAAGCTGCATTTCTGGCTGACGTAAATTTCTGATGTAAATCACACCATATTGGAGAGATGAATTTCCCTCCTCCTGATCAGAGGCATTTGGGGCTTTTGACTGAGAATTTAAAAGACAAGCTCAACTTTTCAGCTTTATTGGGTGTTTGAATGATGCCTTTGGGATTCTGACAGACTGCAGTTGAGAATTTTGTTGCTGTTTTTGGAGGCAGGGTTGTTGGAGGGAGGGTGTCAGAGGGAGAGGAGCAAAGTAGAGTTTCCAAAGGCTCAGTCAGTGCCCAGCTGCAGGACTGACAGAAAACCCAGAGACAGCACTCTCGCCCACTCCACGGGTCTCCTGCTCGCTGGCTGCTCCGTCCTCGTGCTCCCTGCAAACAAGCAGCCCTCAAGCGTTTCTCCCACAGGCACCCCACACTTGCCCATCTCCCCAGAGGACGGCACGGACCCTCTGCCACCTGACAGCCCAGAGCGGACCCCAGCCCCCTAGAGCCCAGATGGACAGACTGAGCCTTGCTGGTGAATGCACACGCTCAGCCCAACCCACCAGTTCTGGGGAAGGTCATCCCCAGAGGGAAGCGAGCCTTTAGAGAGCAGGAAGGAATCTCCTGGAAAAGCTGCACAGCTTACACACTCTTCCCAGGGCCCAGGGTATTTCACAATCACACACACCTTACACCCCAACTGCTCTGTGAAGAATTACACCTCTGCTTGCTCTGCTCTTTCTGACTCACTGTGCTCCCTGGGTTACCCCAAACTGGGAAGACAGGAACGGCTCCATTGTTTGAAGACAGACCTTTTCCTAGGCCGTGTTTTTCCAGTGGGATGTGCCTGAGATCCGAGCTACCAAGACTGTAACCATCCACACGATGGACCTGCAGGTCAGCAGATCTCTCCGTCAGATGAGCGCTCTGCTCTGGGCTGAGCAGGGCCACAGGGGCTCTGTCGTGCAGACTTTCCTCCTGCAGTTCAAACAACACAGTGAGAACACCCTGGTATTTGTACTCTTTGCACTTCCTTTTCACTGTCTCGTTCGATTTTGGGGCTTGACTCTCTGGTAAATCTACTGAGCTCATGATTCAACTTGGTAAACTTGTTCAGACATGAGAGACAATGACATTGGCCGTCACAAAAGAGAAAGGATCGATTCCTGTATTTCACATCCTAACAGGCAGAAGTAACACTCTCTGCCCCATTTTACGTGCCTGTTTGTCCTGCAAGCTTTTTTAACCCATTCACCGACGGGCTGGACAACGTCAGCCATGAAGTCCTGGGCCTGACAGAGCTCCTCTACCTGGACAGGTCCCTGTCAGGTGGAGAATCTCCAGCCTAAATCAGAATAACACGCATGACAACTGCTACTATTTCTCTTCCAAACATGGAGGATGCGGGCAGTAGATATTGCACACGCCAACACAATATAATATACCAAAGGATGTATTCAATGGGCTGGAAAGGGACTCAGAATAAAAATCTTCCATCCTCTTCATTTTTCTCAGACAGAATACTGAGTGCCCAACCTGATTGTGTGCTCTTGTGAAATCCCTGATGATCCCTGTTAGTACAACTGATCATCAAATCAAGTCCTGGTTATGTTATCCTGATGCCAAACTCAGACAGCATCAGGATCAAGATGCCGGCAGGATCACGACACCTTTAACCTGGTTCAGATCAGCTCTCACTTGCTCATAGAGGAATGTAGGGAAGTTGGAAAATAGCTACCTGAAAAATAGCAGCCACTGTATTTTCACAACAACTTCTTTGGCTGCTGAGCTGAGGGAAGGCTCTGATTCCCAATTTTTAGTTTTTGGAAAGAGTTCAGTGCAAGCCACATAGACAGACAGCTGCACACACCCTGACTCTACCCATGGCCTGTGACACCTTTGCTCACATTCGTTAATGACGGCATTGCAGATGGACTGACTGCGCCCGAGCCCCCTGAGCACTATGGGAGCCTTGTGGGAGCCCCACAGGCACGACGGCATCATCAAAGCCTTCAGGTCAATTCTAATAAGGTGCTTAAGGAATAAGAAAGACTCTGGGGGCTCCACCCATGGGAGCTGGAAGGTCAGCTGGATTGATCATCTAAGGTACCAGTTGTGACACGAACAATGCAACCGTTGCCAAGCTGCTAGAAGCAGGAACTGGCAGAGTTGTCACCATGGGGACAGAGGCTTTGTTGCCTCAGACACCCCCACTCTGACCACCAGCCACGGCAGGTACAGCAGCTCCTGGTGGTGCTCCTGTCCTCTGGGTAAAACCCCAGCCTGCTCTGCCTGCTGACATTTTACCCCATCACACCTCTTTGCTTCCCCCAACAGAGAGGATGCTTCTCCAGATGCTGGTGGCATCAGAAGTGCCCAGCACGAGCTTCACGGCTCCAGCTGTGCCCCCAGTGGCCACTGCCTGGCTGCTGCCCTCTGTCCTGGGGCTGCCGGTGTCCTGTGAGCCTGCCCAGCTCCACCCTGGCACCCACCAGCTGGACCCCGCCAGCACCAAGCAGGGGAAGCCAGGGCTCATGGGGGCCCTGAGGCAGCTGGGGCACCTCCTGACCATGGACCAGGTCCGCTATGGGGTGCAGCTCCCTGTCGAGTCTGCTCCCTGTCACCCTGCCTCTGTGTGGGGACAGCAGGAGTTGGTGGGGATGTCAGTGCCCCACCAGCTGATGGGGCTGGGGCCATCAGCCGTGGTCGAGGGAGAGGCACTCTGCCCCACAGCCACGCTCCAGCAGGGGACAGGTACACTGGCCAACACCTTTGCATATCAGGACAATGACACCAACACCAATGCTCTGCTTTCTGGGCTCAACACTGTGGATAGCATAGACTCTGTCCTCGATGTTCTCGGCAGCCCCAGCTTGATGGACTTCGCAAACTAACTCCCCAACCTGTCTGAGTACATGGTGCAGGGCAGCTGCTCCAAAGAGGGAGAGGTTGTTGTGGGACTGCGGGACAGTGAGGACACTGTCCCTGCTGTCCCTGCTGTCCCTTATGTCCCCAGTTTGACCACCACTTCAACAAGATACATCATTTCTCTGAGTGCAGGGCAGACAGCGGCTGCACCGTGGCAGGAGCGTCAACATCAACACTGGGAGACACCGACCCCTTCTGGGCTGGGGGCCTATGTTCCCCTTGCTGGACATGGACTGGAAGCAGGGTGGAGTGGTGGTGGTTCTCCCGTCTCTGCTGCCAGGGGGTCCTGTGGAGCCTTCTCAAGAGAGTCCTATGGAGACTCCAAAGGAGATTCCTGCAGAGAGACCCCTGAAAAAAAACCCTGGAGGCTCCCCTGAAGTGGCCCTGGCTGAGCCCCCTGTGCGTCCCACTGCTGAGTCCCCTGGCCAGCCCTCTGGCTGCCCCTCAGCCTCTTCCACCATGCAGGGACCAACTAGGAGAGGAGAACCTGGGAAGGCAGCCCCAGGTGGGTTTGACCTGCTTGCCACTGCCTCCAGCTGTCCCCTCCAGTCAGGGGGAGCCCAGATTGGGCAAGGCAGGTGGCAAACAGGGCAAGCATCCCACACCAGCCTTCACCCTCGAGATGCAGGAGACCACTCCACAGGAAAACCTCCTGTCCAAGAAGAAGAAGGTAGTATGCCAGGTAGCAAAGCCCTCCCAGGCCCTTCAGGAGGGGAAGGCAGACAGGGCTGGGGCAGTGCTGGGGGGCAGCAGGCAGTCTTCAGGCAGCAGAAAGCAACAAGCCATTGGCTGCAAGCACAGGGCATCTGAGGACACCAGTGTGCCCCATGTGGAACTCAAGAATGCCCTGCATTCAACAACCACCTGCCCACCGCACCCACTACTTATCCAGAAGGCACAGAGCACAGATCCGTGTGAGCTGTGGCCCCAGGACTGGCTGCTGAGCAAAAAACAGCGGGCCAAAATGCTGCAGGGGCCAGCCCTGTCCACCAGCGAACTGAAGGCGCACTTGCTCAGCTCCATCCAGAGCTTCCAACAGCTGGGGCAAAGAGTGAAGCTGGCAGGGCCAGTGAACCAACCTCCCCTCCTGATGCCCCAGTCTGGCCCCTGAGTGCCCCACAGACTGCCCCAGACCCTGCCAGCAGCCCCAAGGCCCAGCGTGAGGCCAGTTGCCTCCAAGCCCCCGGCCGATGGACACAAGGAAATGGCACCTGCAGTGACATCGAGCAGCAAAGTGCTCCCAGAGGCTGCCACCCAGCCACAGCAGCCCAGCTGGAGGTACTGTTCACCCATGGGGGGCAAAACCCCTCAGAACAGGCTGCCACAGCCAGCGCGCATGGAGCCATGGCTGCCTCAGCCTCCTGCTGACTCCATGAGACAGATTGAGCCCCGGTGGAAACGGGCTAAGCCCACCCCACTGGAGGAGCAGGAGGAATCACAGCTGAGCAGTGGCCTGAGCGGGAGCTCATGAAGCGTCTGGCACAGCAGGAGCGGTGGCGGGCAGCCCTGATCACTGGGATGAAATGGCCAGACGATGACAGGTATGGACGGTCCAAGTCCTACACGGAGACTGACGACATGCAGGGCATTGAATAACCCAATGGTCAAGTACAACCTTCTGTAGCACAACAGGCAGACGCAAGGATCTGCACCCTCCCACTCCAGCCCAACCCTCTCCCAAATCCCCATTTCTTTCTGAATTCATTAAAAGAGTTGAGTATTTGCTTGGAAGCTCCTCTCTCTGCCTGAGGTCATTTGCATAGTGGCAGGGAGTGGGTGTTCCCGCAGCCTCTGCCCACCCTACGGGTAGCTTAGCTGGGCTGGCGATGGCCACCGAGAGGATGGGGAGATGGGGCATCACTCCGGGTGGCGGGTGCCTGTGGGTGATACCACCTTGATTTGCGTGAACGCCAGCAGGGTGGGGACCTCTCTCACTGCCCCACTTCCAACATCACTATCATTGCCTAGCACCAGCACTGCTGCCCTTGAGCTGGATCCGGCCATGGAAAGGAGCTGTGGCCACTCTGGGAGGCCAAGCTGGGATGGGCTGAGAGCTCGCACACAGCCCTGAGCGGGCATCACTGGCCAGGGCTCACATGCCCAGATCCTATACCTGGCAGTGCACTAACTGCCCAGGTCACTCCACCCCCTCTACAGCCTCATCTGTTGCTGTCTGGGCGTCATCCGCAAAAACCCTCTGCCCACGGGAGAGCCCTGAGCCAGAGGCACAAAAGTCCACAGCCTTCCCATGCCAACTGAGGTGAGAATACAAAGTACAGAATTGCAGAGGTATCCTTTCTCCTTCATTGACAGCTCTGAGCTTCCCAGAAGCACAGTCCTTCTTCCCAAGGCCAGGCTGTCCTTGTGTTTGTTTACTGCAGCAGGAACACGAGTTGAGTGTCCAGGAAAAAAGCACTGCCTCATCCCATTACAGCATTGCAATATCTACAAACAAAGGTAGTGCACTTTCAAACTATAAAGACCAGTTGATTAAATCGAGAATGGAATTCTCACATGTCCTATGGATCCCTGCAGCCTAGGTCCCAAAAAGCCAGTGACAGGGTGATGGATTCCCAGCAAAAGATACCACCTAGGGAGGCTCAGTCTCCCCTAGTGATTAGATTTGCTGCTGCAGATCAGAAATCAGCCCTGTACCACTCAGGGCATTCCAGCATCCCTAGCAGAGCCATCACACAGTGTTTTGTTACCCTTGGTCCCTGCTGTTCCTCAGAACGATGTGGCTGACCAGCAGACCTGCTGCTGGAGCCCATCTCTGTGCTCGAGAGGAGCTGTTTGTGCACCACTGGCTGCCTGCCTTGCTGCCTGGAAACCCTCCCTGTGCTCCCCAAAGCCATGAAAAGCACCTCGCTCCAGCTGTACCCACATCACTGTTCCTCACTCCAAGTGACATGGCCTGTTTCTGTGCATTCCTGCCCACCCACAGCCATCTGCTCCTTTGGTCTTTTAAGAATTTTGGGAAAGAACACTTGCAGGGTTTGTGGATTTGTACTTTGGCGTCTCTGCAGCACAGGCTCAGATCCACGACAAGGGCTCGTAAAGTGCACAGCAACACAGAATTGTGTAGGGAGGAAGCATACTCATAAGTCCAGCTCACTTCAGATATGTAAGACAGGGCTTTAAGCTGGATCACGCTGAAGAGTAGCTACAACCAGAACTAACCTGCACTCCCTCCTTGCCTGGCAACTCGGGCTCCATCAGTCCCTTGTGTATCTTTGGTTCCTGTGGAATACAGATCAACAGTTTCCCGTTTCAAAGAAACAAGAAAGATGAGTCACAACTATGCAGAAATCCTGTCACCCACCTCCCAGTGCCCACACAGCAGCGTTATCAAGGCCCTGCACAGACACACAAGATCCATTTAATGCACTGGGGAAGAGAGGGCAGGGAGAGCCCTGGCACCCACAGTGAGTAACAACAACATCTGCTCTCATCTGGAGCTTGGCTCGCGTGCAAGGACAGGACCAATCCAGCCACGAAGCTGAGGGCATCCCTGAATCCCAGCTGCCACATACACCGTGCCTTTTTCTAAAAACTTCTCTCAATGAACAGCGTTCAGGGCTCTTGCATCTCATCACGGCTTCAATAAGTGTGCTCTGGCTCAGGGCTCACCAGGGAGCTTCTCAGCACTTCAACTTTGCTTCAGGCTTGCTTGGAGCACGAGGCTTCATCCCTCTGCCTTGGCCCCAGCAGAAGGTGGGCAAGGGGCAGGTTTGTGAGTGGTTTGATGGAAAAGAGCTTGGTCACCTACCAGAGATTAAAACCCAACCATAGAAAGAGACCAGAGCAACTCTGTTAGAGAAGAGCAGAAAGAAACATCAGGGCTGGCCTCTGTTTAAATGGTGGGGTTTGGAATTCTGGAGACAGGAGCTCCCAGAGGACTGAGCTCGTCAAATGGAAACATCCTTTAACTTTAGATCCTGATTCTGACAGGAATCCTGACTTGTGAGCATCTGTTTTCCATAAGATGACCCCATTCTCCTGATCTGAGTCAGTTTGGGGAACTTTGTTGTGGCAGCTAATAGAGAAAATGGCAGTGTGACCAGAAACCCATCCAGGCTGGGGTGAGAGACTACAGCTCCCAACATGCCCTGAGGGAGGGAACCAGCTCCCAACAGGCCTTGAGGGAGGGAACCAGCTCCCAACAGGCCTTGAGGTAGGGAACCAGGTCCCCACATGCCCTGAGGAAGGGCACCAGCTCCCAACAGACCTTGAGGGAGGGAACCAGCTCCCAACATGCCCTGAGGGAGGGAACCAGCTCCCAACAGACCTTGAGGGAGGGAACCAGCTCCCAACAGGCCTTGAGGGAGGGAACCAGCTCCCAACAGGCCTTGAGGTAGGGAACCAGGTTCCCACATGCCCTGAGGAAGGGCACCAGCTCCCAACATGCCTTGAGGGAGGGAACCAGCTCCCAGCAGTCTTTGAGGTGAGTATCTGAAGCTGTCACCGTACTTTGGGGAGAGGGTCTCAAGCTTTTACCGTGCTTTGGGGAGAGGTTCTCAATCTGTAAACCGTGCTTTGGGGAGAGGATCTCATTCTGTCACTGTGCTTTGGGGAGAGAGTCTCAAGCTGTCACTGTGCTTTGGGGAGAGGGTCTCAAGCTGTCATGGTATTTTGGGGAGAGGGTCTCAATCTGTAAACCGTGCTTTGGGGAGAGGATCTCATTCTGTCACTGTGCTTTGGGGAGAGGGTCTCAATTTGTCACTGTGCTTTGGGGAGAGTGTCTCAAGCTGTCAATGTGGTTTGGGGAGAGAGTCTCAAGCTGTCACTGTGCTTTGGGGAGAGGGTCTCAAGCTGTCAATGTGGTTTGGGGAGAGGGTCTCAATCTGTCACTGTGCTTTGGGGAAAGGGTCTCAATCTGTCACTGTCCTTTGGGAGAGAGTCTCAATCTGTCACTGTGCTTTGGGGAGAGGGTCTCAAGCTGTCACTGTGCTTTGGGGAGAGGGTCTCAATCTGTCACTGTCCTTTGGGAGAGAGTCTCAATCTGTCACTGTGCTTTGTGGAGAGGGTCTCAATCTGTCACTGTGCTTTGGGGAGAGGGTCTCAATCTGTCACTGTCCTTTGGGGAGAGGGTCTCAAGCTGTCACTGTGCTTTGTGGAGAGAATCTCAAGCTGTCACTGTGCTTTGGGGAGAGGGTCTCAGTTTGTCACTGTGCTTTGGGGAGAGGGTCTCAAGCTGTCACTGTGCTTTGGAGAGCCAGTGCGGTGGAGGAGGAGCCAGGCCCAGGGGTGAGCCGTCCCTGAGCCCAGGGCAGTAGCTTCTAGGGGCAGAGCAACAGCAGGGACCGGCCTGTGGTGCTTGAGGTGTCTGTGCTTCCCAGGGCGTCCTGCAAGGTCTGGGGGGAACAGGCTTTTCCAGGGGCTCAAAGGTGCTTGCCCAAGGCCCTGTCAGGAAGGAAAGAGCCAACTTTACACTTTCCCCTGGCTGGAGAGTGAACCCAAGCCCTCGTTGCCCCCAGGGATGGCTCCATGGGGCTCAGGGAGGGCTGAGGGGCAGAGAAGCATCACTGTCGTGGTGTGCAATGCTGCCCCATGGGGCACAGATGTGTCCTTGCCCAGCTGTGGGTGCCGGAGCCTCGATGATAGCCCTGGTCTGGCAGCACCGCGTGGCATTGCCCTCCGCATGTCCTAGCAGAGTGATCCCCTCAGCAAGGGGCAGGGGAAGCTGTGCCAGGGTGTCCATTGTCTCCTCAAGCACAAGTCTTGATCCTGCACACATGATGGGATGCAACTGGGTCCATGTGTCTGTTTATCAAAGGTGTAAATGCTCCTGTATAGTATTCTTCAGCCTATTCTGAATGTGGCCTTGTTCCATGCAGAGGCCTCTCCAAAAGGCAAGGAGGTGGAGGGACTTTTTATTATAAAAAATTTTTTTCCCCCGTGGCCTTATAATACCGTGCAGAGAATCTGTAGCAAAGAAAAACAGAATCACAGAATAACCAGGTTGGAAGAGACCCACTGGATTGTCTAGTCCAACCATTCCCACCAATCCCTAAATCATGCTCCTAAGTACCTCATCCACCCTAACCTTAAACACCTCCAGGGACGGCGACTCAACCACCTCCCTGGGCAGACCGTTCCAATGCCTAACCACCCTCTCCATGAAGAATTTTTTCCTAATCTCAAGCCTAAATCTCCCCTGGCGGAGCTTGAGGCCATTCCCTCTTGTCCTGTCCCCTGTCCCTTGGGAGAAGAGGCCAGCACCCTCCTCTCCACAACCTCCCTTCAGGTACTTGTAGAGAGTAATAAGGTCTCCCCTCAGTCTCCTCTTCTCCAGGCTAAACAACCCCAGCTCTCTCAGTCACTCCTCATAAGATTTGTTCTCCAGCCCCTTCACCAGCTTTGTTGCTCTTCTCTGGACTCGCTCCAGAGCCACAACATCCCTCTTGTGGTGAGGGGCCCAGAACTGAACACAGTACTCGAGGTGCGGTCTCACCAGTGCCGAGTACAGAGGGAGAATAACCTCCCTGGACCTGCTGGTCACGCCATTTCTGATACAGGCCAAGATGCCATTGGCCTTCTTGGCCACCTGGGCAACTGCTGGCTCATGTTCAGTGGGCTGTCAACCAACACACTCAGGTCCTTCTCCTCCTGGCAGCTTTCCAGCCAGGCTTCTCCCAGGCTGTAGCTCTGCTTAGGGTTGTTGTGCCCCAAGTGCAGGACCCGGCATTTGGCCTTGTTAAACCTCATGCCGTTGGTCTCAGCCCAGCAGTCCAGCCTGTTCAGGTCCCTTTGCAGAGCCTCCCGACCCTCCAGCAGATCGACACTTCCTCCAAGCTTGGTGTCATCTGCAAACTTGCTATGGGAGGACTCGATGCCTTCATCCAGGTCATTGATAAAGACATTAAACAGGACTGGACCCAGCACTGAGCCCTGGGGAACCCCACTTGTAACTGGCCTCCAGCTGGATTTAACTCCATTTACCAGCACCCTCTGGGCCCAGTCATTCAACCAGTTTTCCACCCAGGAGAGTGTGAGCCCGTCCAGGCCAGAGGCCGACAGTTTCCGAAGCAGAATGCTATGAGAAACTGTATCAAAGGCTTTACTAAAGTCCAGGAAGACAACAGCAACAGCCTTTCCCTCTTCCAAGAGTTTAGTTACTGGGTCATAGAAGGTGATCAGATTACTCTGGCAAGACCTGCCTTTCACGAACTCATGTTGACTGCGCCTGATCACCTGGTTCTCTTGCAAGTGCTTCATGATCGCACTCAAGATCACCCGCTCCATGACTTTCCCCGGTACCAAGGTCAGACTGACAGGCCTGTAGTTTCTTGGATTCTCCCTGTGCCCCTTCTTATAGATGGGCACGACATCAGCCAGCCTCCTGTCCAGCGGAACCTCCCCAGTCATCCAGGACTGTTGGAAGATGATGAGACCCAGCTGTGCTCAGCCTCCTGTGTTCTCTGTGTGGCTCAGGATGGGCAGGACCCAGTGTCTCCCACCACCAGGCTGAGTCCTCTCTCCAGGTTGTGTCCCCTCTGCTCCTGAGCAAGGAGAATATGACAGGCTTGCCTGGGGTGGTGGTGAGGGCATTGTGTGACAAACTCACCAGCTGAAGAAGGAGATGTTTGTGATAGGCAGCCTTCTAGGAGCTCATGCCAGGCAGCTGGGGCCAGGCTCGGCATTTTTGAATGATGTAATTTGTTAATTCAATGATATAAAAACTAGGTCCCTTGCAGCAATGTCTAGGAGACCTCATCCACAAGTTGCCACACTGTGTCAGCTTCCCAATTGCCTCTCCAAATGCTCGCTGTGAAAAGATAATGCCCCCTTCCCAGTGACTGCAGATCTGGTTGATGATAAGAAAGCAGTTAGTGATGTATCTTTCTTAATCACCATACAGAGTATTTGAGGGGTTGGGCTTTTATGATGCTTTTGTCTAAAACCTCCTTTCTTACACAGAGTTTTCTTTGCTGTGTCCTACTCCCAGTCACTTGTTCCTGTAGAGGCTCCTGTGTCATCAGGTGGTTCATCGTTGGACACCTCTTCTACAAGGTTAGAGGAGACGAATCCTCTGGTGCCATCGGTCAGCTCTCCCACATACCAACCATCTTCATCCACATCTCCAAAGATGTAAACACATTGTCCAGCAACAAGAGGAAGCTCCAATTCTGGCTGCTCATTTGGACCACTGAAAGGATCACAGCTGTATCGAGCTATGAACACTCGAAGCTTTGCTGGCTGTTTTCTCATCACCTCCAGGAGGATGGACTCTTGTCTACTGCCAGGGTATCCTGGGGCAGCCTGGAAGTTAAATGGTTGGATCTTTCCAGCTGTTCCAGTTCCTGAAAGAGATGCTGCCATTGCTCATTAGGCTTCAGAAAGCAATCATTCAGTTCACTCAGCTGGGCTTGAACCACTGGCAGGATTCCTTTCTCTTGCCTGCATTCTTCTGTCTGAGCCCTCTGTAAACACTTGCCTTCCCATTTCCTCTGGAGGGATAACTTCTTCTCCTCATGCTATTTCTCCAGTTGTTGCTTCTTTTCTTTCAGGTCCTGCTCTGCCTCTTCCAGCACCTCTGTCACCTGCACGAGTTTCCTTTTCAGGTCAGCGTTTTCAGCTCAAACCTCATCTGTCAAATCCATCTGGCTACGGAGATGAGCATTTTCTTCAGCCAGGTAGGTGTTGGCAGTTTACATCTCCATGAGCTGCATCTTTAACACCACATACATTTGACAGTAGGTGCTGCCATAGGTTTCCTCTTCACCTGCAGCCACTTGGGCCCAAAGCTCCTGAGGAACCTCCTTTGTGAAATCGCCCTGGTCATCCTGTGAAGTTCCAGTTGCTTCTGCTCCTACAAGCTAAGGGCAAATATTCTCTTAGATCTCAAGGCCATGGCTAACCCTGCATTGTTTGGGCACAGAGCCAGAGGCAGAAGGCCAAGGAATCGTAGAACCACAGATTCATAGAATAGTTTGGGTGGGAAGGGACCTTAAATATCACCTAGTTCCAGCCCCTGTGCGAAGGGTAGGGACAGAATCACCTCCCTTGCCCACACTTCTTTTGATGCAGCCCAGGACACGGTTGGCTTTCTGGGCTGTGAGCACACATTGTCAGCTCACACTGAGCTTCTCATCAGCCAGCACCCCCAAGTCCTTCTCCTCGGGGCTGCTCTCAATCACATCATCTTCCATCCTGTAGTGAAATCAGGGATTGCCCCGACCCAGGTGTAGGACCTTGCACTTGGCCTTAGTCGATTGCTGCTGGCATGCAGCTGGCCCGGGCGTGCCCAGGAGTTCCCTGCAGGGCACCGACCTGAGCAGCATTTACCTGAATGTGGTCAGGCTCCTGGTGCATTTCAGGGAATCACTCCCAATGGAGGTGGAGTTGTTCCTTCTCCCTCTTCTGGTGGGAGGATGGGTTTTCGTTCTCTGGGCATTTCTTTTTTGAAGAGAGCATCAAGCTCAGAGGAACGCCTGATGCTGGTTCAGGTGGTGAATCCTTCTTATTCGCTTCTTCCTGGTTCTGTTCTTTAGGGCCCGTTGCTCTTCTTTTATGACTGTTTCTCTGCTTCTTTCTATGGGAATAGATCCAGCAGCAGCCAAGAAGTCCCACTGCTGCAGGTACAGCATCAAGCACAATATCGTGGAAGCAGAAATGCATTTTGCAGACCCTGGGCTGATTCCTTGAAGGAGAAACAGCAACTGTGGTCAAACGATCATGTGGGAGGCTACAGGAAGGATGAAGTTGATAAATGCCTTCGGGTATTTCTGTTTGCATGAACAGGCTGGTTTTCCATCCCTTCTAGTAATTCCTATCTGCTCTCCCAGCAGAACACACAACAAGAGCTCCAGAGATCCCTAGACACCGGTCACCAGGATACTCATCACTTTCACTTCACCTCACCCTGATGCCGGAACCAAATTCCCCTTCTTTCTGTGAGTTCTCTGGATGTTCCTGGCTTCCTGCACCCAGGAAGGTCTGTTCTGGGGACCATCTGCTTCATGTCTCCAAGAGAAAAGAGATGAGGACAACTCCTAAGTGACAAGAGCCCCCATGCTCTGTGTGGATAGACCCAACCGCACTGCTGCTCCCTGCCTCCTCTGCCTCTCCCCTGGAAAGTTTGCGCTGTTAAATCTCAGAAGCAGTAGCAGTCGAGATTGGAGTTGAAGGCCATCCTTACAGATCACAGAGCAAACGAGCAGGCAGCTAAATGGGAATGGAGCTTCAGCTGCCAGGCCAGGATGCCTCCGTACAAACCCTGCAGTCAGCAATGCAGCATTCAGGACATTAATATGATCAGGGAGAGGGAGCACCAGGCAAGGCTGGCAGAGTTAAACCAGAAGGGGAAGCCTCTGGGCTCATGAGGTTTATCCAGAAGGCATGAAAAGAGGAGCTGACAACACTGTGACGTACTGGAGGCCCTTCCATGGAGGTTAAAAACTGAGCAATGACTGTACAGAAGCAGACCTGACCTACCCTTCACGTAGACAGACTTTCCGTTCCAGTGGAACTGGCACCAGGCACTGCAACAGCCAAATCACAGCCAAAATGCTTTGGTTTTCACGCACTGAGAAAGGTGCAGGCAGCTCCCAGTGGCAGAGAGAGGAGCAGAGCCCCACAGCTCCAAGTCTGCTGGGTTAGAGGAACAGAACAGGCACTGCCTGGCCGTGACCATGCCGTGCGTCCACTACAAGTTCTTCTCCAGGCTCAACTATGATACCATCACCTTCAGCAGCCTTGACATCTCCCTGGGAGAACTCCAGCACCAGATCATGCCTTGGGAGAAGCTGAAGGTGTCCAGGTCTGACCTGCAGGTCTCCAACGCCCTGACTGGAGAAGGTGCGTTGGGTGGTGGGTGCAGGGCTCAGGGACCCCCGGCTGGCAGCACTGCAGGTGCCTCGCAGCAGCCACAGCTGTGGGAGCCGCTCTTTGCTCTTTGTGGGTCGTCCCCAGACAGCGTGAGTCAGCCTGGGGAGGGAGGGCAAGTGGTGCTGGGAATTAAGTGCAGTGGGAAGCGATGATGGGATTCGGCCATGACCAGGAGCTGTGACTTGTGCTGTGTCCTCACAGAGCTGTTCTTTCCTGGTTGCTCTTCTGATCTCCAGATCTTTCCGGTACACACAGGGCAGGCATAGGAAAACACATGGATGCTGGGCGACAGGGATTGCTCAAAAAAGGTTTTGGCTCTAAAGATAAAGGAAAAAACTAGACCAGGAATTTCTACCTTCGTGGGATATTTGGAATTCTTACATGTGGATGTAAAGTATTGGTTCTTTAAAACTTTGTCTTTGCAGGAGACCTGATGAGATGTTGCGATGACCTAGGAAACCAAATGGATTTTGGGCGAAGGAGGCCAAATTGTTCTGATTGTTGGGAGTCCTCTCGCCTGCTCCTTTTCCCATCAGTCACCGTCCTTTCTCCTAGAGTTTGGAACTTCTCTATAGTGCATAGGCAGCTGCTGTGCGATTCCATAGGGGGAAGAGGAGGAAATGGTTTCATCTCAATGATTTCTCAGTTTTCTGAAGAAGCACTGTGTCATATGGAAATGACAGTGAAATGTGCATTTCAGTGCTGACCTGGTGTCTTCTGTGCAGGGCGTGTTGATCTGAGAGAGGTTCCTGCTTGTAAGAACAATGTACTGAAAAATAGCGTACAAATTGTGAAATGTTCCTGTTATGTGTGTGATCTCTGAGCAAGAACACCCCGACAGCATGGTTGAAGAGACGGTGCCTTCAGTTTTCAGCCCCTCCTTCTGATTCAGTGTTCAAAGGTCAGAGCTTTCAGTATTCCAAACTGTGGGGCAGATCCCAGGGAACGGCTGCTGACGGTGCTTTCAAATAGTCCATCACATCCAGCCTGTGTGATTGCAGCATAAAAACCTTTCTTCTGGAGTGTGCTTTGCATTTCAAGCCAAAGCAGTTTCAAGTCCAAGAGTCTCAGGCTGTTGTTTCCTTTGGGCTCTGTGTAAATACTGTCAAAAGGCTTTCCTCGTGCTGAGATGAAGGTGGTGTAAGCCAAGGCAAATCCTGCAGAGCTTCAGGCCCACACCGTTCCCTAAAGGCTTTTAGAGGCTCTCGACATCAGTGATTGTGTTTGATTCTCTCTGCTCTGCAAAATGTGAATGGGAAGAACTCATGGTGTTTAACTGGGACAGTTGATTTCCTGAAGCTCATAGAACTCAGCCGAGGTGGCATCAAATTGTGCTTCTCTGTCAGTAAAGGGGTTCTCTGTCGTGCTCTGGAATTGCACAATAACAGACATTCGTACCACCTGACTGATTTTTTTCTCTGTATATATGTTGCTTTCAGAATACACAGATGAGAACACCCCTGTTGCCAGGAACTCATCGGTCATTGTTAGAAGAATCCCTGCTGGAGGAGTTAAAGCTGCCAGCAAGCCCTCTGTTCTGTGAGTTTCCCTACAGCTTTGGGTTCTTTGTGAGGGGTTTTCTTGTTACCTTTCTGTGTGGAGATGAGTTTCCAGAGGTGCTCACACTGTGTCTTTCTTGTTAAAGCTGCAGTTAATTGTTGCTGTTATGTGGTAGATTTTAATGGATCTCTCCCAAAGCAGACTTACATTTTTAGTCCTGCTGGGGCATGGGGTGCCAACTCCATCAATGGCGACTTTTTGCTGGGTGTGTTGGGTTGGATCTTGGAACTGGTTGTTCTGAGACCTAATTGGTAGATCCCGTTTGCTCTGCCTGGAGAGGTTCCTTATTATGTGTCTTGGTTTTCTTGCTTTTATGGTACAGACAGGAGGGCATTTGAGTGTCTCCTTGCTATTTGTTCCCATCTCAGAAGAGTCTGATTGTCCTGTTTGGCTATTTCTTCTCTTGGAGGAGGGGATAGGTTACAGCAGGTATTCCTACACCCCAAAGCAGGGGAGTAGAGGAAAGACCAAGGGCTGCCAGCTGGTGAACAACACAAACACAAAGTTTCATTCCGAAGGCATTCCAGTGAGTTCTCTAAACACAATATCATTTAGGCAAAAGAAACAGCATCCTTAAGTCTTTTGCCTTTTGTGCCAGTACGATGGAGGAATAGGGAATTCTGTCTGACCTTGAAATTCACTGAGAAGTTTCGCACCTTGACAAATTCTCCTGGTTATCTTCCTTGGAATTTTTTTACCTGAGCTGACATTTGTGCTCCAGGTTTTAATTCTTTATTCCTGAGGTTTACTGAGGACAGAGAATTGTGTTATTGATTGCAGTTACAGATGTTCAGTACTGAGTACCAGATTATTGCTGTCAGTGATGCATTCACAGAGCTCGGTTCTACCTCAGCGACACCAGCAGGGTTTGGATGGTCCTGTTTCCCAGCCTTCTGACACATCTCCCCTTTCCAACACAGCCGGGAGATATTTTTAGCTTGCGGTTTTGCCATGTCTTAGTGATGTCTGTTGTCAATCAATGTACCCTAGAGATGCTGGTCTCTGGATGTAAACTGGGGGCCTGTCACTGCAGTGGTTTTTGCAAGGCTTTCAGGCACTCCCGAGGAAATCTCAACACCGCAGTGTTTTGCTTATAAAGAGAGCCTGGCTCTGGGGCTCATTTCAACACGGGTACTCAGCGCTGTCCTGTCTGTGCATCCTCTGGGTGTGGTTGGATGGTCTCTCTCCAGGTCCTGCAGTGCTGCCCTAAAATGCGAGAAGAGGCGCTGCTGGCATCAAAGGTGGCTTTGTTCACGTAGCAAACTTGCACCTGGAAGTGTCCAGACCACCGCTGCTCTTTCTTAGAAACTAAAGGGCTCTGCCTGGTACCTCTTTGTAATGGTTGATGATTTGAGAACACAAGCTGTCGTACAGACTTCACGGTTTCAATATTAATGTAGCAGAGAGAAAACACTGGAGGGCTTCCTCTTGCACTGTTGTCTTCTGAGTCTGTCAGTCTCAGAGCCATTAGTGAAAAACCAGAAATGGCACTTGGGTTTGTTTTGTTTATAGTTGCACTGAATGCACCAAGAGGGAACAGTTTCTGCCTGTGAATGAATTTCTGCATTCACTGGATCATCAGAACATAATGTTTGATGGTCAGGTTTCATAATGGGTATTCACTGCTTTATGTTGGGTACGAGTGGGCACTTTATTTTAAGATCTGATCTCCTTTCTTTCTTTCTTCTTTCTAGAAGTGGAACGGAGCCAGTACATGGAACACCAAAATCAGTATGTAAAACCACAGCCTCACGCTTCTCTCCGCATTGATTTCTAAATAATGAAGCCTTGTAGGAATTCTTCAAGCATGATCTTATTATATTTTCCAGTAAAACACGAAATATATTGTAAATAGAATAGATTGGATTCAGCACCGTAGAAATGGAGAAATGCCATCATTTGCACCGTTCTCATGTGAATAGTGGTATTTGTGGCTGGCAATGCATTGTATTTCACCCAGAAATATTTCCTATATGGCTCTGTGGCACATGGGCAATGTATGATTGTGTTTAGGTCTTACAGTTTCAAGGTTTGCACAGCTGAAGCCAGTGCCATGCTCTGCGTCTATCTGTCTGCATCTGTCTGTCTGTACAGCTTCTGCTGTTCTTTTTTTCCTGGCCACTCAGATGGTTTGGAGTGGTCTTTTGCCATTTGCACACTGTATCACTCAGCTTTTGGTTTCCAAGACTACTTTTGCATGATGGTTTTTGAAGAGGATAACAAACCCCACAGAGGAGCACTTCTTGCTGCATTGGTGCTTTTTTGTCTTAGTTCACCAGCGTGTGTTGAAACACTGATCCCATGTCCGTAAACAAATAAACGAACTATTTTAAAAAATACTTTTTAGCTGAAAACTGGCAGCTGCCTCTCCCCTTTGACTCCAACGCTGTTGTGAGCACTTGAAACATGTCCCTCTCTGAGCTGTTGTGGAGCAACGAGCTGATCTGAAGCTGCTGTGCTTATTTCAGCCTCTTCTTATTAACCTCGCGGCACTTGGGCTTTGTTGTGAGCAAATACAACTGACACCAGGCTGGAAATGCCTCTTTCAGTCCCACGCAGAGGATGCAGTGCAGGCTTTCAGAGCAAAGCAGAGGTTCTCTGTGGCTGCG
Organism: Clamator glandarius; assembly: GCA_033459285.1. Classification (NCBI taxonomy): domain Eukaryota; kingdom Metazoa; phylum Chordata; class Aves; order Cuculiformes; family Cuculidae; genus Clamator; species Clamator glandarius. Next base: position 34,709 of record JAUNZM010001119.1, on the reverse strand, counting down.
TTTTGGCAGTAGAACTTGACTCTATGTTTGATTTTCTCCACACAAGTTGATGACTCCTCTGCACAGATGGCTTTGGCCAAACTGATTAAGGTACATAGATAATATTCTCATTAAAGGCTAAAAAAAGAGGTTTTACTTCATATTTTTAGATCTGATATTGTGCTCTGTCACTGAGAACTACTGCAATGTGCACAAACCTTTTTTTATGATTCAATTGATGTGTTTCAGTTTACAATGAGTGTCTGTTCTGATCCTGCCCTGTAACAAGCAGTTCCCAAACTGGGAAGAGAGAAGGGGAGCACCTTCTCAGCCTCAATGTCGTGTTGCAGTATTCCTCATCTCCAGGACACAAAGCAGCAGCACTGCAGAAGCTGTTCATGGGTCTTCATTAGATTCATTGATTTTGCGTTGCAGACAAGCCCAGTTGTTCCAGCAGAATTGAATTGGTGTGAGTGATGGACATTTCAGGGGCAGGGACGCTGCCCAGCCAGAAAAGAAGCGTTGCTGGAGCTTGGACAATGGCCTGGCTATTTCAGAATTTCTAGTCATGACAGTTCTAGATCCCTTCTTGCAATGTGGCACGATTTCATCAGTTGTAGGACACAAACTGCAGACAAGACAGTGGGATTTGTTTGGCCCTGCACTCTTTGAATGGCGCCCCTGTCCCTCATTGTTCTCAGGAATGCACCAGTGTGTGTGTGGCTCGTGAGCAGATGTGACAGCAGCTGAGTTTTGCTGTGCAGCCGATTGTGGGTTTTGCTTTACAGAGTGTGAGTTTGTCTGGGGCAGCAGCAGTGATCGCTCTGCAAGAGCAGGCGCAGGGCTGGCACATTAAATGACGAGTCAGTCGGGTTGCAGAGATGGGAGAAGGCAGAGCTCAATGCAGAGGAGTGTTCCTCCTGCTGAGTAGAAAGTTCATTTCCAAGGCTGAGAAATCTCTTCCCACTGGAAACTTCTTCCCTTTCTCACTGAAGAAGTGAATTGGGGTACATTTTGGGGGAGAAAAAAAGTAAGTATTTCAGAAAAATATAGGAGCGCAAGATAAAGCAGCTAAAACCTGTGAGTGCCTCTGCCCTCTCGAGCACGAGGTGGCTCAGCGAGGAGGCAATGGGTTGCAAAAGGCCAGTGGCACCTTGGCTTGTATCAGAAACGGTGTGACCAGCAGGTCCAGGGAGGTTCTTCTCCCTCTGTACTCGGTAGTGGTGATACTGCTCCGCGAATCCGGTGTTCGGTTCTGGGCCCCTCAAAATAAGAAAGATGTTGAGGCTCCTGGGCAGAGAACTGGTTGGATGGAGGGCCCAGAGGGTGGTGGGAAATGGAGTTAAATCCAGCTGGAGGCCATTGACAAGTGGGGTTCCCCAGGGCTCAGTGCTGGGTCCAGTCCTGTTCAATGTCTTTATCAATGACCTGGATGAAGGCATCGAGGGCACCCTTAGCAAGTTTGCGGATGACACTAAGCTGGGTGGAAGTGTGGATCTGCTGGAGGGTCAGGAGGCTCTGCAAAGGGATCTGAACAGGCTGGACCACAGGGCAGAAACCAATGGCATGAGGTTTAAAAAAGCCAAATGCCAGGTCCTGCACTTGGGGCACAACAACCCTAAGCAGAACTACAGACTGGGAGAAGTCTGGCTGGAAAGCTGAATGGAGGAGAAGGACCAGGGGATGTTGTTTGACAGGGATTGAACATGAGCCAGCAGTGTGCCCAGGTGGCCAAGAAGGCATCTTGGCTTGGATAAGAAGTGGTGTGACCAGCAGGTCCAGGAAGGTTCTTCTCCCTCTGCACTCGGCACTGGTGAGACCTCTTCTTGAATCCTGTGTTCAGTTCTGTGCCCCTCACCACAAGAAGGATGTTGAGGCTCTGGAGCGAGTCCAGAAAAGAGCAACAAAGCTGGTGAGGGGGCTGGAGAACAGGCCTTATGACGAACGGCTGAGAGAGCTGGGGTTGTTTAGCCTGGAGAAGAGGAGGCTGAGAGGCGACCTCATTGATCTCTATAACTACCTGAAAGGAGGTTGTAGAGAGGAGGGTAACAGCCTCTTCTCCCAGGTGACAGGGGACAGGACAAGAAGGAGTGGCCTCAAGCTCCACCAGGGGAGGCTCAGGCTTGACATAAAGAAATAATTCTTCACAGAAAGGGTCATTAGGACATGGAATGGTCTGTCCAGTAAGGTGATTGACTCACCTTCCCTGGAGGTGTTTAAGGTGCGGGTGGATGAGGTACTGAGGGGCATGGTTTAGAGATTGGTGAGAATGGTTGGACTCAATGATCCGGTGGGTCTCTTCCAACCTGGTGATTCTATGATTATATGATTCTATGATTTTTAGAGTAACTTGAAGTATTAATTGGTCTCAGTGAGGATTGTTAGTAATAAAGCCTCCCCAGGGACTCGTTAGAGCTGAGAACTGGAGGCCATGATTACAGGCAGGCAAAGGTGCTGTGCAGGCATCTGTGATGCTGAGAAAAAGGTTTGGTTTGCTTGATGAAGCAGAAAGACCAAGCCCTGACCCCCAGGCCTGGGCAGGCAGATCTGGCTTTGGCTACAATGACACTGGTGTCATGAACATTCCCACAGTGCTGAATCAAAGTGGGAGCAGTTATTCCATGTAATTCCAAATAGAGGCCTGTGTAGTTATGGGAGATTGCAAGGCTCTCCCACAGTTCCATGGAGTTGTAGAAGAGTTTGGTCATAGATGGGCAGGGTCATAAAAGTGTTGGAAGAGTGAGAGAAATCTTGTGTGTGACAAGTGTCAGGTGATGGAAGAGTTGACTAATAGAGGAGTAACAGAGAAGTGTACTATAGACGATTTATAAAAAGGGTTGGGTCATAGAATTCTCATGGCAGAACTGGGTCATAGATGCCTCCGGTCATAAAAGGGTCATAGATAATTCAGGCCATGGAATAGTTGAGTTATAGAAGTTTGAGTTTATTTAGATTTTGGAAAGGTTTGGTCATAGAAGGATCACAATAGGACTGGTTCAGAGAAGGGTTGGTTCATAGAAGAACCTTAGAACTGTCAGGTCGTGGAAGAATCTGGTCAGAGAAGGTTCATGGAAGAGTCAGGTTATTGAATAAAGCATCATAGCACAGTCAGACAACAGTCAGGACATAGAATGAAGTGTTGTGTCCTGGAATGCTCAAGTTATTGAAGGGTCTAGTTATATAAGAGATGGGTAAGAGAATATCTGAGTTATAGATGAATCAGGTCTTAGAGGAATAATAGAAGAGTTCAGTTCTAGAAGGTTCATAGAAGACTTGGGTCACAGAATATTTGGGTAATAGAAGTGTCAAGTCACAGAAATATGAGAATTTGGTTAATAGTAGAATTTCTTAAGTGAAGGGTCATCCAAGAGTGAGTTCATAGAAGTGTCAGATCATAAACTGGTTGGGTCAGAAGAGTCAGGTCAAAGAAAGTCATAGAGGTATCATAAAAGAATTGGGTCATAGGAGCCTCTCGAGTTTTAGAAGGGTTGGGTCGTAGAGGAGTCACAGACAAGTGGTGTGGTAGAAGACTTGGTTCATAGAAGAAGAGATGCATCATAGAATGTTCGTAGAAGAGCAGAGTCATAGAAAGGGTGTGTCATTGAAGTGTCAGGTCATAGAAGCACCAGGTAATTGAAGGGTCATAGAATTATTGGGTCATAGAAGAGGTAAGTCATAAAAGAGGCACGTGGTGTCTGATCATTATAGAGGCAAGTCAAAGAAAATTTGGGTTAGAGATGAGTCAGATAACAGAGGAGTAGCAGAAGAATTTAATCATACAAAGTTGGAAGAGGTATCGGGCCATGGAAGTCTCAGGCCGTAAAAGATTTGGGTCATAGAAGGGTCATAAAATATTTGGGTCATGGAAGAGACGAGTCATGGAAGCATGAGAGTTTAGTTGGGAAAAGGAAGAACTGGGTCATAAGAAGGTCTCAGAAGACTCAGATCATGGAAGTGTTGGATCATAGAAGAGTTTGGTCATAAATAGAAAGTCATAGAAGGGTCAGTGAAGAGTTTGGTCATAAAAGGCTTGGGTCATTTAAGACAAGTTACAGAATTATTTGGGTTTTGAAGTCTCCTAGAGGAGTTGGGTCACAGCAATATCGGGTCATAGAAGTGTTGGTCACAGTACTGTCAGGTCAGAAAAGGGACACTGAAGTATTGGGATGTAGAAGACTAAAGTCATAAAAGAGTCGTAGAAGGGTCATATAAGCATCAGATCATAGAAGAGTCATTAGAGTAGGGACATCATAGATGGCTCAGCTCATAGAAGACTTGGTTCATAGAAGGATGGTGAGATACAATCTGCCCAAGGGAAATCAAGTCCCCTTCTCCTTCAGACATCCAGAAATGGAATCTGAGCAGATAATGTCAGGGACACAGCCCTTAGTTTCCCTGCTCATCCATTGCCCATTTCTGAAAATGACATGGAAAGTGGTAGTGGTGTCAGTGGTCAGGAAATTTCCCCTGTCTCCATGACCTTTAGAAGATGATGGAGAGCAGCCTCAGTGTAACATTGTCCTGCTCACTCAGCTCCCTGGGACATTGCCCTTCCTATCCCATAGAATGGGAAGGATTGCGTTTGCTCAAGTGATCCCTGACCTGATCACCACCAACCACTAGCTGATCTCCTGGAGAGTCCTGCCCTGAGTCACAGAGGCCTTGCAGACCTTGCTGGGGAAGCCAAAGACAAAGAGGATGCAGGGAATCTCAGATGTGCCTACTCCTGCTCTTCCTAAATTCAGCCGTGCCTACACAAGCTCTGTGTTTCTTTGTTTGTTTGTTTGTTTTTCTTTTACTGTTCCTGAAGCAGCAAACTCTGATGATGGGGCCCTTGAGTGGTCTTTCAAATGGAGACTGATTTACAGTCTGGACCCTTTCTTAGCAGGTTCCCCTGGAGCCCCAGGGACACCTTGAGGGAGCCCAGAGGGGCAGAGAAAGTGCTGCCCTGGGCTGCTCCTCTGCTGCTGAGCTGGGCTGGGCTCCAGGGACAGAGTGAGCTCATAACAAGAGGGTAGTTATGAAAAGAGCCAGGTCTGGCCAGGAGCAGCTCCTCTGCAAAGCCCAGCAGGGCTGAGGGCACTGCCTGCAGGCAGCAAGGGGAGAGGAGGGAGCAGAGAGAGGGGAAAGACAGGGTGGGAGGAGAGAGGAGGATTCATTTGGACAAAAATCTTTACAGCCCTTCTCCAGGTGAGTCTCTGGGTGCAGGACAGTGCAGGTGCTGTTCCTGGAGGGATCTCCTAAAACCTGCACAGCCACAGCCTGTGGGACCTGTCAGGAGGGCTCTTGCCGTTTCTGCAGCAGAGAGAAAAAACAAGGTCAGTGCTCAGCCTGCTCGGGGAGCTCCCCGTGGTGGGAGAGGGAGAAGCTGTAGGCGGGGAAGAAGCAGCTCCTGGCAGGAGAGGGTCTTTCTGCTTTCTAGCGAGTCTTGTGTGAGTCACAGCTGCACACATCTCTAAATCACTTTTAGATATTTCTAAGCAGACATTTCATGGGGAAGATCAGGGCAAGGATTATGTTAAAGATAAGGAACTTCTCTGAGTCTGTGGTTTCAGTTACCTACACTTGGGGAATTTCAGGGGAGCAATGGATCGAGAAGCTCTCAGGCTTAAACGAATCACTGAGACTCCTGAGCTGTATCCTTGAGTGGTCGGTAGGAGCCTCCTAAAGAGCTTCCAGCTCCTCCTCTGCCCATGGGCAGCAGCAGCATCAATGCTGCATGACACACCAGGCTCAGTCTGTCCTTTTCTGGTTATAAACAACTTGTGCCCAGCTTTACCTGACAACCAGGCAGGTTTGTGTAGGGGCAGGGGATGCAGAGAGGGTCAGATGGGGTCTGTGAGCAGAGGGAAAAGGCACGGGACAGGGAAACACCCCCCAGGAGGAAAATTTCCAGGCTGAAGAGATAGGATCTTGGAATGAGAGGAGAATAAATAGAGATGCTGCAGCAGGGAGAATTCTGAAAACTCTGTGTGATCCCCTCCAGTGCAGCCCCTTCCTCTAAGCAAGCCCCTTTGCCTCCTCTCCCACACAGCAAAGCCTCTGCCCTCAGGGCTCTGGGCTCCAAGGCTGAGCCCCCTCCTTTGCAGCCACAGCTCCAGTGCCCTCTCCAGAGCCCAGGGACTGAGAGAAACGATGCAGCAAGTTTGGTGTCTGGGAGGGAGAACACTGTCTGTGTGCCTGGCTGCCTCTGCCCTGGCCTCTCACTGCCAGATTCTCACTCTCTTTTTCCCTTTTACTCCTTTTGTCACTGTTCTTGCTGTTCTCTCATTCCTGCTACCAGGCCCTCTGGGGATGGGAGTTTCAGCTACAGAGTCACCCACTGTGCTAGAAGCTCCTTTCCTGCCGTTGTGTCCATGGGAACCAGAGTCCCAGCTTTCCTCCAAGCTTTGAGGCTGTGGGCAATGCAGTCAGTGGGTCTGGGGAAGGAGTTGAATCTCCTTTCAACAAATGCCTTCATGAGGACACTTGGGTTTCTTTGAGGTGGCCTTTCAAGCTGTGAGATTCCTTCCAAGATGCAAACATGTCCTATTGTATCTTTGTGTTACCCGAATGCCTTGTGGAGAAGTGCAGAGATGCTACAAGAAAGAAAATACTGTTTGGATTGTGAAATGAGTTGTGTGTATCCTGGGCTTAAAGTGGGTGCTGAGACCTTAGGAAATGGGGAGAAATTGATTGCTTAGCAGTGGTTTCTCTGCTCTCAACACTGGGTTTTCAAGGTAACATGGATGTATGATTCCCCTCCATCTAAGGAAGGTGCAAGCCCTGGGAAGGTGGAAACAAGAGAGAGGGACACAGCAGCTCCCCTCCCTCTGCACTGAGCCACAGGTGATGCTCTTGCCTTGCAGGACTCCCTCTGTTCTCCCTGAGTGCAGCAGAGATTCTGAGGGCTTCTGACTCCCAGGAAGATCTCCAGCTGAGATGGGAAAAGGCTCTCTTAGAACTGGGAGCGCAGATGCTGCTAAGGAGAACCAGGAGTATTTTTAACTGGAAAATTAGAACAACAGGATTATCCACACCATCCCCATGACCCCCTGATGCAGAGCACGGCTGACTCCTTGTAGTCATCGGGCAGAATTCCTGCTCCTCCCTGCATGTTCAGCCATCACCAAGCAGGGCTCCAGGCATGGAGCTGAAGGAAGGGCTGGGAGAAAAGACACTTGGGGTTAGCAGCAGGGGAGGGAATGAGAAATGGCATTAATTTGTCTCAGAGACATCTACTCTGACTCCTCCCTGTAATTTTGTTTTGTTCAGTGCCCCATACCCAGAGGCAGAAGATGTCAAACAGCAGCTCCATCACCCAGTTCCTCCTCCTGGCATTCGCAGACACACGGGAGCTGCAGCTCTTGCACTTCTGGCTCTTCCTGGGCATCTACCTGGCTGCCCTCCTGGGCAACGGCCTCATCATCATCGTCATAGCCTGCGACCACCACCTCCACACCCCCATGTACTTCTTCCTCCTCAGCCTCACCCTCCTTGACATGGGATCCATCTCCACCACTGTCCCCAAATCCATGGCCAATTCCCTCTGGGACACCAGGGCCATCTCCTACATGGGATGTGTTGCTCAGGTCTTTTTTGTGTTATTCTTGCTGGGTGCAGAATATTCTCTTCTGACTGTCATGTCCTATGACCGCTACATTGCCATCTGCAAACCCCTGCACTATGGGACCCTCCTGGGCAGCAGAACTTGTGTCCACATGGCAGCAGCTGCCTGGGGTGCTGGGTTTCTCACTGCTCTGCTTCACACGGCCAATACATTTTCCCTGCCCCTCTGCCAGGGCAATGCTGTGCACCAGTTCTTCTGTGAAATCCCCCAGATCCTCAAGCTCTCCTGCTCACACTCCTACCTCAGGGAGTTTGGGCCTCTTGTTGTCAGTGTCTTAGTAGAATTGGGCTGTTTTGTTTTCATTGTGGTGTCCTACGTGCAGATCTTCAGGGTCGTGCTGAGGATCCCCTCGGAGCAGGGACAGCACAAAGCCTTCTCCATGTGCCTCCCTCACCTGGCTGTGGTCTCCTTGTTTCTCAGCACTGGGATATTTGCCTATCTGAAGCCCCTCTCCATCTCCTCCCCATCCCTGGACCTAGTGGTGTCAGTTCAGTACTCAGTGGTGCCTCCAGCACTGAACCCCCTCATCTACAGCTTGAGGAACCAGCAGCTCAAGGATACAGTGTGGAAACTGATAACTGGATGGTTCTCAGAAGCAATAAACTGCCGGGCTTTTGCATAGCAGATCTTATGTCACTCATTGCAGGCCCACCCTGCCTTGTGTATTCTTTGGTTTTGGTGGTATTTTCTAAATTTTAATGATATTCTCATCCTTTCTCACTCACTGTCTGCTTGTCTTTTCTGATCGAGTGGCTGTGTAAATGAGGACCTGTGATCCCTGTATGATGGAACAAGATAAAGGTACCTGTATCACCTTTTATTTTTACGAGGGACCCTCCATCCAAGGCCTTTAGGGAGCTGCAGGGAGAGTTGCTTTGGGCATGAGGAAAAGAGTCCTGACATGGCAGCACTACCAGGCACCAGTGCTTGATCTCCCAGAGCTGTTCTCTCTCCACTTCCACACTCTCCTCCTCTCCCCTTGCCTTGCTGTAAGGCCTGAGGGCTCTGAGCTTGGTCACAGCAGTACTGCATAGCAGTGCTGTGCCCGCAGGCAGGGACAGGCTCTGTGCACTTGTGGGACAGAGCTGACTCCACAACAGCCTTTCCATAAAGCAAGAGGATCTCCTTAGGGCAGCGCATGAAGGCTTAGGGTCTCTTTTAGACTGTCCCTCAAGGAGAAGCCCAAGAACATTGGCCACAGCTGAAGAGAGCAGTGTAAAAATAAAGAGTGGAGCTGTAATTGTATTGGGAAGGCTGCAGTTTCATTTCACAGCACAGTCTCCTGTAAGAGACCTTGAGGACTAGCAGAGCAGGGTCTGGTCTGTGCCCATGTTCACTGCACCCCCTGCGGGATCTGCCCCAGGGCAACTATCCTGGAGTAGCCCCTCAAAACCACCATTCCCAGCACTACCCTCTCACCCCAGCTTGCAAAGGTTCTTTGTCCCTCCCTGGAAGGACACAGAATGAGGAGGTCAGAGTCTATAGTCTCACTCTACAGAGGAGATGGGAGCACATACATCATGTGCATGAGGTGAGATGAACCCAAGCAAACACAAACAGCCCTTCCTTGATTTGCCATAAAGGCCTGGGGGACACAAAGTGTCTCAAACTCACTTCGAGTTGAGAGCAACATCCCAAGAGTAAGTGCCTGAATGCAGTTCTGGGATGTGCTTCCTTCAACCACGGTCCCTGTGTCCATTCCTCACGCTGTGGGCATCTCAGATGAGTTAAGAGCAGGACAACAAACTTCAGGGCTGACACCTCCCAACCTCAGGAAGCAGCAACAGAAAGTCAGAGAGAGACTATGACCTTTATCTCCCCCTGTACAAGGGCCTGACTGTCTCTGAACATCCCTGGGTGCATGAGGAGTGCACTGGGACAGATATGGACTCTTTGCAGAACCCTGACATCTCTGGGTGTGACCCCAGGAACAAACCCCACCGGCCCAGGGCGATTCATCTCAGCTCCCTTGGGCAGGCTCAGTGCAAGTGTTCCTGTCTGCTGCATCACCCTTATGTGATGTATGTGCCAGAACAGGGAGGTTCTGGGGGCCTTGGAAAAGGAAATCTTCAGAAATACCTTAAAGAAGAGGAAGAATGAGAATTGGGAGAAATGCATGTGGAAACCCCTGGAAGGTGAGGGAGATGAAATGCACAGTGTACCAGACAGAGCTGGTAATACAAACACAGGGCAAGGGCAAGGCTGCTTCTCCTACAAATCAAACGTGTTCTGAAAATTCATATTTTGGCAACATAGAAATTGCATGGACATTTTGTTGTAAGTCTGGAATCATTTCAGCCGTGTCACTTCCATCATTTATATTTACATTAAGAGAATGGTACAAGAGGAGCACTTTGAAGAATTCTCCATCTGATATGGATGCAAGGTGTCTCCTAAGTGGTTGTTGACATGTAGGGCCTCGAGTTTCATCACTACATGGGCAACTTTGCTCCTAACTTCTCCAGGCAATCATGTTTCTCTCTCTCTCTGGTTGTCCATGTCAGTGAGAAATACATATCCCCATGGCACACAAAGGGTTTGGATCCCTCCTCGAGCAGCTCTTAGTGTTGCAGTCCATCCAGAAATTGACCTTGGATCCTCTCATCTCCTGCAGGGCTGGGCTCTGCCCCTCGCACCCTCTGCAGTGTGTCCTCCTCCTGCATGGTCACACAGCTCAGCCAGCACTGCTGGTGTCCTCTCCCAGGCACTTTCCAGCTCAGCCCAGCCCCTCCCAGCTCTCCCCACAGCCCTGCTTTCTCTCCAGCCCCACAGAGCAGCCCAGTCTGGGCTGGCCCCACGGCAGTGCCCTCCGCAGGGTGCAGCAGAGCACCAACAGCTTCCCTCCTGCCCCACGACCCCCACCCCCCCAGCTGCTCCCTCACCGCCTGGAACAAACAGGACAGAGGGAGAGAATGAACAAGAAAAGCTCATGGGTCAAGAGAAAACAAAGGAGGTTCAGTGACCAATGGCTGTCTCTGGCACAGACGTGTGGACTTGCCGAAGGTCGATTTAATTTATTGCCAGTTAAGAAAGGTTTGGTTTGGGAGCAACAAGTACAAAATATTAAAGCCCATTCCCCTCCCACTTTTTCCCAGGCTCAGATAACGGCGTGGCTCTAAATTACCCTGCTCACCCCAGCCCCAGGAGGAGCATTGAGTACGGTGAAGAAGGGCTTATGACTCAGAAAAGAACATCTCTTTGGAACAGACAGCAAGCCTTCTAGACAGCAACCCATGACACAAGTCTTCTAAGACACAACAATTCATTCCATGACCTGACTGTTGTCTGGTTGTTCTACATTCCAAGGCGTGGCTCTTCTATGAACCTTCTGTCATCAGACTCTTACATTACCTGACTGCTTTACAACTCTTCTCTGAATCCAACCCTTCTCTGAATCAACACTTTTTTGACCCTTCAATGACCAAACCCTTCTAATACCCAAATCAACTCACACTTCTATGACTCAACTCTTCAATGGCCTGAATTTCTATTACCCTTTTATGACATTATTGAGGTTGCCACTGGCAAAGACATGTGGACTTGCTGAAAGTCAGTTTAATTTATGTCCAGTTAAGAAAGGTTGGATTGTGAGAAATGAGGATGAAATATTAAAGCCCATCCCCTCCCACTATCCCCCAGGCTCAAATGACTCCATGGCTCCCAATTCACTTGCCTACCCCAAACCCGGGAGAAGCATGGAGGGCAGAGGCATAAAATGCGGGTTAACAATCGGTAAAGAACATCTCTGCTGTTCCTTCCTCCTCACACTTCTCCCTGGCTCCAGCGTGGCTCCTCTCCATGGGATACCACCATATCTGCAGTCACACCTCTGTGTAGTTCATTTCTTTCTCTCTACCCATGGGGCAGTTTCATGACTCTGAGAGCATCCATGGGCCTTCATGGTCCTGAAAAGCATCTCCTGTGGCCCACACTCATCCCTCTGTCCATAGGCAGGAGACAATGAAACCAGGACTGAGTTTCAGCCCAGGTTGATCTGAGTTGTAGGTGTTCAGACACAGCCAGAGCCTGGCCTGACCATGGACCTTGTTGATTCAAACTGGCACAGTCACTTCCCACCTTGGTTCTTTATGGGTGAACAGCAGAAAGACATCATAACCATCCAAGTGCCAGACCCCAGGAGATACACAGAGGCCTAGGACCATTCTTCCTTTCATTCCATCAGGTGATCAGGTTTTAGAAATGAGGCAGAAAAGAAGGTGTGGTTTCAGGGTGCAGATGATGGAAAGAGGGGAGCAGAGCCACTTAGCAGGTTGCTCCAAGCCTCCCCCAGCAGGCTAAAGTGTGGCCTCACCCCTCATGCTGTGGGCCCCTAACTCCATCCTGCCAGACCTCCTCCGCGTCCTCTCCAGTTTCTCCTCTTCCCTTTTGAAATGTGAGACTCACTGGGTCCTGTGGCATTGTCCTGGTGCCAGAAGAGTGAGGGCAGCGATTGTCTCCTTTGCCCAGCGTCAAGAGTTGCTCCCTCTGCACCTCCCAGTGAGAGGCTGGGGGTGGGCAAGAAGTTGTCAGGGGGACACAGGCAGGAGAGCTGACCCCGGCTGAGCAGAGGGAGATCCCATAACATAGATGCCACACTCAGTGATAGAAGCTGTGGCAGAAGAAGAAATAAGTAGAGATTTATCGTTCAAGGTGATGAGTGATGGTAGACCGGTGGGGTTTCTGTCTACCTGAGGGAAGTGGCCAATGCTTTGGTTTTGGTTTACATTAGTTTTTATCTATTCTCTTTCATTATTATACTATTTTCAGCTCAGCTGACAAGTCAAAAAATATTCCCATGGAGCAGCATGGGCAGGAACCTTGCCGGCTGAGGAATGCCCTGAGGAGATGGACCTGGGTGGGTGACATTTCAAAAGAGAATTTCCACAGAAATATTGTCTCCTGGAAAATCCTGAGCTTGGAGAAGATTTGGCTTCAAGGAGACATTAGAATGGCTTTCCAGTACCTGAATATCATGATAAGAAAGTAAGGAAGGGTCTCCATCCAAGGACATGGAATGATAGGACAAGGGGGAATAGCTTTAAAATGGAAGGGAGAAGATTTAGATTAGACATGAGGAAGAAATCATTCACAAAGAAGGTGGTGAGTTAATGGCCCAGGTTGCCCAGGGAAGCTGTGGATGCCCCCTCCCTGGATGTGTTCAAGGTCAGGATGGATGGGGCCTTGAGCAGCCTAGTCCAGTGGGAGATGTCCCTGCCCACGGCAAAGGGGTTGGAACTGGATGCACTTTAAAGTCCTTCCAACCCAGACCATTCTATGATTTTGAAAAGTATAGAAATAAATTTTAAAATAAAACATATTTTTCTTAGGTGAACTTTGAAATCTTCCTCTTTAACCACACTGGGAAATGACTCCAAGGAGTTGTACAAGGCTTGAAGACCCGAAGAAATCTCCAGGCAGACAAATTGCTCGTTAAGGCTTTCTGTGCTTTAATGAGACCCAGGGTGAACTTGCTGATGAGTCCTTGAACCTCAACTTCTTGGAGAAGATTGAGTGAAGCTCTCAAGAAGTCAAAAGCAGATCTTAGAGTACCTTGAAGTATTAATTGGTTTCAGTGAGGATTGTTAGTAACAAAGCCTCCCCAGGGACTCGTTAGAGCTGAGAGCTGAAAGCCATGATTACAGGCAGGCAAAGGTGCTGTGCAGGCATCTGTGATGCTGAGAAAAAGGTTTGGTTTGCTTGATGAAGTAGAAAGACCAAGCCCTGACCCCCATGCCCAGGGAAGGTAGATCTGGCTTTGGCTACAATGACACTGGTGTCATGAACATTCCCACAGTGCTGAATCAAAGTGGGAGCAGTTATTCCATGTAATTCCAAATAGAGGCCTGTGTAGTTATGGGAGATTGCAAGGCTCTCCCACAGTTCCATGGAGTTGTAGAAGAGTTTGGTCATAGATGGGCAGGGTCATAAAAGTGTTGGAAGAGTGAGAGAAATCTTGTGTGTGACAAGTGTCAGGTGATGGAAGAGTTGACTAATAGAGGAGTAACAGAGAAGTGTACTATAGACGATTTATAAAAAGGGTTGGGTCATAGAATTCTCATGGCAGAACTGGGTCATAGATGCCTCCGGTCATAAAAGGGTCATAGATAATTCAGGCCATGGAATAGTTGAGTTATAGAAGTTTGAGTTTATTTAGATTTTGGAAAGGTTTGGTCATAGAAGGATCACAATAGGACTGGTTCAGAGAAGGGTTGGTTCATAGAAGAACCTTAGAACTGTCAGGTCGTGGAAGAATCTGGTCAGAGAAGGTTCATGGAAGAGTCAGGTTATTGAATAAAGCATCATAGCACAGTCAGACAGCAGTCAGGACATAGAATGAAGTGTTGTGTCATGCATTGTGATAGTGGTATCAGTGGTCAGGAAGTTTCCTCAGTCTTTATGACCTTTAGAGGATGATGGAGAGTGGCCTCACTGTGACATCATTCTGCTTACTAAGTTCCTTGGGATGCTGGGATGTTCACTAAGCTCCCTGGGATGAGGTTATTCCCTGTTACCTTCTGAAGGTCCTGTTAAATGATGGGGGAAAACGTGATTCTCATGCACAGCTGTTTTTCTAACAGGAGCAATGACACTGCAAGAAAGAAGTGTCTTCCACTGGCTGAGGGAGGGAACATCAGGGATGGTTTCAGCTTGTTTCTCAGCAGGTTCCTCTGGAGCCCCAGGGACACCTGGAGGGAGCCCCAAGGGGGCAGAGAAAGCACTGCCTTGGGCTGCTCCTCTGCTGCTGAGCTGGGCTGGACTCCTGGCAGGGAGGGAGTTTGTGGCAAGGGGGCAGTGCTACAAAGAGCCAGGTCTGGCCTGGGGCAGCTCCCCTGCAAAGCCCAGCAGGGCTGAGGGCACTGCCTGCAGGCAGCGAGGGGAGAGGAGGGAGAAAGAGAGAGGGGAAAGACAGGGTGGGGTGGGAGGATGCTGACAGCTCCCTGAGGGAGGAATTCTTGCAGCACTTTATGTGGTAAATCTATGAGCACAGGGCAGTGCAGTTTCTGTTCCTGGGATCTCCTGGAGATGACAAATCCCACAGCTCATGGGATCTGTAAGTACAACTCTCTCAGTTTCTCTAGAACAGATGAGGGGGATGTGCAACATATCAGGGACTTTGCGATGCACCACGAGAGGGACAGAACACAACTACTGCCTTCTGCTGCTGGCTGTGGAGTTGTAAAGGTCCATATTCACCTATGGGTTCCCAGGGCTCTCCTTCCAAACAGGGTCCCTATGTCCCAGTGCACTGGGACAGAGACTCTGCACCTTCCAGGGTCAGCACTCAGCCCATCAGGGCAGTGGATCACGGTGGCATGGGGAGAAGCTGTGGGTGGAAGGAGCAGCTCCCAGCAAAGCAGGGTCTTTCTGCTTCCGAGAAGGTGCTGCTCACAGTTCTGGATCAGCCCTAGACTATTTCCAAAGGAATGTTTCAAGGAGAATGTTAAAGCAGGGGTTGCTATAAAGGTAAGAAGCTTGAGTGAGCCTGTGTTTTCTGTTTCCTTTTCCCAGGGAGTTGGAAGGGGGAGAGAACAGCAGAAATAGAAATGGAGCACTCAGTTTTCACAACGCACTGAGATTGCTGAACTACAGCTCTGAGTGGTCAGTAGGTCAACCAGGAGCCTGGTAAAGTGCCTTCAGGAACTTCTCTGCCTATGGACAGCACCAGTATCCCCTCTGCTGGAGCCATCAGGATTGTTCTGACCTGTCCTTTTCCACCTTGAAACAGGAACACATGCCCAGCCCGTGCCCGGAAAACAGGCAGGTTTGTATAATGACAAGGTGAGTGCAGAGAGGCTGGGGAGGGGTCTGTGAGAGCAGACACGGAAAAGATATGGGGCAGGGAAACATCTCAACAGAGCAAAGTCTTCAGGAAGAAGAGACAGGATCAGAGGAAACTACAATCCAAAGTGACGAGGGAGGGATTCATACAGCTCTATGTGATCGCCTCCAGTGTTGACCTTTCCTCTGAGCAAGCCCCCTTGCCTCCTCTCCCACCCAGCAAAGCCTCTGCCATCAGGGCTCTGGGCTCCAAGGCTGAGCCTCCTCCTCTGCAGCCACAGCTTCAGTGCCCTCTCCAGAGCCCAGGGGCTGAGAGCAACTGCCCAGCAGGATTGGTGTCTGGGAGGGGGCGAGCACAACTGGGGAAAGGGAATGCTGTCAGCATGTCCGGCTGCCTCTGCCTCGTCCTCTCACAGCCAGATCCTCACTCTGTTCCTCCCTGTTTCTTCCCGTGTCCCTGTTCTTGCTGTTCTCTCGCTCTCACTGCCAGTTTCTCCGGGGATGGGATTTGCAACAGCCATGTCCAGCACTGATGATCTGATTCCTTGCATGCAGATGTGTCTGTGGGAATGGAGTGTCCCAGCTTTCATCTCACGTGTGGTGCTGTGAGCAGTGCAGTCTGTGCCATTCCCTGACAAATGAGTGGACTCATCTGTACCAAGTTATCCTCATTAGGAAACCTGGAATCTTCCAAGCCCTGAGCTGCCCTCCAGGAGTTAAACCTGTCCTGTCACACCTTGGTGTCACCTGAATGCCCTGTGGAGAAGCACAGAAACGCAACAACCAAGAAACCTCTGCTTGGTTTCTGAAATGAACCATGTGTGTTGTGGGGTGAAAGTGGGGTGCTGAGAACTTGATAAAGGGTGAGAAACTCAGTGCTCAGCAGAGAGATTCTCTTTTCTTCTCTCAGGAACGTGATTCTGCTTTACTAAGAAAGGCACAAGAGTGAGGGATAGTGCAGCTCCCCTCCCTCTGCACTGAGCCTCAGGCAATCCCCTCACCTCACAGGACTCCCCCTGTTCTCCCTGAATGCATCAGAGATGCTGAGGGTTTCTGACACCCAAGATCACTGACCAGGGTGGAAGAAGGTACTGTAAAAACCACAAACCACTCAGCCTGCCTTCTGCCCTTTCCGTTTCTCATCATGGCAGTCCACATGCTGACAGACCCTTCTGCACCAGGAGCCGTTCCACAGGGCAAAGCTCAACCCCAGCAGTGTCCCCTGTCCCCACCACCCCCATCACCCCCTGCTGCAGAGCAAGGCTGATTCCTTGCAGCCAGTGGGCAGAGGCCCTGCTCCTCCCAGCACTTTCAGCAAGTGCCAAGCAGGGCTCCAGGCACAGAGCTGAAGGAAGGCCTGGGAGAGAAGGGACAGGGTATGTGCTGCAGAGGGAGGGAGAACAAGAAATGGCTTTGATTTTGCTCAGAGAGGTCTCCCCTGAATTTTCACTATGCTTTTCTTCTTCTTCAGTGCTTCACATCCAAAGGCAGCAGATGTCCAACAGAAGTTCTATCACCCGGTTCCTCCTCCTGGCATTTGCAGACACACGGGAGCTGCAGCTCTTGCACTTCTGGCTCTTGCTGGGCATCTACCTAGCTGCTCTCCTGGGAAATGGCCTCATCATCATCGTCATAGCCTGCGACCACCACCTCCACACCCCCATGTACTTCTTCCTCCTCAACCTCTCCCTTCTCGACCTGGGCTGCATCTCCATCACCATCCTCAAATCCATGGCCAACTCCCTCTGGGACACCAGGGCCATCTCCTTCTCAGGATGTGCTGCCCAGGTCTTCTTTCTAGTGTTCTTCTTTGGTGCAGAGTATTCTCTCCTCACCATCATGTCCTACGACCGCTATGTTGCCATATGCAAACCCCTGCACTATGAGACCCTCCTGGGCAGCAGAGCTTGTGTCCACATGGCAGCAGCTGCCTGGGGCACTAGTTTTCTCGATGCTCTGCTGCACACAGCCAATACGTTTTCCCTGCCCCTCTGTCAGGGCAATGCTGTGCACCAGTTCTTCTGTGAAATCCCCCAGATCATCAAGCTCTCCTGCTCAAATGGCTACCTCAGGGAAGTTGGGCTTCTTGTGCTTAGTGCCAGTTTACTTTTCAGCTGTTTTCTTTTCATTGTAGTGTCCTATGTGCAGATCTTCAGGGCTGTGCTGAGGATCCCCTCTGAGCAGGGACGGCACAAAGCCTTTGCTACATGCCTCCCTCACCTGGCCGTGGTCTCTCTGTTTATATGCACTTGCCTGTTTGCCTACTTGAAGCCTCCATCCACCTCCTCCTCCTCCTTGGATCTGGTGGTGTCATTTCTGTACTCAGTGGTGCCTCCAACACTGAATCCCCTCATCTACAGCTTGAGGAACAAGGAGATCAAGGGTGCAGTGTGGAAGCTGATAACTGAATGTTTCTCTGAAGCAATAAACTGGTGTTCTCCTTCTGCATAGCAGTTATAATGGAACTCATTGCATTCCCAGTCTGTCTTCATCACTTCATTGTTATTACTGGTCTTTTAATTATGTTAATGTTATCATCCCTTTTTTCTTTTACTGTCAAATTTTCTTTTCTGGCCAAGTTTCTTTCTAATTGAGGAGCCATTCTTTCTGTTTTTAAATAAAGTGTAGACCTTCAACAAATTATATTTTTCCTGAGCCCCTTCCTTCAAGTTCCTCTTTGGACCTGTAGGGACAGTTCCTGTGTTCATGGGTGGAAAGGAAAAGAGTCTCAGCGTGGCAGCACTGCCAGGCAGCGCTTGATCTCCCAGAGCTGTTCATTTTTTACTTCCACACTCTCTTTCTCACCCCTTGCCTTGCTGTACAGTCTGCGTGCTCTGGCAGCTTGGTCACAGCCGTGCTGCGTGGCCGTGCTGTGCCTGTGGGCAGGGACAGGCAGTGGGCACTTGTGGGACACAGCTTCCTCCAGAACAGCCTTCCCATAAAGAAATCGGATCTCCTCAGGGTAGTGAGGAGCTGGGTGAAGATCTTGAACAACCTCTTCTGATTCACCTTGCCTTGAGCAGAAGAGTGAATCATAGAATAACCAGGTTGGAAAAGACCCACCGGATCATCAAGTCAAACCATTCCTACCAAACACTAAACCATGTTCCTCAGCACCTCATCCACCTGTCCCTTAAACACCTCCAGGGAAGGTGACTCAACCCCCTCCCTGGGCAGCCTCTGCCAGTGCCCAATGACCCTTTCCATGACAAACATTTCCTGATGTCCAGCCTGAATCTCCCCTGGAGGAGCTTGAGGCCATTCCCTCTCGTCCTGTCCCCTGTCACTTGAGAAAAGAGCCCAGCTCCCTCCTCTCCACAACCTTCTTTCAGGTAGTTATAGAGAGCAATGAGGTCTCTCTTCAGCCTCCTCATCTCCAGGCTAAACAACCCCAGCTCTCTAAGCCACTCTTCATAAGGCCTGTTCTCCAGCCCCTTCACCAGCTTCTTTGCTCTTCTCTGGACACATTCCAGAGCCTCAACATCTTCTTGTGGTGAGGGGACCACAACCGAACACAGGATTTGAGGTGTGGTCTCAGTAGTCCTGAGTACAGAGGGAGAATAACCTCCCTGGACCTGCTGGTCACGCCGTTTCAGATACAAGCCAAGATGCCGTTGGCCTTCTTGGCCACCTGGGCCACTGCTGGCTCATGTTCAACCAACACCTCCAGGTCCTTCTCCTCCAGGCAGCTTTCCAGCCAGACTTCTCCTAGTCTGGAGCTGCTCAGGGTTGCTGTGCCCCAAGTGCAGGACCCAGCATTTGGCCTTCTTTAACTTCATGCCATTGGACTCTGCCCAGCGGTCCAGCCTGTTCAGATCCCTTTGGAGCCTACCTACCCTCCAGCAGATCCACGCTTCCACCCAGCTTAGTGTCATCCGCAGACTTGCTAAGGGTGCACTCGATGCCTTCATCCAGGTCATTGATAAAGACATTGAACAGGGCTGGACCGAACACTGAGCCCTGGGAACCCCACTTGTAACTGGCTTCCAGCTGGTTTTAACACCATTTCTCACCACTCTCTGGGCCCTTCATCCAACCAGTTTTCCACCACAGAGAGTGTGTGCCTGTCCAGGCCAGAGGTGACATTTTCCATAGCAGAATGCTGTGAGAAACTGTGTCAAAGGCTTTGCTGAACTCCAGGAAGATACATCCACAGCCTTTCCGTCATCGAGTAGTCGAGTCACTTTGTCATAGAAGGCGGTCAGGTTAGTTTGGTAAGACCTGCCTTTTGTGAACCCGTGTTGACTGGGCCTGATCACCCAGTTCTCTTGCATGTGCTTCATGACAGCACTCAAGATCACCTGTTCCATGACTTGTCCTGGCACTGAGGTCAGATTGACAGGCCTGTAGTTCCCTGGATCCTCCCTGCTACCCTTCTTGTAGATGGGCACAACATCAGCCTCCAGTCCAGTGGAACTTTCCCAGTCTTCCAGGACTGTTGGAAGATGATGGAAAGGGGTTTGGCCAGCACATCCACCAGCTCTTCAATACCCTCGGGTGAATCCCATCTAGCCCAATAGACTTGTGGGTGTCTAGCTGGGCAAGCAAGTCTCTGACCACCTCCTCTTGGATCACAGGACCCTCATTCTGCTCCTCTAAGTCCTGGATATGTAAACAGAGGGAACAAATTTCTTTACAATTAAAGACTGAGGCAAAGAAGGCATTAAGTATCTCAGCCTTGTCCTCATGCCCTGTCACTGTTGTTCCTTCTGCATCCAATAGGGACTGTATATTCTCCCTAGTCCTCCTTTTATTGTTAGTGTATTTATAGAAAGATTTTTTATTATCTTTCACAGACATTGCCAATCTGATTTCTTGTTGAGCCTTAGCCCTCCTGATTTTTTTCCCTGCACGATGTCATTTCCCTCCTGTAGTCCACCCAAGAGGCCTGTCCCTTTTTCCAAAGCTCATAGACATTCCTCTTCTATTTGATATCTCTCAAGATCTCCCTACTCGATCAAGCTGGTTTTTCCCCCACCGGCTCTTTTTCTGTTACATGGGAATGGCTTTCTCCTTTCTGAAGAGTTCCCAGCCCTCATAGGCTCCCTTGCCCTTGAGGACTGTCTCCCATGAGACTTTGCCAACCAGCCTTCTCAACAGTTCAAAGTCTGCCCTCTGGAAGTTTAGTGCTACTGACCTGCTAACCACCCTCTTCACCTAGAACTGAAAACCCTATCATCTCGTGATCACTTTGTTCCAGGCATCTTCCTACCACCACATCCCCCACAAGGCTGTCTCTGTTCACAAACACCAGTTCCAGGAGGACGCCTTCCCTTGTCAGTTCATTCACCAGCTGTACAGGGAAGTCGTCTTCCATGCACTCCAGGAACCTCCTGGACTGCTTCCTTTCTGCTGTATTTACTTCCAGCAGATATCAGGAAGATTGAATTCTCCCACAAGGACAAGAGGCATCAATCTAGAGACTATCCCCAGCTGTTTATAGAAAAGCTCATCAGCTGCTTCTTCTTTGCTGGGTGGTCTATAACAGACTCCCATCACAAAATCTGCCTTCTGGTGGGCTCTTCTGATTTTAACCCACAGGCACTTGATCTCTTCATCACCGCAATCCAGCTCAATGGTATCCAAGTCCTCTCTAACATAGAGGGCTACCCCGCCTCCTCTCCTACCCTTCCTGTCTCACCTGAAAAGTTTATAATCCACCATAGCTGCACTCCAGTTATACCAGTCATCCTACCATATCTCCATGATGGCAACAATATCATAGCCTCTTTGCCTTATGACAGCTCCCAACTCCTCCTTCTTATTCCCCAGGCTGCGTGCATTGGTGTAAATGCTCTTCAGCTGGGCTGGCAAACCCTCAGCAAGGGCTTTAGTCCCCCTAGGAGACACTCGTGTCCCATCCCCAGTAAGAAAGCCAGGGGGTGCATGAGCCACCCATGATCAAAGAAACTGAAGCCCCTCTCCTCATACCAGGCTCGGAGCCGGGCATTAATCAACTGCTTCTTTTTGACTTCTTGCTCCTCGTTAGTTAGCAGTGGAATGGAGCTAAATACTACTTGAGCCGTAGAGCTGTCCATCCTTCTCTCTCTCTGAATGGCTTTAGGCTTTCTGCTCTGTATGTCATCACTGCCAATCTGGAATACTATTAGAGGATAATAATCTGTCTCTTGGGCCAGGGGAGGAAGTTTTCTAGCTACCTCCTTCAGTGATGCCCTCAGTAAGCAGCAAACCTCCCTGTGGAGAAGGTCAGGTCAGACGATGGGTCCCTCCGTTCCTTTTAGAAGGGAATCACTCTCATCTTATTATTAATGGGGGGTGGTTTTATGTTTTTCTGAGGATGAATTTATTGGTCGTTTAAGACAAAAAGATATTCCTATCTTATGGCATGTCTTTTTTTTTTTTTTATCAACACTCCTTAAATGATAAGTAATCATCTAATATCAATCTTCAAGGTAAAAATCACTTTTACGAATGTAGTCCTGAGCAGTTCCTTCATGGGGGAAAAATATAGCTGTTGCCATTTCAGTACATGTGCATTATCCTTCTAATACTTGTGTGAGGATACCAGGAATATACATATGGTAAATATATCTGGCACTAAACTGCATTTGCTTTATGGCAAAAGTTATCCAGCATGCTCCGTGCTACCATGTGCTTAAACTTAAGCAAATAAACATGAAACATCTAAAAATCACAAATGTCTCAACAGCATTTGGGCCCTTCTGCCATGTGAGAGGTGACAGAACAAGAGGGAACGGCCTCAAGCTCCACCAGGGGAAGTTCAGGCTGGACATCAGAAAAAAAGCTTTCACAGAAAGGGTCATTGGTGACTGGCAGAGGCTGCCCAGGGAAGAGATTGAGTCACCTTACCTGGAGGGGTTTAAGGGACGGGCGGATGAGGCACTGAGGGACATGGTTTAGTAATTTATGGGAACGGTTGGACTCGATGATCCTGTGGGTCTTTCCAACCTAGTGATTCTGTGACCTTGGAATCTTTCCAACTACACAAAGAATTACAGGCCATTTTCTACAGCTTTTATTCCATTGCCTCCAGGACTGGCAACAAGCAACTCCTGTGGCTAATTTATGGGTGAGCAAAGAAATGCTTTGACAATAAAATGCACATGAGGTAATAGAAAAGTATATTTATTCCCACCAGAAACAATTTCTGGAGCTACTAGGATGTATATTTGCTCACAAAGTCACTCATGAGCTGTTTCAGAAGAGCAGGTACTGGCCAGCAGTGCTTTCTCCAGGTATAAACATGCAGCAAGTCAGATACGGCCGAGACTGCTGGTGTTCCCATCTGTCTTTTGATGATCCCAAACATCTCTACTCGAAAGCATTCTATTAAGATGACACAAAGGCAGTAATCTATTTATTGGCACAGACTATTTATCCTTACCACAAGGCTGTGAGGCACCGACATCGGGATCACTCAGAAAAATCCTTGAGAAAGATTTTTAGACAGAGAAGGTAACTAAGAAATAAACTCTTTAGGAAAACAAACAACTTCTTAACTGCTCACTTTTCTGTCCAAATCCTTCATGATTTTACCAAATGTTTATCTTGACATCACCTGGTAAAATTGAACTTAACCAAGACCTGAATCAATTTAAATGTCAATTCATTTGATTTAGCAAAGAGAACAGGTGCATGATGAATTAGAAATACCACGTACACGCTACCTCAGAGACAGACATAAGGGCATGGAAATGCCACAGATATAATTTTATGTTTGTGCTGAAGAGCTAATACAGGTCCCTAACATTACACAGGCTTCCACATTGCCCATATGAACAATCCCACAGTGTGCACGTGCACAGCCTCAGTGGAAATGAGCAGCACCACAAGGGCCTTCTAGTTAGAGACCACACAACCTGAGACTGCTCATTAGCATGTAACCAAGTAGAGTTATCAAAGCCTTTAGGCATAATTCTGGTTCTTTTATGTTGCATAAAAGAAGTCCAGTCCTCATTGAGGATCCCAGCTAGACATTATTCAGATTATTTGCCAACCTACATGTAGCATCCTTTTATCCTACCAGCTCTAC
The DNA here is from genome assembly GCA_033459285.1 of Clamator glandarius. NCBI lineage: Eukaryota > Metazoa > Chordata > Aves > Cuculiformes > Cuculidae > Clamator > Clamator glandarius. The sequence continues at coordinate 11,328 of JAUNZM010001119.1, read as the reverse complement.
TGCAAGTGATTACTGGTTTCCATAGCTCTGGAGAGCAGAAGCACTGATTCTGACTGGCATTAAAAAATAAACTAAGAAAAAAATGGAAGAAGAGATTCACACAGAGAATAAGAACACACAAAGAATTTACTTTAGGAAATTACTACGGGAAAATGTTAATCGGCATACAGTACTACAGTAAGATAAAATTATATAGCGTGGGCGTTTTTAGATAAACACTGTTTTGAAAATTGTTATATTTCTTTCGAAGAAAAAGAAAAGTGGTTGAAAAGCCTATAAAAAACCCCAATGAAACAGCTTTTGAGCTATAAGCCACCTCCAGTGTTGATTCCTGATGCTGACTCTTGCTTATTAGTTGCCTCTTATCCCATCAAGCTGCCCATGGAGCAAAGCCTCTTTGAAAAGGAGTTGGGTACCTCTGAGAGAAAACATGTGTTGCAGTTAAGCAGTTAATTATTTTTGTTATGAATTATTGGGAGCCTGAATCTACTCCCAGTGATTCAGATGAGATCTTGTCCATAGATTCCTTCAATAGGTATGGGAGATGACATTGCCGATTAAAAACAGCTGGGTTAAGAAAAATATACAGTATGAAAATCAAGTGAGGCGATCAAGACATCATTGTAATTTATTACTGTTGTAATAAAAGTTAATTAGCAAACTCATTCACACACTCCTCAGAAAGAACAAGCTACCATCTTTTTGGGTAGGATCCAAAAAGAGATGTTGAGGCTCTGGATTAGGATCTTAAGCATCTCAATCCAAGCTGCAAAACTGATAGCCCCTGCAGAGCTGCTGCCCTGCAGAGCCCAGCTGTGGCCCAGCTGTGGCTCTGCAGCTTTCCAGAGCTCATCTCCCACCTGTCATGGGGACCTGCCCCAGCCTGACCAGGCACAGCGCTCAGTGCGAGCACCAGGCCTGTCACCAAAACCAGAGAAATGCAAGAACAAACCTTCAAAAGGGCTCAGGATATTTGCCATTTTCCAGCAGTGACCAACAGGAGGAAAATGTAGGAGTTTTCACTCTCCTTTAGGTGTTCATTGGGACAGACCAACTTCAAGTCTGCCCAGGTAAAGAGAGGAGTGAAATTCGAATCTTCAATAAGCCAGGCACATGTTTTAGCCCTTGAATCAGTATGAGTTACTTCTTTGTAGAATGAATTTAAAATGCCCAATAATTTTACATAATTGCATGCCAGGCCTTTAGTTGATACACACTATATGTTTTGATACTGGTAGCCAATGGCATGTCTCTCAGAATGAATGAGCTGGACATCTCAATAAATAAGATGTTCCACACTAAAGTTGGATATTACATTTAAAATGGGTGTTAAATCTGTACATAACTGTACTTAGAACAAGATTTCTCTAGCTGCCCATTTAAATCATATCCAAAGGCAGAAAAAAAGGAGGATTAATAATACAGTGTAAAAGAAACAATACTTTCCACCTTCTGTGTTGGAACCAAAAGGAGAGGAAGACAACCAGTTTTCCTGCAACATATTAGTTGTACCAGCAAGATGTAAACTTTTGGTATTGAATTCCTGTTACTGGGCATATTTATGAATAAAAAAAAAAAAGAGGTGAAAAAGCAAAAAATTCTTAAATGGAACGGAGACAATACTGTATTCCTGTTCAAACATAATCCACACAAGAGTTTCTGCAAACTAATCTGCAGCTTTCAACGCGTGTACAGTTCCCAGAATACTGAAATCATGTCCTTCAATCATAATGGCATGCTGAGAGTCCTCTGCAAGTATTTTCTGTCTCAACTTTCTTCCAAATGGGCCAAACTGTTTAAAAGAATTCGAATACCATCTTTTCCATTAAATGTATCTGTCCATAGAATAAAAAACATGTTTTCAGTTACAAATGTGCTAAATACTGAAATGATAATTATTTGATTTCTAGCCCTCTTTGATATGAGACAACAAGTATGTGTAAATTCCTCAGGATATATCAAAGCCCAATATAAAAAAAACCAAAAAACCAAAAAAACCACTGTGACATTGGTGCCAGGCTGCTACTCTAAAAAATTCACTAGTTTGTAGGTCATGTTTCTGGAAGTAGTATCAAAGTGAGCTGTTTTCAGTTTGCTTGCTATGCCTTTGGCTCAGAATGAGTTGATTTTGAAAAGGTTATTCAGTTTGTACAAAAATAAAACCCCATGGTGTCTCTACAGAAGAACTTTTAATTAAATAATAATAAAATGACCATGGAGAGCAACAAAATAAGTTTTATATTCTCTTGAGTGTCTTAAGAAGACTAGATCATTGAAGTGAGAGGTAATGAAGCCTTTTTGTTAAAAAGAAATTAAATAAACCAGATATTTCAGTTACTTAAATCACTGTTCCTATGTAAGAGTCTAAGAAAGTGTTTGCATGCAAAAATGTAATAGCTTAATGTGGAGTTTCCTTTATAGGGAAAACAGAAAGCTGTTTTCTTTAAGAGACACGTACTTACCAAAGAAATTTCAAGATAAAAATGTTAAAAGCAAAAAAAAAAATTAATTTTCTAAAATTACCTTGTTTAATTTACTTTCCCTTAAATCATTAATTTAAATTTAATTCAAACACATTTAAGGTCCCCTCCAAGCCAAACTATTCTATGATTCTGTCTTTCAGGGCTGAGTTTGCTGTTTTATTAAAGAGCTGAAATAAAATAAAATTATGGTACTAAGCTATGTTTTTTTTTCTCAAACCATTACAAGGCACATAAAATATCTTAAAATGAAATATCTGATTTCTTTTCCAATATATAGATACTTATGATCTCCTCCTACAGCAGTTTGCATCATAATTCTATTATTTTGTTAGCAGGATAGATTTTTTAGATCAGTGTCTTACAAATCTCTATGTAGTAAACCATTGTGTAAAGAGCACAGGAGCAGTAGCATACTAGCCTTTATAAAAATTGTATTAAAAGATTTAACTGCATTAAGTGTAAGGCCAGGTCTCTGATTTAGTCCTATTATATATAGACATGGTAAATCATCTTTTCTTAAAAAGTACTTCTAACAAGTTTTATTTTACAAGACAATCTCAGCATCAAAATATATTTCTTCCATATTATATTTCAATGACATTTGCAATCTTTTCTGAAGTGAGATTTTTTTAGGTTTCTGTGGGGATGTTTAATGATGAATTAGCTCAAGCTGTAAGTTAGTAGGTCAATATACAGATCACCTTATTTGCTGTTCTATCCTGCCAAGAACAGGTCATAAATAGTACATAAATATTATGAAAGTAAAATTATAGCACTTGAATCCAAAGATTAAATACACTTTTCATGTATTTTTCATTGCCACAACATATGAACCTAATAAGAGGAGAAGATTTGCAACAGACCACTCATCTGTTGAATCAAACAGATGAACAACATTGTTCCCCCCAACTCACATCAACAGCTTTTTTGTTATTTGTTGTTCTTCCAGTTCAAGGAAGAAAGCTATGTTTTCTCAATACTGTCAAGGAATTTTAGGTAAACCAACCACTGCAATATGCCTGAGAGATGACAGTTTAGAGTTTTTTTGTTCCAGCATGAGGCAAAAATGGTGCAACCTACCTTAGCAGAAGATGACATTCTCCCCAGCTGCAGGATTTTCTTGATGAAAAAGCCTCAGCTTTGTTCTCCTTCCAACAAGAACAAACCAGCTCTGCAGAAAACTGGCTATATGACCTCTTATTTAAGACAGAGTGAATTCTAAAATAGCTTTAATTTCACCTTGACTTTCTTTGACAATGCAAAGAGCAGAACATTCTGCTATACACAGACGCCAACTACGTATTTCTTACAAATCATTATGTACATCTCTCATTAGCTTACTGCTTCTCTGTATGAATGGAACTGGAAAGAGCACATATCTGCAAGGAATCATATTGCAGGGGGATAGGAAAAAAAAGGGGGGGGGGGGGGACGAGAGAAAAAAAATGAAGAAAAAGACAATTAAGACAACATCCAACATCCAATACATGCTCTTCAGTCCACGTGCCAAGTTTGTCCCAAAGCAGAAACAGAGGCAGAACTCCACTGTTACACGCTCTTCCACATATTTTTCATGAAATCTGTCCGTGTAGGTAAGTCCCAAAGGGTTTTCACTTCTTAGACATTTTGGAACCTGCATTTGTATCAAGAGATGCATTTGCAATACATTAAGTACTCCCATCCTTTCAATGAGAAATTGTCAGCTACGTTTTGAGCTCCAGTAGCTTATGCTTTTCATCAAAAATACTCTGTATGATTTGATCCAAACCATCCCTGGAAGGGATCTAGTGAAAGGAGAAAAACATTCCCATGAAAATTATTTCCCCCAAGCACATAAATGGGAACTCTCCAGCTCATAAAATTACTGGTAATAACAAAGGAAGACAAAAATTCAGGAGATTATTTTAGAGGACTACAGAAAAACAGGCTGCAACTTACATTGCACTTTTTAATACTTGACAAATAGACCAACTGGAAAATCTTTGCTAAAGCCTTGCAAGAAATGTCCATCATTGAAGACATTTTCTTTCCTATATATTTTCTAATTTCTAAAGTTAATGAAAATTTTACTAGTACTAGGTAAGTGAATTTTTCTCTTACTTTCCAAAATGTAGGCCAGCTCCCTCCTCTCTACAACCTCCTTTCACCTATAACTAACTGAGGGGAGGTTGTAGAGAGGAGGGAGCTGGCCTCTTCTCCCAAGTGACACGGGAGAGGACAAGAGGGAATGGCCTCAAGTTCTGCCAGAGGAGGTTCAGGCTGGACATCAGAAAAAAAAATTTCATGGAAAGGGTCATTGGGCACTGGAACAGGCTGCCCAGGGAGAAGGTGTTTAAAAAACAGGTGGATGAAGTGCTGAAGGGGATGGTTTAATGGTTGATCGGAATGGGTGGACTCGATGATCCAGTGAGTCTTTTCCAACCTAGTGATTCTGTGATTATTTCAATTCCATTTCCAAGGTAATTTTAACATTCTTGTATTAAGTAGAATTTTTCCTACTGGGGCTTTTTTGATTTGTATTTTCTTGTTTATTTAAACTCTTTTGAAGGGCAAAGATTTCTTGAATAATATTGTCAAAATCTTTATCATGTTATAGTAGTTTAATATGTCCTAGATGCTATTACAGATATTTAAATTTGTATTTATTTGTTTATTTATTTATCTATTGTGCTTTGCTTCCTGTTTCCAGTGTTTTCTTTGTTGACTTCACCTGGAGAGAAGTTTTCCCCTTCACTTACCTCTTCCCCTTCCACTCTCTTTCCGTCTCCTGTTTATCACCCCTTTTTATCTGTTGAAAAAGACAAATTCTATCACGTGGACAAATTCTTCTTGTCATTTTACGTCTGCTCCTCTAACAGCTACTCCAAAAGAACACAGACTTCTCATAAATCTTCTGCCCAGTCTTTCTTGGATAATCAAGCATCGCTAGTGCTTTCATTCAAATATATAGTAAACTTTTTTTGCCATTAGAATTTCCTTAGGATATCTGATACAGAATAAGCAGATAGCACATGATATCTATGAGAATACCTAGGGAAGGATTTATCTTGAGTGAGAACTGAATTCCAGGCAAAATACATCTTAAATTATCCAGGATGAGTAAGTGTGGTCATATTAATGAAGTCCATGGTAAATATAAGCAGTAAAGTAAAAAGCTTTCTTAAATTGTTTTATGACAAAACCTATCTCTAAGCCATTTTGACAGCTTTCAAGATTCTTTTGGCAGAAGTTAATGATAGATTACACACACTGCTGCTAGTTGAAATGTGATGGACTTTCAAGACTACATAGCATTACTAGAGAGAAAGCAGGATTTGTAGCAATTTTATGTTCTTCTGGGCAACAGCAAGAGTTTTGATAGGATAGCCCACTCACCTAAAATGGCTGGACAGATGAACCTCATATTTTTTCTCAGGCTCATTTTTTTGCCACTAAATACCTATCTATGTACAAGTGGATTTAGTTCCAAATATGGAAAATAGGAGGAAACTAGACAAGTAGATTGTAGAAATTGCTACACGTAGATGTCCAATTTTAAGTGTCTTTGTGTAGATGTGAATCCTACCCAATATCCTACCTCTCTGTGTTTATTCAAGAAATGACAAGGAATTCTTGGCTCATATATCAAAATCCTTACAAAACCTTCAGTGAGCACCTACTTTCTCTACCCTGCTGAAAAAGAAAAATCTGAAAGAAATGTCTTTGCTTATGTTGGCAGGAATTTGTGTTTCTTTGTATGCAGTGTTTTCTTAATAGTAATGTCAACGCAATGAAGCTAATAACAATTTTAATCATGAAGCAATAGACTTGGGATTTATAGGATGGATGCCATAAAACCAGACATTTTAACTATTTTATTGTTATATAAAGCAAAAATAGAATCAAAGTATAATTTCATGTACTTAAACATGGACAAAGTAAGACACTAATTTTTCATTTGACAGGGGTAAATTATTGAACATTTCTGTGACAACAGATGTCTTTAGTAACAGATAATATCTAATTTCTCTAGGCTCCACAATTAAAAACATTTTTAAAATGACAGCATTCCTTTTCCTGTACTTAACTGTAGCATATTTTTTATTAAAAGAAAATATATGCTTGTTAGCAGGTGTTTGAGCGAATTGATTTAACTATGCAAGCCTTCTAGTGGTTATATCCCTGTGGTTCTTTTGATGACTATGATGTTAATTTAAAAAAAAAATCATTTTTTTCTGTACTACATCAACAATCATGATAGAGTAAGATGTATATTTGTTTTAATACTACTCATTGGCTTTAAATGTGCCCATACTTAAATTTGACAGTAAAAAGCAGAATTTGCTTCGTGAAGATTTTCATGGTTTGTTAGTGTGTTTAATCGGAATATATAATGTTGGAAACAAAACACACAAAATAGCATTACACCTTAAGTCCTTCAAGGTTCTTTAGTGCCCAATTAAGAGAATATGAACTGCATAGGCAAGTAAGAATGTATCTGATATTACCATCTATTATCTTGAGCAGTTATCATTGTAGATCCTTATTATAAATACCAACAAGTCTTGAGAGGCTGAAACTTCATTTTACTTTTAAGTGAGAAGAATTCTAAGAATTTTGCTACTGTAAGGTTGAGAATGCAAAGACAGAAACTTGGAAAAAATAATTAATGTATTATTGAAAAATGATAAAAAAGTGCAATAAATATGACGTGCTAAGAAATAGTTACATATATCAGAAATAATACTCTAAATGGCAACAGACATGAGTTGGCAGGGTAAAATAAAAAATAAGGAGAAGCAAAGAATGAGGAAAAAGAGAAAAGTGAGTTCAATAGGAAATACTTAGACATAGTTTGGGAATCAGCATGAGAGATCCCATCAGAAACCCAATAAATTTACTAGATGTTCCTTTAGAAGATTATATAATTTAGATTATTTTAAATAAATTACATCTAGGAATTTCTAAATTATATCAAAGTAACAGATCATGAATTCTTAATGAAAGCCAACGAAAATATCTATGACCTGAAAAACAGATACCTTGCTAGCAAGCCTCAACTGTAGACAAGATTCCCTGCTCTATGATGACCACTTCTTTCCTGTAAAAATATGGCTACTCTGTAATTAACATCTATATGATTAATTAAATTGGGTTTATTTAACTTACTTCATGTCTTTGTCATATATTGCAACTGGGAGCAGTAATCAATCCTGAGTTATATCAGTGCACACATCTCCACTTTGTTTTACAATAGTCAAGCCTTGACAAGGCAACAATATGCTAAAACTAATTGCAAAATTTGTGGTCATAACAGCCTGAACACCCTCAACACACACTAAGAGACTAACAGTAGACTTGTGCCCTCCAAAAGTTGCTTGGGCACCCAGTTCTGAGTGTCTGCCTTCTCAGAAATACCCTGATACCTAGCAGTCAACCATCTCTGCACTTTTCAAACATCATTATAAAAGAGACCCTCAGAATGAATAAATGCTTATACAGTGTGAACAGTCAGGGATCAGGACCCATATCTGAAATGAGAAGCAAAGATATTTGACTGCACAGACATACGCTTTAATATACTGGTTCCAAAGTCCTTCAAACTATAGTGTTCAGTATACTACTGTACTGCTAGTAATCTGAAAGTGCTAGGGCAGCAGCCAAAACACTGGTACTGTAATAACTTTAACCAAGGGTCAAATTCAGCTGTAGAAGATGCAAGCAAGACTATAGCACATGACGAAACAACAATCCCTAGCACATTATAACACACTACACTAGATGCAGTCTTACAGGGTGCTTGTGTGCACAGATCTTTCACAAAATTGCACTTCTAGCAGCTTAATCATTTTAAGTATGGTCAGTACAACAATGCCTGTGAGAGGATGTTGGCATTCGACTGTTCACAAGATGTATTTATCATTTTCATATTTAACATTTTAATGGATTGTTTCATTTGTTCAAAACCAAAAATGCTCCACTGCTTCATTACATAGTATTACTTAGTGGTAACTGCATATCTAAGCTTTGTTTATGCATTTGTGAGTGTTACAGTAATATATTTAGAATGCCTTGTCTTCTCTGAACAATTTCAATATTATTACCCATTTTCTTCCTTTTGGCAGGTCACTGATACTTTTGCATTAGGAAGAGTCCAAGGCTGCTCATTAGAATCATTAGTTACGCGAAAGATTTACTGATAAGAAACTTAAAATTTCTATTAAGATTATGTATCATCCTCTGACAGTTTCTAAAGCATATACAGTCAGCAAATCATCATTGATTGAAGTGTTTTAGTGTAATTCTAATATCAGAAGCTTTTAAAGTCACTTTGTGTTACATTAGAGAATAAGCAACTCATCTGCACATGCAAAAGAAGTCACACACAAACGATCTTAGCAGCAATAACTTGATTAATAACCTGTTCTTGCCACTCCCCTGCCCATCAATGGAGAGTCACCATCCCATAAAGCATCACTGTCCACAAACCCAGGAAAGCATAGGGATACTATAGCAGACTAGAATCCAAACTGCAGACTACCAAGGAATGAATGCTTTATCTGAGCTCCTCCCAGGGCTGTCCCAGCAGAGCCATCAGCCTCCCCGGACAACACATGAAACCCAACAGAATGAGTCATCAGAATCCGTTCTCCAGAGCACCTTTTGGAAAAAGGAAAGCCACTACCTAGGCATTTGACAAACTTTATGGGTTGAAGGGAAAAAACATTTTAGGCTTACACAGAATTTATTATGGATGCTTAAGGAAGACGCCAAAGGTGGGAAAGGGAAGAGATTTAGATGATTTGGGGAGGAACAAGTATTGGAAATATAGAGATAAGGGAATAAAAGGGTCTGTTTGCATGTAAGGAGAGACTGAGTCCCTTTGCATGTAAGGAGAGGTTGGTCTGCATGCTCATTTAGACGCGTCCTGTGTCTGATCACTGCAGTCAGCCATATCTCCTCATTAAACTCCACTTTTGACTATATTTTGGTAAGGGGCTCTTTATTCTCTGGGCATATGTATGTATGGGGGTCTGTGCTACCAGCAACTGGAGCAAGTGCAGGTCTGCAAGTGAGTCTGTGGTCATGAGTGCAGGGAAATCAAGTCAGGCTAGCTGGTGAAAAAACTGGGACCTGGGGAGGAATGTAAATACTTAGGGCCAGCTCTGACAGTGAGAGCACTTGTGAGCCCCTAAGAGTGATTAGCCCTTAGAAAGCAGCTAAACAGCATGCACCCATCCCTAACCAGTGAGATGGAGAGGTGAACAGGGAAAGAAAATGAAAACTCATGGGTTGAGATAAAAACAGCTTTAACAGAGAAATTATAGATATGTATAAAAATATGACCACTCATCTGCTAGTGATTAGCCCAGCCCAAGCAGTGATTTCAGTGAGAGCAGCATTAGCAGTGACCCTGTGCCCTGGTCAAATTCAGCCATTGGACAAACTGTGTTAACTCTCCTGACTCTGCCTGTATACTAACAAAACATTAGAAACTGAAAAACCTTTGTTTTCTTTGAAACAATTAAAAACATCAATGTGATTTACACATTATTTTCATACTAAATCTAAAATACCCAGCAGCTGCCAGGAAGAAAATTAACTCTATCCCATCCCAGCTGAACATAGGCATTACTTGCCAAGAACTAAACCAATATTATTCTCATACTAAATCCAAAACACACCAGATACTGGGGAAAAAAATAACTCTGTCCCACCTACTGATTATAGAACACATTGTTTTGCAAATTATCTACGTCCTTTTATCACAGGAAAATATTCCTTTTCCATGAGTTAAGAGCAGATGTAGTTCATTCTATAATGTAGTTGAAATGGGCACTTCAAAACAGAAGGATTTATAATACTAGTAAAACAATGCTAATAAGAAATATTCAACCATTTACTGATTAAAATTTCCTGCAGCATGCCATTTTTACCCAATGAATTTCCTACTGCAATAGGCATCTCATACATATAAATCATATCTAGGTTTTTTATATTTATATTTTGATTTATGGCTATGTTTATGATATAGTTAAAAAGAAATCATCATTTTCTAAGCTATGAATAAATCAGATGGCATTAATCTTAAGGGAAATCAAAATATGAAGGCTATCGTTTCAAAGAGTGTATTTTTTATTTAAATACTTCCAATTTTTATTTTTGCTTTGCCATTTATTTTATGGTGTTTCCCATCATTCTTATTGCAACAGTATCTTTAATAAATGCTAGGTACCACACATCAGCATACAGGACAAATTTTATAATTTGAAGGATGCATCATGACACGTGTGTTAAAATATTGGTGCAGAAATAGAAGTATTAAATATGTTGAAATTTCCCTTTCCTTTCCTTTCCTTTCCTTTCCTTTCCTTTCCTTTCCTTTCCTTTCCTTTCCTTTCCTTTCCTTTCCTTTCCTTTCCTTTCCTTTCCTTTCCTTTCCTTTCCTTTCCTTTCCTTTCCTTTCCTTTCCTTTCCTTTTCCTTTCCTTTCCTTTCCTTTCCTTTCCTTTCCTTTCCTTTCCTTTCCTTTCCTTTCCTTTCCTTTCCTTTCCTTTCCTTTCCTTTCCTTTCCTTTCCTTTCCTATCAGCTATCAGCAGCTATGTTAATAAGTAAGATTATGGTGAAATTAAAACAAAATTCTCATTTGTGTTAACAAACCTGATGTGATCCACGTCAGAAAACCATAAATGTTCATTATCATCAGTACCACTTTATTTCCTCTACAGAATCTCAGTTTATTTTAAAGCCAACTTCTAGAAGTAAATTCTACCACAAGAAAACTTTCTGCATGGGTCTCTTTTAAAACTATTATATGAAAAAAATTATATAGAAGTAAGGTAATAAGTTGAATCTAAATACAAAT
>JAUNZM010001118.1:0-79876 GCA_033459285.1 Clamator glandarius | reverse complement strand
GTTCCAATTGCCCCCAGACCCTTCTAGAGCCCCCAAGGATCCTTCTAAAATCCCGCAGACCCTTCTAGACAGTCCCCGGATCATTCTAGAAGCACCCAGACCCTTCTAGAGCCCCCCAGGACACTTCTAAAAGCCCACAGACCATTCTAGAGCCTCTCAGGACCCTTGTAAAAGCCACCAGACCCTTCTAGATGCACCCAGTACCCCTCTGAAGGCCCCCAGACCCTTCTAGAGCCCCCCCAGAACCTTCTAAAAGCCCCCAGACCCTCCTAGAGACCCTCCCAGGACCCTTCTAAAAGCTCCGAGACCGTTCTAGAGTCCCCCAGGACCCTTCTAAAAGCCCCCAGACCTTTCTAGAGCCCCCCAGGACCCTTCTAAAAGCCCCCAGACCCTTCTAGATCCTCCCAGTACCCTTCTAAAAGCCCCAAGACCCTTCCAGAGCCTTCCAGGACCCTTCTAAAAGCCTCCATACCATTCTAGAGAACCCCATGACCCTATAAAAGACCTCAGACCCTTCTTGAGGCAACCAGGACCCTTCCAAAAGCACCCAGACCCTTCTAGAGCCACCCTGGACCCTTCTAAAAGTACCCAGACCCTTCTAGAGCCTCCCAGGACACTTCTAAAAGCCCCCAGACCCTTCTAGAGCTCCCCAGGACCATTCTAAAAGCACCCAGACCCTTCTAGAGCTCCCCAGGACCCTTCTAATAGCACCCAGAACCTTCTAGATGCACCCAGGACCCTTCTAAAAGCCACCAGACCCTTCTAGAGGCCCCCAGGACCCTTCGAAAAGTCTCTAGACCCTTCTAGAGCCACCCCGGACCCTTATAAAAGCCTCCAGACCATTCTAGACCCTCCCAGGACCCTTCTAAAAGACCCCAGACCCTTCTAGAGCCTCCCAGGACCATTCTAATAGCCCCCAGCCCCTCTAGAGGCCCCCAGGACACTTCTGAAAGCCCCCAGACCCTTCTAGAGGCACCCAGGACCGTTCTAAAAGCCCCCAGACCCTTCTACAGCCCCCCAGAACCATTCTAAAAGCCCCCAGACACATCTAGAGCCCCCAAGGATCCTTCTAAAAGCACCCAGACCCTTCTAGACAGTCCCCGGATCATTCTAGAAGCACCCAGACCCTTCTAGAGTCCCCCAGGACCCTTCTAAAAGCCCCCTGACCCTTCTAGAGCCCCCCAGGACCCTTCTAAAAGCCTCCAGACCCATCTAGAGGTCCCCAGGACCCTTCTAAAAGCCCCCAGACCCTTCTAGAGCCCCCCAGGACCCATCTAAATACCTCCAGACCCTTCTAGAGCCTCCCAGGACCCTTCTAAAAGCCCCCAGACAGTTCTAGAGGCCCCCAGGACCCTTCTAAAAGACCCCAGACCCTTCTAGAGCCCCCCAGGACCCTTCTAAAAGCCCCCAGACCCTTCTAGAGCCCACCAGGACCATTCTAAAAGGCACCAGACCCTTCTAGAGGCACCCAGGACCCCTCTTAAGGCCCCCAGACAATTTTAGAGCACTCCAGGACCCTTCTAAAAGACCCCAGACCCTTCTAGAGCCTCCCAGGACCATTCTAATAGCCCCCAGACCCTTGTAGAGGCCCCCCGGACACTTCTGAAAGCCACCAGACCCTTCTAGAGGCACCCAGGACCATTCTAAAAGACCCCATACCCTTCTAGAGACCCCCAGAACCCTTCTAAAAGCCCCCAGACCCTTCTAGAGCCCCCAAGGATCCTTCTAAAATCCCGCAGACCCTTCTAGACAGTCCCCGGATCATTCTAGAAGCACCCAGACCCTTCTAGAGTCCCCCAGGACCCTTCTAAAAGCCCCCCGACCCTTCTAGAGCCCCCCAGGACCCTTCTAAAAGCCCCAAGACCCTTCCAGATTCCCCCAGGACCCATCTAAAAGCACCCAGACACTTCTAGAGGCCCCCAGGACCCTTCTAAAGCACCCAGAACCTTCTAGACCCTCCCCGGATCCTTCTAAAAGCACCCAGACCATTCTAGAGCCCCCCAGGACCCTTCTAAAAGCCTCCAGACCCTTCTAGAGCCCCCCAGGACCATTCTAAAAGCCCCCAGACCCTTCTAGAGGCCCCCAGGACACTTCTAAAAGCCCCCAGACCTTTCTAGAGTCCTCCAGGACCCTTCTAAAAGCCCCCAGACCCTTCTAGAGTCACCCAGGCCCTTCTAAAAGCACCCAGACCCTTCTAGAGCCCCCCAGGACTCTTCTAAAAGCCCCCAGACCCATCTAAAGTCCCTTAGAACCCCTCTTAAGGCCCCCCGTCACTTCTAGAGCACCCCAGGACCCTTCTAAAAGCCCCCAGACCCTTCTAGAGCACCCCAGGACCCTTCTAAAAGCCCCAAGACCCTTCTAGAGCCTCCCTGGACCGTTCTAAAACACCCCAGACCCTTCTAGAGGCCCCCAGGACCCTTCTGAAAGCCCCCAGAACCTTCTAGAGCCCCCCAGGACCCTTCTTAAAACACCCAGACCCATCTAGAGCCCCCCAGGACCCTTCGAAAAACACCCAGACCCTTCTAGAGCCTCCCCGGATCCTTCCAAAAGCCCCCAGACCCTTCTAGAGGACCCCAGGACCCTTCTAAAAGCCCCCAGACACTTCTAGAGCCCCCCAGGACCCTTCTAAAAGCCCCCAGACCATTCTAGAGCCTCCCTGGACCCTTCTAAAAGCCCCCAGACCCTTCTAGAGCTCCCCAGGACCCTTCTAAAAGCCCCCATACCGTTCTAGAGCCCCCCAGGACCCTTCTAAAAGCCCCCAGACCCTTCTAGAGCCCCCTAGGACCGATCTAAAAGCCCCCAGACCCTTCTAGAGCCACCATGGACCCTTCTAAAAGACCCCAGACCCTTCCAGAGCCCCCCAGGACCCTTCTAAAAACACCCAGACCGTTCTAGAGGCCCAAAGAACCTTCTAAAATCCCCCAGACCTTTCTAGAGAACCCCAGGACGCTATAAAAGATCCCAGACCCTTCTAGATCCACCCAAGGACCCTTCTCAAAGACCGCAGACCCTTCTAGAGCCCCCCAGGACCCTTCTAAATGCACCCAGACCCATCTAGAGCCCCCCAGGACCGTTCTAAAAGCCCCCAGACCCTTCTAGAGACCCCCAGGACCCTTCTAAAAGCACCCAGACCCTTCTAGAGCCCCCCAGGACCCTTCTAAATGCCCCCAGACCCATCTAGAGCCCCCCAGGACACATCTACAAGCCCCCAGACCCTTCTAGAGCACCCCCAGGATCCTTCTAAAAGCCCCCAGACCCTTTATAGAGGCTCCCAGGACCCTTTTAAAAGCCGCCAGACTCTTCTAGGGACCTCCAGGACCCTTCTAAAAGACCCCAGACCCTTCTAGAGCCCCCAGGACCCTTCTAAAAGCCTCCAGACACTTCTAGAGGCCCCCAGGACCGTTCCAATTGCCCCCAGACCCTTATAGAATACACCAGGACCCTTCTAAAAGCCCCAGACCCATCTAGAGGCCACCAGGACCCTTCTAAAAGCTTCCAGACCATTCTAGACCCTCCCAGGACCCTTCTAAAAGCTCCCAGACCCTTCTAGACCCTCCCAGGACCCTTCTAAAAGCCCCCAGACCGTTCTAGAGGCCCCCAGGACACTTCTAAAAGCCCCCAGACCCATCTAGAGGTCCCCAGGGCCCCCCTTAAGCCCCCCCGTAACTTCTAGAGCAACCCATGACCCTTCTAAAAGCCCCCAGATACTTCTAGAGACCCCCAGGACCCTTCTGAAAGAACCCAAACCCTTCTAGAGACACCCAGGACCCTTCTAAAAGCCCCCAGACCCTTCTAGAGACCGCCAGGACCATTCTAAAAGCCCCCAGACCCTTCTAGAGGCCCCCAAGACCCTTCTAAAAGCACCCAGACCCTTCTAGGGCCCCCCAGGAACTTTCAAAAAGCCCCCAGACCCTTCTAGAGACCCCCAGGTCCCTTCTAAAAGCCCCCAGACCCTTCTAGAGCCCCCCAGGACTCTTCTACAAGACCCCAGACCCTTCTAGAGCCCCCCAGGATCCTTCTAATCGCCCCCAGACCCTTCTAGAGGCTCCCAGGACCCTTTTAAAAGTCCCCTGACCCTTCTAGAGACCTCCAGGACCCTTCTAAAAGCCCCCAGACCCTTCTAGAGCCCCCCAGGACCCTTCTAAAAGCCTCCAGACACTTCTAGAGCTCCCCAGGACCCTTCTAAAAGCCCCCATACCGTTCTAGAGCCCCCCAGGACCCTTCTAAAAGCCCCCAGACCCTTCTAGAGCCCCCTAGGACCCTTCTAAAAGCCCCCAGACCCTACTAGAGCCCCCCAGGACCCTTCTAAAAGCCCGCAGACACTTCTAGACCATCCCCGGATTCTTCTAAAAGCCTCCATACCCTTCTAGAGCACCCCAGGACGAATCTAAAAGCTCCCAGACCCTTCTAGAGCCACCATGGACCCTTCTAAAAGACCCCAGACCCTTCCAGAGCCCCCCAGGACCCTTCTAAAAACACCCAGACCCTTCTAGAGCACCCCAGGACCGATCTAAAAGCCCCCAGACCCTTCTAGAGCCACCATGGACCCTTCTAAAAGACCCCAGACCCTTCCAGAGCCCCCCAGGACCCTTCTAAAAACACCCAGACCGTTCTAGAGGCCCCAAGGACCCTTCTAAAAGCCCCCAGACCCTTCTAGAGAACCCCAGGACGCTATAAAAGATCCCAGACCCTTCTAGATCCACCCAAGGACCCTTCTCAAAGACCGCAGACCCTTCTAGAGCCCCCGAGGACCCTTCTAAATGCACCCAGACCCATCTAGAGCCCCCCAGGACCGTTCTAAAAGCCCCCAGACCCTTCTAGAGACCCCCAGGACCCTTCTAAAAGCACCCAGACCCTTCCAGAGCCCCCCAGGACCCTTCTAAATGCCCCCAGACCCATCTAGAGCCCCCCAGGACACATCTACAAGCCCCCAGACCCTTCTAGAGCACCCCCAGGATCCTTCTAAAAGCCCCCAGACCCTTTAAAGAGGCTCCCAGGACCCTTTTAAAAGCCCCCAGACTCTTCTAGGGACCTCCAGGACCCTTCTAAAAGACCCCAGACCCTTCTAGAGCCCCCCAGGACCCTTCTAAAAGCCTCCAGACACTTCTAGAGGCCCCCAGGACCGTTCCAATTGCCCCCAGACCCTTATAGAATACACCAGGACCCTTCTAAAAGCCCCAGACCCATCTAGAGGCCACCAGGACCCTTCTAAAAGCTTCCAGACCATTCTAGACCCTCCCAGGACCCTTCTAAAAGCCCCCAGACCCTTCTAGACCCTCCCAGGACCCTTCTAAAAGACCCCAGACCCTTCTAGAGCCTCCCAGGACCATTCTAATAGCCCCCAGCCCCTCTAGAGGCCCCCAGGACACTTCTGAAAGCCCCCAGACCCTTCTAGAGGCACCCAGGACCGTTCTAAAAGCCCCCAGACCCTTCTACAGCCCCCCAGAACCCTTCTAAAAGCCCCCAGACACATCTAGAGCCCCCAAGGATCCTTCTAAAAGCCCCCAGACCATTCTAGACAGTCCCCGGATCATTCTAGAAGCACCCAGACCCTTCTAGAGTCCCCCAGGACCCTTCTAAAAGCCCCCTGACCCTTCTAGAGCCCCCCAGGACCCTTCTAAAAGCCTCCAGACCCATCTAGAGGTCCCCAGGACCCTTCTAAAAGCCCCCAGACCCTTCTAGAGCCCCCCAGGACCCATCTAAATACCTCCAGACCCTTCTAGAGCCTCCCAGGACCCTTCTAAAAGCCCCCAGACAGTTCTAGAGGCCCCCAGGACCCTTCTAAAAGACCCCAGACCCTTCTAGAGCCCCCCAGGACCCTTCTAAAAGCCCCCAGACCCTTCTAGAGCCCACCAGGACCATTCTAAAAGGCACCAGACCCTTCTAGAGGCACCCAGGACCCCTCTTAAGGCCCCCAGACAATTTTAGAGCACTCCAGGACCCTTCTAAAAGACCCCAGACCCTTCTAGAGCCTCCCAGGACCATTCTAATAGCCCCCAGACCCTTGTAGAGGCCCCCCGGACACTTCTGAAAGCCACCAGACCCTTCTAGAGGCACCCAGGACCATTCTAAAAGACCCCATACCCTTCTAGAGACCCCCAGAACCCTTCTAAAAGCCCCCAGACCCTTCTAGAGCCCCCAAGGATCCTTCTAAAATCCCGCAGACCCTTCTAGACAGTCCCCGGATCATTCTAGAAGCACCCAGACCCTTCTAGAGTCCCCCAGGACCCTTCTAAAAGCCCCCCGACCCTTCTAGAGCCCCCCAGGACCTTTCTAAAAGCCCCAAGACCCTTCCAGATTCCCCCAGGACCCATCTAAAAGCACCCAGACACTTCTAGAGGCCCCCAGGACCCTTCTAAAGCACCCAGAACCTTCTAGACCCTCCCCGGATCCTTCTAAAAGCACCCAGACCATTCTAGAGCCCCCCAGGACCCTTCTAAAAGCCTCCAGACCCTTCTAGAGCCCCCCAGGACCATTCTAAAAGCCCCCAGACCCTTCTAGAGGCCCCCAGGACACTTCTAAAAGCCCCCAGACCTTTCTAGAGTCCTCCAGGACCCTTCTAAAAGCCCCCAGACCCTTCTAGAGTCACCCAGGCCCTTCTAAAAGCACCCAGACCCTTCTAGAGCCCCCCAGGACTCTTCTAAAAGCCCCCAGACCCATCTAAAGTCCCTTAGAACCCCTCTTAAGGCCCCCCGTCACTTCTAGAGCACCCCAGGACCCTTCTAAAAGCCCCCAGACCCTTCTAGAGCACCCCAGGACCCTTCTAAAAGCCCCAAGACCCTTCTAGAGCCTCCCTGGACCGTTCTAAAACACCCCAGACCCTTCTAGAGGCCCCCAGGACCCTTCTGAAAGCCCCCAGAACCTTCTAGAGCCCCCCAGGACCCTTCTTAAAACACCCAGACCCATCTAGAGCCCCCCAGGACCCTTCGAAAAACACCCAGACCCTTCTAGAGCCTCCCCGGATCCTTCCAAAAGCCCCCAGACCCTTCTAGAGGACCCCAGGACCCTTCTAAAAGCCCCCAGACACTTCTAGAGCCCCCCAGGACCCTTCTAAAAGCCCCCAGACCATTCTAGAGCCTCCCTGGACCCTTCTAAAAGCCCCCAGACCCTTCTAGAGCTCCCCAGGACCCTTCTAAAAGCCCCCATACCGTTCTAGAGCCCCCCAGGACCCTTCTAAAAGCCCCCAGACCCTTCTAGAGCCCCCTAGGACCGATCTAAAAGCCCCCAGACCCTTCTAGAGCCACCATGGACCCTTCTAAAAGACCCCAGACCCTTCCAGAGCCCCCCAGGACCCTTCTAAAAACACCCAGACCGTTCTAGAGGCCCCAAGGACCCTTCTAAAATCCCCCAGACCTTTCTAGAGAACCCCAGGACGCTATAAAAGATCCCAGACCCTTCTAGATCCACCCAAGGACCCTTCTCAAAGACCGCAGACCCTTCTAGAGCCCCCCAGGACCCTTCTAAATGCACCCAGACCCATCTAGAGCCCCCCAGGACCGTTCTAAAAGCCCCCAGACCCTTCTAGAGACCCCCAGGACCCTTCTAAAAGCACCCAGACCCTTCTAGAGCCCCCCAGGACCCTTCTAAATGCCCCCAGACCCATCTAGAGCCCCCCAGGACACATCTACAAGCCCCCAGACCCTTCTAGAGCACCCCCAGGATCCTTCTAAAAGCCCCCAGACCCTTTATAGAGGCTCCCAGGACCCTTTTAAAAGCCGCCAGACTCTTCTAGGGACCTCCAGGACCCTTCTAAAAGACCCCAGACCCTTCTAGAGCCCCCCAGGACCCTTCTAAAAGCCTCCAGACACTTCTAGAGGCCCCCAGGACCGTTCCAATTGCCCCCAGACCCTTCTAGAATACACCAGGACCCTTCTAAAAGCCCCAGACCCATCTAGAGGCCACCAGGACCCTTCTAAAAGCTTCCAGACCATTCTAGACCCTCCCAGGACCCTTCTAAAAGCCCCCAGACCCTTCTAGACCCTCCCAGGACCCTTCTAAAAGCCCCCAGACCGTTCTAGAGGCCCCCAGGACCCTTCTAAAAGCCCCCAGACCCATCTAGAGGTCCCCAGGGCCCCCCTTAAGCCCCCCCGTAATTCTAGAGCAACCCATGACCCTTCTAAAAGCCCCCAGATACTTCTAGAGACCCCCAGGACCCTTCTGAAAGCACCCAAACCCTTCTAGAGACACCCAGGACCCTTCTAAAAGCCCCCAGACCCTTCTAGAGACCGCCAGGACCATTCTAATAGCCCCCAGACCCTTGTAGAGGCCCCCCGGACACTTCTGAAAGCCACCAGACCCTTCTAGAGGCAACCAGGACCATTCTAAAAGACCCCATACCCTTCTAGAGACCCCCAGAACCCTTCTAAAAGCCCCCAGACCCTTCTAGAGCCCCCAAGGATCCTTCTAAAATCCCGCAGACCCTTCTAGACAGTCCCCGGATCATTCTAGAAGCACCCAGACCCTTCTAGAGTCCCCCAGGACCCTTCTAAAAGCCCCCCGACCCTTCTAGAGCCCCCCAGGACCTTTCTAAAAGCCCCAAGACCCTTCCAGATTACCCCAGGACCCATCTAAAAGCACCCAGACACTTCTAGAGGCCCCCAGGACCCTTCTAAAGCACCCAGAACCTTCTAGACCCTCCCCGGATCCTTCTAAAAGCACCCAGACCATTCTAGAGCCCCCCAGGACCCTTCTAAAAGCCTCCAGACCCTTCTAGAGCCCCCCAGGACCATTCTAAAAGCCCCCAGACCCTTCTAGAGGCCCCCAGGACACTTCTAAAAGCCCCCAGACCTTTCTAGAGTCCTCCAGGACCCTTCTAAAAGCCCCCAGACCCTTCTAGAGTCACCCAGGCCCTTCTAAAAGCACCCAGACCCTTCTAGAGCCCCCCAGGACTCTTCTAAAAGCCCCCAGACCCATCTAAAGTCCCTTAGAACCCCTCTTAAGGCCCCCCGTCACTTCTAGAGCACCCCAGGACCCTTCTAAAAGCCCCCAGACCCTTCTAGAGCACCCCAGGACCCTTCTAAAAGCCCCAAGACCCTTCTAGAGCCTCCCTGGACCGTTCTAAAACACCCCAGACCCTTCTAGAGGCCCCCAGGACCCTTCTGAAAGCCCCCAGAACCTTCTAGAGCCCCCCAGGACCCTTCTTAAAACACCCAGACCCATCTAGAGCCCCCCAGGACCCTTCGAAAAACACCCAGACCCTTCTAGAGCCTCCCCGGATCCTTCCAAAAGCCCCCAGACCCTTCTAGAGGACCCCAGGACCCTTCTAAAAGCCCCCAGACACTTCTAGAGCCCCCCAGGACCCTTCTAAAAGCCCCCAGACCATTCTAGAGCCTCCCTGGACCCTTCTAAAAGCCCCCAGACCCTTCTAGAGCTCCCCAGGACCCTTCTAAAAGCCCCCATACCGTTCTAGAGCCCCCCAGGACCCTTCTAAAAGCCCCCAGACCCTTCTAGAGCCCCCTAGGACCGATCTAAAAGCCCCCAGACCCTTCTAGAGCCACCATGGACCCTTCTAAAAGACCCCAGACCCTTCCAGAGCCCCCCAGGACCCTTCTAAAAACACCCAGACCGTTCTAGAGGCCCCAAGGACCCTTCTAAAATCCCCCAGACCTTTCTAGAGAACCCCAGGACGCTATAAAAGATCCCAGACCCTTCTAGATCCACCCAAGGACCCTTCTCAAAGACCGCAGACCCTTCTAGAGCCCCCCAGGACCCTTCTAAATGCACCCAGACCCATCTAGAGCCCCCCAGGACCGTTCTAAAAGCCCCCAGACCCTTCTAGAGACCCCCAGGACCCTTCTAAAAGCACCCAGACCCTTCTAGAGCCCCCCAGGACCCTTCTAAATGCCCCCAGACCCATCTAGAGCCCCCCAGGACACATCTACAAGCCCCCAGACCCTTCTAGAGCACCCCCAGGATCCTTCTAAAAGCCCCCAGACCCTTTATAGAGGCTCCCAGGACCCTTTTAAAAGCCGCCAGACTCTTCTAGGGACCTCCAGGACCCTTCTAAAAGACCCCAGACCCTTCTAGAGCCCCCCAGGACCCTTCTAAAAGCCTCCAGACACTTCTAGAGGCCCCCAGGACCGTTCCAATTGCCCCCAGACCCTTATAGAATACACCAGGACCCTTCTAAAAGCCCCAGACCCATCTAGAGGCCACCAGGACCCTTCTAAAAGCTTCCAGACCATTCTAGACCCTCCCAGGACCCTTCTAAAAGCCCCCAGACCCTTCTAGACCCTCCCAGGACCCTTCTAAAAGCCCCCAGACCGTTCTAGAGGCCCCCAGGACCCTTCTAAAAGCCCCCAGACCCATCTAGAGGTCCCCAGGGCCCCCCTTAAGCCCCCCCGTAACTTCTAGAGCAACCCATGACCCTTCTAAAAGCCCCCAGATACTTCTAGAGACCCCCAGGACCCTTCTGAAAGCACCCAAACCCTTCTAGAGACACCCAGGACCCTTCTAAAAGCCCCCAGACCCTTCTAGAGACCGCCAGGACCATTCTAAAAGCCCCCAGACCCTTCTAGAGGCCCCCAAGACCATTCTAAAAGCACCCAGACCCTTCTAGGGCCCCCCAGGAACTTTCAAAAAGCCCCCAGACCCTTCTAGAGACCCCCAGGTCCCTTCTAAAAGCCCCCAGACCCTTCTAGAGCCCCCCAGGACTCTTCTACAAGACCCCAGACCCTTCTAGAGCCCCCCAGGATCCTTCTAATCTCCCCCAGACCCTTCTAGAGGCTCCCAGGACCATTTTAAAAGACCCCTGACCCTTCTAGAGACCTCCAGGACCCTTCTAAAAGCCCCCAGACCCTTCTAGATCCCCCCAGGACCCTTCTAAAAGCCTCCAGACACTTCTAGAGCTCCCCAGGACCCTTCTAAAAGCCCCCATACCGTTCTAGAGCCCCCCAGGACCCTTCTAAAAGCCCCCAGACCCTTCTAGAGCCCCCTAGGACCCTTCTAAAAGCCCCCAGACCCTACTAGAGCCCCCCAGGACCCTTCTAAAAGCCCGCAGACACTTCTAGACCATCCCCGGATTCTTCTAAAAGCCTCCATACCCTTCTAGAGCACCCCAGGACGAATCTAAAAGCCCCCAGACCCTTCTAGAGCCACCATGGACCCTTCTAAAAGACCCCAGACCCTTCCAGAGCCCCCCAGGACCCTTCTAAAAACACCCAGACCCTTCTAGAGCACCCCAGGACCGATCTAAAAGCCCCCAGACCCTTCTAGAGCCACCATGGACCCTTCTAAAAGACCCCAGACCCTTCCAGAGCCCCCCAGGACCCTTCTAAAAACACCCAGACCGTTCTAGAGGCCCCAAGGACCCTTCTAAAAGCCCCCAGACCCTTCTAGAGAACCCCAGGACGCTATAAAAGATCCCAGACCCTTCTAGATCCACCCAAGGACCCTTCTCAAAGACCGCAGACCCTTCTAGAGCCCCCGAGGACCCTTCTAAATGCACCCAGACCCATCTAGAGCCCCCCAGGACCGTTCTAAAAGCCCCCAGACCCTTCTAGAGACCCCCAGGACCCTTCTAAAAGCACCCAGACCCTTCTAGAGCCCCCCAGGACCCTTCTAAATGCCCCCAGACCCATCTAGAGCCCCCCAGGACACATCTACAAGCCCCCAGACCCTTCTAGAGCACCCCCAGGATCCTTCTAAAAGCCCCCAGACCCTTTATAGAGGCTCCCAGGACCCTTTTAAAAGCCCCCAGACTCTTCTAGGGACCTCCAGGACCCTTCTAAAAGACCCCAGACCCTTCTAGAGCGCCCCAGGACCCTTCTAAAAGCCTCCAGACACTTCTAGAGGCCCCCAGGACCGTTCCAATTGCCCCCAGACCCTTCTAGAATACACCAGGACCCTTCTAAAAGCCCCAGACCCATCTAGAGGCCACCAGGACCCTTCTAAAAGCTTCCAGACCATTCTAGACCCTCCCAGGAACCTTCTAAAAGCCCCCAGACCCTTCTAGACCCTCCCAGGACCCTTCTAAAAGCCCCCAGACCGTTCTAGAGGCACCCAGGACCCTTCTAAAAGCTAGCAGACACTTCTAGAGCCTCCCAGGACCCTTCTAAAAGCCCCCAGACTCTTCTAGAGCCTCCCAGGACCCTTCTAAAAGCCACCAGACCCTTCTAGACCCTCCCAGGACCCTTCTAAAAGCCCCCAGACAGTTCTAGAGGCCCCCAGGACCATTATAAAAGCTAGCAGACACTTCTAGAGCCTCCCAGGACCCTTCTAAAAGCCCCCAGACTCTTCTAGAGCCTCCCAGGACCCTTCTAAAAGCCACCAGACCCTTCTAGACCCTCCCAGGACCCTTCTAAAAGCCCCCAGACAGTTCTAGAGGCCCCCAGGACCATTATAAAAGCCCCCATACCCTTCTAGAGACCCCCAGGACCCTTCTAAAAGCCCCAAGACCCTTCTAGAGCACCCCAGGGCCCATCTAAAAGCCCCCAGACCCTTCTAGAGCCTCCCAGGACGCTTCTAAAAGCCCCCAGACACTTCTAGAGCCCCCCAGGACCATTCTAAAAGCTCCCTGACCCTTCTAGAACCCCCCAGGACCATTCTAAAAGACACCAGACACTTCTAGAGCCCCCCAGGACCCTTCTAAAAGCCCCTAGACACTTCTAGAGGCCCCCAGGACACTTCTAAAAGCCCCCAGACCCTTCTAGAGCCACCCAGGACCCTTCTAAAAGCCCCCAGACCTATCTAGAGCCACACAGGACCCTTCGAAAAGCACCCAGACCCTTCTAGAGCCCCCCAGGACCCTTCTAAAAGACCCCAGATATTTCTAGAGCCCCACAGGACCCTTCGAAAAGACACCAGACACTTCTAGAGCCCCACAGGTCCCTTCTAAAAGCCCCCAGACCCTTCCAGAGCCCATCTGGAACATTCTAAAAGACACCAGACCTGTCTAGACCCCCCATGACCCTTCTAAAAGCCTCCAGACCCTTCTAGAGGCCCCAGGACCCTTCTAAAAGCGCCCAGACACTTCTAGACACTCCCCGGATCATTCTAAAAGCCCCCAGACCATTTTACATCCCCCCAGAACACTTCAAAAAGCCTCCAGACACTTCTAGAGGCACCCAGGACCCTTCTAAAAGCCCCCACACCCTTCTAGACGCCCCCAGGACACTTCTAAAAGCCCCCAGACCCGTCTATATCCTCCCAGGACCCTTCTAAAAGAACCCAGACCTTTCTAGAGCCCCCCAGGACCCTTCTAAAAGCCCCCAGAACCTTCTAGATCCCCCCAGGAACCTTCTAAAAGCCCCCAGGCCATCTAGAGACCCCCAGTACACATCTAAATACACCCAGACCCTTCTAGAGCCCCCCAGGACCCTTCTAAAAGCCCCCAGACCCTTCTAGAGCACCCCAGGGCTCATCTAAAAGCCCCCAGAGCCTTCTAGAGCCTCCCAGGACCCTTCTAAAAGCCCCCAGACACTTCTAGAGCCCCCCAGGACCATTCTAAAAGCCCCCTGACCCTTCTAGAACCCCACAGGACCTTTCTAAAATCACCTAGACACTTCTAGAGGCCCCCAGGACAAATCTAAAATCCCCCACACCCTTCTAGAGCCCCCCAGGACCCCTCTAAAAGCACCCAGATATTTCTAGAGCCCCCAGGGACCCTTCTAATAGCCCCCTGACACTTCTAGAGCTTCCCCGGATCCTTCTAAAAGACCCCAGACCCTTCCAGAGCCCCCCAGGACCATTTTAAAAGCCCCCAGACCCTTCTAGAAGCACCCAGGACCCTTCTAAAAGCACCTAGACCCTTCTAGAGCCGCCCAGGATCCTTCTAAAAGCCACCAGACCCTTCTAGAGCACCCCAGGACCCTTCTAAAAGCCCCCAGACCCTTCTAGAGCCCCCCAGGACCCTTCTAAAAGACCCCAGATATATCTAGAGCCCCCCAGGACCATTCTAAAAGACACTAGACCCTTCTAGAGCCCCCCAGGACCACTCTAAAAGACACCAGACACTTCTAGAGCCCCCCAGGACCATTCTAAAAGCCCCTAGACACTTCTAGAGCCACCCAGGACCCTTCTAAAAGCCCCCAGACACTTCTAGAGGCCCCCAGGACACTTCTAAAAGCCCCCAGACCCTTCTAGAGCCACCCAGGACCCTTCTAAATGCCCCCAGACCTTTCTAGAGCCACACAGGACCCTTCGAAAAGCACCCAGAACCTTCTAGAGCCCCCCAGGACCCTTCTAAAAGACACCAGATATTTCTAGAGCCCCCCAGGACCATTCTAAAAGCCACCAGACCATTCTAGAGCCCCCCAGGACCCTTCTAAAAGACACCAGACACTTCTAGAGCCCCCCAGGACCATTCTAAAAGCCCCCTGACCCTTCTAGAGCCACCCAGTTCCCTTCTAAAAGCCCCCAGACCCTTCTAGAAGTACCCAGGACCTATCTAAAAGCCCCTAGACCCTTCTAGAGTCTCCCGGGACCCTTCTAAAAGCCACCAGACCCTTCTAGAGCCCCCCAGGACCCTTCTAAAAGCCTCCAGACCCTTCTAGAGGCCCCCAGAACCTTTCCAAGTGCCCCCAGACCCTTCTAGAATACACCAGGACCCTTCTAAAAGCCCCCAGACACTTCTAGACCCTCCCCGGATCATTCTAAAAGCACCCAGACCATTTTACAGCCCCCCAGGACCCTTCTAAAAGACTCCAGACACTTCTAGAGTCAACCAGGACCCTTCCAAAAGCTCCCAGACCCTTCTAGAGACCCCCAGGACCCTTCTAAAAGCCCCAACACCCTTCTAGAGGGACCCAGGACCCTTTAAAAAGCCTCCTGACCCTTCTAGAGGCCCCCAGGACCATTCTAAAAGCCCCCAGAACTTTCTAGAGGCCCTCAGGGCCCCTCTAAAGGTCCCCAGGCCCTTCTAGAGCCCCCCAGGACCCTTCTAAAAGACCCCAGACCCTTCTACACCCTCCCCGGACCCTTCTAAAAGACCCCAGACCCTTCTAGACCCTCCCCGGATCATTCTAAAAGACCCCAGACCCTTCTAGACGACCCCTGGACCCTTCTAAAAGCCCCCAGACCCATCTAGAGGACCCCAGCACCCTTCTCAAAGCCCCAAGATCCTTCTAGAGCCCCCCAGGACCCTTCTGAAAGCACCCAGACCCTTCTAGAGCCCCCCAGGACCATTTTAAAAGCCCCCAGACCATTCTAGACACTCCCAGGATCCTTCTAAAAGCACCCTGACCCTTCTAGAGCCACCCAGGACCCTTCTAAAAGCTTCTAGACACTTCTAGAGGACCCCAGGACCCTTCTAAAAGGCCCCAGACCATTCTAGAGCCTTCCAGGGCCCTTCTAAAAGCCCCCAGACATTTCTAGAGCACCCAGGACCATTCTAAAAACCACCAGACCATTCTAGAGCCACCCAGGACCCTTCTAAAAGCCCCCAGACCCTTCTAGAGCCCCCCAGGACCTTTCTAAAAGCCCCCAGACCATTCTAGAGCCCCCCAGGACCCTTCTAAAAGCCTCCAGACACTTCTAGAGGCCCCCAGGACCGTTCTAAATGCCCCCAGACCCCTCTAGAATACACCAGGACCCTTCTAAAAGCCCCCAGACGCTTCCAGATCCACCCAGGACCCTTCTAAAAGACCCCAGACCTTTTTACAGCCACCCAGGACCCTTCTAAAAGCCCCCAGACCTTTCTAGAGCCCCCGAGGACCCTTCTAAAAGCCCCCAGATCCTTCTAGAGCCCCCCAGGACCCTTCTAAAAGACCCCAGACCCTTCTACACCTTCCCCGGACCCTTCTAAAAGACCCCAGACCCTTCTAGAAATTCCCCGGATCATTCTAAAAGACCCCAGACCCTTCTAAAGCCCCCCAGGGCCATTCTAAAAGCAGCCAGACACTTCTAGAGGCTTCCAGGACCCGTCTAAAAGTCCGCAGACCCTTTTAGAAGCCACCAGGATTCTTCTAAAAGCCCCCAGACGCTTCTAGAGACACCAGGACCCTTCCAAAAGCCCCCAGAACCTTCTAGATCCTACCAGGACAATTCTAAAAGCCCCCACACCCTTCTAGAGCCCCCCAGGACCCTTCTAAAAGCAACCAGACCCTTCTAGAGCTCCCCAGGACCCTTTTAAAAGCCCCCAGACCCTTCTTGAGCCCCCCAGGACCCTTCTAAAAGCACCCAGACCATTCTAGAGACCTCCAGGACCCTTTTAAAAGTGCCCAGACACATCTAGAGCCCACCAGGACCCTTCTAAAAGCGTCTAGACCCTTCCAGAGGCCCCCAGGACCCTTCTAAATGCACCCAGACCTTTCTAGAGCCCACAAGGACCATTCTAAAAGATTCCAGACCCTTCTTCAGCCTCCCAGGACCCTTCTAAAAGCCCCAGACCCTTCTAGAGCCTCCCAGAACACTTCTAAAAGCCCCCAGACCCTTCTAGAGCCCCCCAGGGCCCTTCTAATAGCCCCCAGACCCTTCTAGAGCCCCCCAGGGCCCTTCTAATAGCTCCAACACTATTCTAGAGCCCACCAGGAGCATTCTAATAGCCCCCAGACCATCCTAGAGGCCCCCAGGACTCTTCTGAAAGCCTAGAAGTGTCTGGTTGCTTTTAGATCGGTCCTGGGGGGCTCTAGAAGGGTCTGGGGGATTTTAGAGGGTCCTTGGGGGCTCTATAATGGTCTGGGGGCTTCTAGAAGGGTCCTGGGGGGGTCTAGAAAGGTGTGAGGGCTTTTAGAAGGGTCCTGGGAGGCTCTAGAAATGTCTGGATGCTTTTAGAAGGGTCCTGGGGAGCTCTAGAAGGGTCTGGGGTCTTTTAGAAGGGTCCTGGGGGGCTCTAGAAGTGTCTGGGGGCTTTTAGAAGGGTCCTGGTGTGCTCTAGAAGTGTCTGGGAGCTGTCAGAATGGTCCTGGAGGCCTCTAGAATGGTCTGGGTTCTTTTAGAAGGGTCCTGGGGGGGCTCTAGAATGGTCTGTGGGCATTTAGAAGGGTCCTGGGGGGCTCTAGAAGGGTTTGGGGTCTTTTAGAAGGGTCCTGGTGGCCTCTAGAAGGGTCTGGGGGCTTTTAGAAGGGTCCGCGGAGGCTCCAGATGGGTCTGGGTGCTTTTAGAACGATACAGGGTGGGACTAGAAGGGTCTGGGAGCTTTTAGAAGGGTCCTGGGTAGCTCTAGAATGGTCTGGCGGCTTTGAGAAGGGTCCTGGGGTCCTCTAGAAGGGTCTGGGGGCTTTTTGAAGGATATGGTGTGGCTCTAGAAGGGTCTGGCTGATTTTTGAAGGGTCCTGGGGGGCTCTAGAAGGGTCTGGGGTCTTTTAGAATCGTATTGGGGGGCTCTAGAAGGGTTTGGGGGCTTTTAGAAGGGTCCTGGGGGCATCTAGATGGCTCTGGGGGCATTAGAAGGGTCCTGGGGTCCACTAGAAGGGTCTGAGTTATTTTAGAAGGGTCCTGGGAGACTCTAGAAGGGTCTGGGTGATCTTAGAAGGATCCGGGGAGGGTCTAGAAGGGTCTGTTGGATTTTAGAAGGGTCCTAGGGAGCTCTAGAAGGGTCTGGGGGCTTTTAGAAGGGTCCTGGGGGGCTCTAGAAGGGTCTGGGGGCTTTTAGAAGGGTCCTGGGGGACTCTAGAAGGGTCTGGGGGCTTTTAGAAGGGTCTTGGGGAGCTCTAGAATGGTCTGGGGGCATTTAGAAGAGACCTGGGGATCTCTAGAATGGTCTCGGGGATTTTAGAAGTGTCCTGGGGATCTCTAGAAGGGTCTGGGGTCTTTCAGAAGGGTCCTGCGTGCATCTAGAAGGGTCTTGAGTCTTTTAGAAGGGTCCTGGGGGGCTCTAGAAGGGTCAGGGGGCTGTTAGAAGAGTCCTGGGGGGCTCTATAAGGGTCTGGAGTCTTTTAGAAGGGACCTGGGTGCCTCTAGAAGGGTCTAGTGTCTTTTGGAAGGGTCCTACGGGCCTCTAGAAGGGTCTGGGAGCTTTCAGAAGGGTCCTGGGTGGCTGTGGAATGGTCTGGGAGCTTTCAAAAGGGTCCTGCGGGCCTCTAGAAGGGTCTGGAGGCTTTTAGAAGGGTCCTGGGGGGCTCTAGAAGGGTCTGGGGGCTTTTAGAACGGTCCTGGGGGGCTCCAGACGGGTGTGAGTGCTTTTAGAAGGGTCCTGGGGGCATCTAGAAGGTTCTGGGGGATTTTAGAAGGGTCCTGGGGCCTCGAGAAGGGTCTGAGGGATTTTAGAAGGGTCCTGGGAGGCTCTAGAAGGGTCTGGGTGCTTTTAGAAGGATCCGGGGAGGGTTTAGAAGGGTCTGGGGGCTTTTAGAAGCGTCCTGGGAGGCTCTAGAAGGGTCTGGGGGCTTTTAGAAGGGTCCTGGGGTTCTCTAGAAGTGTCTAGGGGCTTTTAGAAGGGTCCTGGGGAGCTCTAAAATAGTCTGGGTGCTTTTAGAAGGGTACTGGGGGCCTCTAGAAGGGTCTGGGGGCTTTAATAAGGGTCCTGGGGGGCTCTAGAAGGGTCTGGGGGCATTTAGAAGGGTCCGTGGAGTCTCTAGAAGGGTCTGGGGGCTTTTAGAAGGGTCCTGGGAGGCTCTAGAAGGGTCTGGTAGCTTTTAGAATGATCCGGGGAGGGTCTAGAAGGCTCTGGTGGCATTTAGAATGGTCCTTGGGGGATCTAGAAGGGTCTGGGGACCATTAGAGGGGCCCTGGGTGCCTCTAGAAGGGTCTGGGGTATTTTAGAAGGGACCTGGGGGTCTCTAGAATGTTCTGGGTGCTTTTAGATGGGTCCTGGTGGGCTCTAGAATGGACTGGGGTCTTTTAGAAGGGTCCTGGGTGGCTCTAGAAGGGTCTGGGGGCTTTTAGAATCATCCTGGGGGGGTTTGAAGGGTCTGGGGTCTTTTAGAAGTGTCCTGGGTGCCTCTAGAAGGGTCTGGGTGCTTTTAGAAGGGTCCTGGGGTGCTCTAGAATGTTCTGGGGGCTTAAGAGGGGCCCTGGGGGAATCTAGAAGCGTCTGGGAGCTGTCAGAAGGGTCCTGGAGGCCTCTAGAAGTGTCTGGCGGCTTTTAGAAGGGTACTGGGGGCCTTTAGAAGGGTCTGGGGGCTTTTAGAAGGTTCCTGGGAGGCTTTAGAAGGGTCTGGGGGCATTTAGAAGGGTTCTTCGGGGCTCTAGAAGGGTTTGGGGACTCTTAGAAGGGTCCTGATGACATCTAGAAGGCTCTGGGGCCTTTTAGAAGGGTCCTGGGTCCTCTAGAAGGGTCTGGGTGCTTTTAGAAGGATTCTGGGGGGCTCTAGAAGGGTCTGGGTTCTTTTAGAAGGGTCCTGGGGGGCTCTAGAATGGTCTGGAGGCTTTTAGAATGGTCCTGGGGTGCTCTAGAAGGGTCTGGGTGCTTAAGAGGGGCCCTGGGGGAATCTAGAAGGGTCTGGGTCTTTTAGAATTGTCCTGGGGGGCTCTAGAATGGTCTCGGGTCTTTGAGAAGGGTCCTAGGGTCTTTATAATGGTCTGGGTGCTTTTAGAAGGGTCCTGGGGAGCTCTAGAAGGGTCTGGGTGCCTTTAGAAGGGTCCTGGGGAGCTCTAGAAGGGTCTGCGGTCTTTTAGAAGGGTCCTGTGGGGCTCTAGAATTGTCTGGGGTCTTTTAGAAGGGTCCTGGGGTGCTCTAGAATGTTCTGGGGGCTTAAGAGGGGCCCTGGGGGAATCTAGAAGCGTCTGGGAGCTGTCAGAAGGGTCCTGGAGGCCTCTAGAAGTGTCTGGCGGCTTTTAGAAGGGTACTGGGGGCATTTAGAAGGGTCTGGGGGCTTTTAGAAGGTTCCTGGGAGGCTTTAGAAGGGTCTGGGGGCATTTAGAAGGGTTCTTCGGGGCTCTAGAAGGGTTTGGGGACTCTTAGAAGGGTCCTGATGACATCTAGAAGGCTCTGGGGCCTTTTAGAAGGGTCCTGGGTCCTCTAGAAGGGTCTGGGTGCTTTTAGAAGGATTCTGGGGGGCTCTAGAAGGGTCTGGGTTCTTTTAGAAGGGTCCTGGGGGGCTCTAGAATGGTCTGGAGGCTTTTAGAATGGTCCTGGGGTGCTCTAGAAGGGTCTGGGTGCTTAAGAGGGGCCCTGGGGGAATCTAGAAGGGTCTGGGTCTTTTAGAATTGTCCTGGGGGGCTCTAGAATGGTCTCGGGTCTTTGAGAAGGGTCCTAGGGTCTTTATAATGGTCTGGGTGCTTTTAGAAGGGTCCTGGGGAGCTCTAGAAGGGTCTGGGTGCCTTTAGAAGGGTCCTGGGGAGCTCTAGAAGGGTCTGCGGTCTTTTAGAAGGGTCCTGTGGGGCTCTAGAATTGTCTGGGGTCTTTTAGAAAGGTCCTGGCGGGCTCTAGAAGTGTCTGGGTGGTTTTAGAAGGGTCCTGGGGGGCTCTAGAAGGGTCTGGGGGCTTTTAGAAAGGTCCTGGGAGGGTCTAGAAGGGTCGGAAGCCTTTTAGAAGGGTCCAGGGGGCCTCTAGAAGATTCTGGGGTCTTTTAGAAGGTTCCTGCGGGGCTGTAGAAGGGTCCGGGTGCTTTCAGAAGAGTCCTGGGGGCCTCTAGAAGGGTCTGAGTCCTTTTAGAACGGTCCTGGGTGGCTCTAGAAGGGTCTGGGGGCTTTTAGAAGGGTCCTGGGGGTCTCTAGAAGGGTATGGGTGCTTTTATAGGGTCCTGGTTGTCTCTAGAAGGGTCTGGGGGCTTTCAGAATCGTCCTGGGGCCTCTAGAAGGGTCTGGGGGCTTTTAGAAGGGTCCTGGATGGCTCCGGAAGGGTGTGACGGCTTTTAGAATAGATCTGGGGGGGTCTAGAAGTGGCCGGGGGTTTTTAGAATGGTCCTGGGTGGCTCTAGAAGGGTCTGGGTGCATTTAGAAGGGTCCTGGGGGGCTCTAGAAGTGTCTGGGGGCTTTTAGAAGGGTCCTGGGGGCCTCTAGAAGGGTCTGGGGGCTTTTAGAACGGTCTTGGGGGGCTCTAGAAGGGTCTGGGGGCTTTCAGGAGGGTCCAGGGTGGCTCTGGAAGGGTTTGGGGGCTTTCAAAAGGGTCCTGCTGGCCTCTAGAAGGGTCTGGAGGCTTTTAGAATGGTCCTCGGGAGCTCTAGAAGGGTCTGGGGGCATTTTAGAACGGTTCTGGGGGTCTCTAGAAGGGTCTGGGGGCTTTTAGAAGGATCCTGGGGGCCTCTGGAATGGTGTGGGGTCTTTTAGAATGGTCCTGGGGGCTCTAGAAGTGTCTGGGGGCTTATAGAAGTGTCCTGTGGGGCTCTAGAATGGTCTGGGGGCTTTTAGAAGGGTCCTGGGGGGCTCTAGAAGGGTCTGGGGGCATTTAGAAGGGTCCTGGGGGGCTCTAGAAGGGTCTGGGGGCTTTTAGAAGGATCCTGGGGGCCTCTAGAATGGTGTGGGGTATTTTAGAAGGGTCCTGGTGGGCTGTAGAAGTGTCTGGAAGCTTTTAGAATGGTCCTGGGGGGCTCTAGAAGGGTCTGGGGGCTTTTGGAAGGGTCCTGGGGGGCTCTAGAAGGGTCTGGAAGCTTTTAGGAGGGTCCTGGGAGGCTCTAGAAGGGTCTGGGTGCTTTTAGAAGGGTATTGGGGGGCTCTAGAATGGTCTGGGTGCTTTTAGAAGGGTCCTGGGAGGCTCTAGAAGGGTCTGGGGGCTTTTAGAAGGGTCCTGGGAGGCTCTAGAAGGGTCTTGGGGCTTTTAGAAGGGTCCTGGGGGGCTCTAGAAGGGTGTGAGGGGTTTTAGAAAGGTCCTGGGGACATCTAGAAGGCTCTGGGTGCTTTTAGAAGGGTTCTGGGTGCCTCTAGAAGGGTCTGAGGGATTTTAGAAGGTTCCTGGGAGGCTCTAGAAGGGTCTGGGTGCTTTTAGATGCATCCGAGGAGGGTCTAGAAGGGTCTGGGGGCTCTTAGAAGGGTCCTGGGGGGCTCTAGAAGGGTCTGGGGGATTTTAGAATGGTCCTGGGGAGCTCTAGAAGGGTCTGGGGGCTTTTAGAAGGGTCCTGCGGGACTCTAGAAGGGTCTGGAAGCTTTTAGAAGGGTCCTGGGGAGCTCTAGAATGGTCTGGGGTCTTTTAGAAGAGTCCTGGGGGGCTCTAGAATGGTCTGGGGGCTTCTAGAATGGTCCTGGGGGGCTCTAGAAGGGTCTGGGTGCTTTCAGAGGAGTCGTGGGGGGCTCTAGAGGGGTCTGGAGGCTTTTGAAAGGGTCCTAGGGGCCTCTAGAAGGATCTGGGGGATTTTAGAACGGTCCTGGAGAGCTCTAGAATGGTCCGGGGGCTCATAGAAGAGTCCGTGGAGTCACTAGAAGGGTCTGGGGGCTTTTAGAAGGGTCCTGGGAGGCTCTAGAAGGGTCTGGTAGCTTTTAGAATGATCCGGGAAGGGTCTAGAAGGCTCTGGGGGCATTTAGAATGGTACTTGGGGGCTCTAGAAGGGTCTGGGGACCATTAGAGGGGCCCTGGGTGCCTCTAGAAGGGTCTGGGGTATTTTAGAAGGGACCTGGGGGTCTCTAGAATGTTCTGGGTGCTTTTAAATGGGTCCTGGGGGCTCTAGAATGGTCTGGGTGCTTTTAGAAGGGTCCTGGTGGGCTCTAGAATGGACTGGGGTCTTTTAGAATGGTCCTGGGTGGCTCTAGAAGGGTCTGGGGGCTTTTAGAATCGTCCTGGGAGGCTCTAGAAGGGTCTGGGGGCTATTAGAAGGGTCCTGGGGTGCTCTATTAGGGTCTGGGGGCATTTAGAAGGGTACTGGGGGGCTCTAGAATGGTCTGGGGGCTTTCAGAAGGGTCCTGGGGGGCTCTAGAAGGGTCTGGGGGCTTTCAGAAGGGTCCTGGGGGGCTCTAGAATGGTCTGGGGGATTGTAGAAGGGTCCTGGGAGGCTCTAGAAGGGTCTGGGGGCATTTAGAAGGATACTGGGGGGCTCTAGAATGGTCTGGGGGCTTTCAAAAGGGTCCTGGGAGGCTCTAGAAGGGTCTGGGGGATTTCAGAATCGTCCTGGGGCCTCTAGAAGGGTCTGGGGGCTTTTAGAAGGATCCTGGGGGCCTCTGGAATGGTGTGGGGTCTTTTATAAGGGTCCTGGGGGGCTCTAGAAATGTCTGGGGGCTTATAGAAGGGTCCTGTGGGGCTCTAGAATTGTCTGGGGGCTTTTAGAAGGGTCCTGGGTGGCTCTAGAAGGGTCTGGGGGCATTTAGAAGGGACCTCGGGAGCTCTAGAAGGGTCTGGGGGCTTTTAGAAGGGTCCTGGGGGGCTCTAGAAGGGTCTGGGGGCATTTAGAAGGGTCCTCGGGAGCTCTAGAAGGGTCTGGGGGCATTTAGAATGGTCCTGGGGGGCTTTAGAAGGGTCTGGGGGCTTTTAGAAGGATCCTGGGGGCCTCTAGAATGGTGTGGGCTCTTGTAGAAGTGTCTGGAAGCTTTTAGAATGGTCCTGGGGGGCTCTAGAAGCGTCTGGGGGCTTTTGGAAGGGTAGTGTGGGACTCTAGAAGGGTCTGGAGGCTTTTAGAAGGGTCCTGGGGAGCTCTAGAATGGTCTGGGTGCTTTTAGAAGGGTCCTGGGAGGCTCTAGAAGGGTCTGGGGGCATTTAGAAGGGTCCTTTGGGGCTCTAGAAGGGTCTGGAAGCTTTTAGAAGGGTCCTGGGAGGCTCTAGAAGGGTCTTGGGGCTTTTAGAAGGGTCCTGGGGGCTCTAGAAGGGTGTGAGGGCTTTTAGAAGGGTCCTGGGGAGCTCTAGAATGGTCTGGGGTCTTTTAGAAGAGTCCTGGGGGGCTCTAGAATGGTCTGGGGGCTTCTAGAATGGTCCTGGGGGGCTCTAGAAGGGTCTGGGGGCTTTCAGAGGAGTCCTGGGGGGCTCTAGAAGGGTCTGGAGGCTTTTGAAAGGGTCCTAGGGGTCTCTGGAAGGATCTGGGGGATTTTAGAACGGTCCTGGAGAGCTCTAGAATGGTCCGGGGGCTCATAGAAGGGTCCGTGGAGTCTCTAGAAGGGTCTGGGTGCTTTTAGAAGGGTCCTGGGAGGCTCTAGAAGGGTCTGGTAGCTTTTAGAATGATCCGGGGAGGGTCTAGAAGGCTCTGGGGGCATTTAGAATGGTCCTTGGGGGCTCTAGAAGGGTCTGGGGACCATTAGAGGGGCCCTGGGTGCCTCTAGAAGGGTCTGGGGTATTTTAGAAGGGACCTGGGGGTCTCTAGAATGTTCTGGGTGCTTTTAGATGGGTCCTGGGGGCTCTAGAATGGTCTGGGTGCTTTTAGACTGGTCCTGGTTGGCTCTAGAAGGGTCTGGGGGTTTTTAGAATCGTCCTGGGTGGCTCTAGAAGGGTCTGGGGGCTATTAGAAGGGTCCTGGGGTGCTCTAGTAGGGTCTGGGGGCATTTAGAAGGGTACTGGGGGGCTCTAGAATGGTCTGGGGGCTTTCAGAAGGGTCCTGGGGGGCTCTAGAAGGGTCTGGGGGCTTTCAGAAGGGTCCTGGGGGGCTCTAGAATGGTCTGGGGGATTGTAGAAGGGTCCTGGGATGCTCTAGAAGGGTCTGGGTGCTTTTAGAAGGATCCGGGGAGGGTCTAGAAGGGTCTGGGGGCTTTTAGAAAGGACCTGGGGGGCTCTAGAAGGTTCTGGGTGCTTTTAGAAGGGTCCTGGGGGCTCTAGAAGGGTCTGGGAGATTTTAGAAGGGTCCTGGGGGGCTCTAGAAGGGTCTGGGGGCTATTAGAAGGGTCCTGGGGTGCTCTAGTAGGGTCTGGGGGCATTTAGAAGGGTCCTGGGGGCCTCTAGAAGGGTCTGGGGGCTTTTAGAATGGTCCTGGGGAGCTCTAGAATGGACTGGGTGCTTTTAGAAGGGTCCTAGGGGCATCTAGAAGGGTCTGGGCGCTTTAAAAATGGTCCTTGGGGCCTCTAGTAGGGTCTGGGGTCTTTTAAGGGGCCCTGGTGGCCTCTAGAAGGGTCTGGGGGATTTTAGAAGGGTCCTGGATACCTTCAGAAGGGTCTGGGGGCTTTTAGAAGGGTCCTGGATACCTTCAGAAGGGTCTGGGGTCTTTTGGAAGGGTCCTAGGGGCCTCTAGATGGGTCTGGGGCTTTTAGAAGGGTCCTGGGGGGCTCTAGAAGTGTCTGAGGGATTTTAGAAGGGTCCTGTGGGGCCTCTAGAAGTTTCTGAGGGATTTTAGAAGGGTCCTGGGAGGCTCTAGAAGTGTCTGGGTGCTTTTAAAAGGATCCGGGCAGGGTCTAGAAGGGTCTGGGGGCTTTTAGAACGGTCCTGTGGGGCTCTAGAAGGGTCTGGGGGATTTTAGAAGTGTCCTGGGTGGCTCTAGAAGTGTCTGGGGGCTTTTAGAAGGGTCCTGGGGAGCTCTAGAAGGGTCTGGGGG
This sequence comes from Clamator glandarius, assembly GCA_033459285.1. Taxonomy (NCBI): domain Eukaryota; kingdom Metazoa; phylum Chordata; class Aves; order Cuculiformes; family Cuculidae; genus Clamator; species Clamator glandarius. Next base: position 54,686 of record JAUNZM010001118.1, on the reverse strand, counting down.
CTTTCAGAAGAGTCCTGGGGGCCTCTAGAAGGGTCTGGAGGCTTTTAGATGGGTCCTGGGGGGCTCTAGAAGGGTCTGGGGCTTTCAGAAGGGTCCTGGGGGCCTCTAGAAGGGTCTGGGTGCTTTTGGAAGGGTCCTGGGGGGCTCTAGAAGGGTCTGGGTGCATTTAGAAGGGTCTGGGGGCTTTCAGAAGGGTCCTGGGGGGCTCTAGAAGGGTCTGGGGCCTTTTAGAAGGATCCGGGGTGGCTCTAGAAGGATCTGGCGGCTTTTAGAATGATACGGGGAGGCTCTAGAAGGGTCTGGGGCCTTTTAGAAGGGTCCTGGGGGATCTAGAAGGGTCTGGAGGCTTTTAGAAGGGTCCTGGTGGGCTCTAGAAAGGTGTGGGGCCTTTTAGAAGGGTCCTGGGGGCATCTATAAGGCTCTGGTGGCATTTATAAGGGTCCTGGCGGCGTCTAGAATGGTCTGGGGGATTTTAGAAGGGTACTGGGAGGCTCTAGAAAGGTCTGGTTGCTTTTAGAAGGATCCGGGGAGGGTCTAGAAGGTTCTGGGGGCTTTTAGAAGGGTCCTGGGGGGCTCTAGAAGGGTCTGTTTGCTTTTAGAAGGGTCCTGGGGAGCTCTATAAGGGTCTGGGTGCTTTTAGAGGGGCCCTGGATGTCTCTAGAAGTGTCTGGGGGCTTTTAGAAGTCTCCTTGGGGGCTCTAGAATGTTCTGGGTGCTTTTAGATAAGTATTAAGGGGCTCTAGAATGGTCTGGGGTCTTTTAGAAAGGCCCTGGGGGGCTCTAGAAGGGTCTGTGGGCTTTCAGAAGGGACCTGCGGGCCTCTAGAATAGTCTGGAGGCTTTTAGAGGGGTCCTGGGTGGCTCTAGAAGGGTCGGGGGGCATTTAGAAGGGTCCTGGGGGGCTCTAGAAGGGTCTGGGGTATTTTAGAAGGATCCTGGGGGCCTCTAGAAGGGTCTGGGGTCTTTTAGAAGGGTCCTGGGAGGCTCTAGAAGGGTCTGGGGGCTTTTAGAAGGGTAATGAGGGGCTCTAGAAGGGTCTGGGGGCTTTTAAAAGGGTCCTGGGGGGCTCCAGAAGGGTCAGGGGGCTTTTAGAAGGGTCCTGGGGGCCTCTAGAAGGGTCTGGGGTCCTTTTAGAAGGGTCCTGGGATGATCCAGATTGGTCTGGGTGCTTTTAGAAGGATCCAGGGAGCATCTAGAAGGGTCTGGGGGCTTTTAGAAGGATCCGGGGTGGCTCTAGAAGGGTCTTGCGGCTTTTAGAAGGGTCCTGGGGGCCTCTAGAAGGGTCTGGGGGCTTTTAGAATGATACGGGGAGGCTCTAGAAGGGTCTGGGTGCTTTTAGAAGGATCCGGGGAGGGTCTAGAAGGGTCTGGGGGCTTTTAGAAGGGTCCTGGGGGGCTCTAGAAGGGTCTGTGGGATTTGAGAAGGGCCCTGTGGAGCTCTAGAAGGGTCTGGGTTCTTTTAGAGGGACCCTGGGTGTCTCTAGAAGTGTCTGGGGGCTTTTAGAAGGGTCCTGGGGGGCTCTAGAATGGTATGGGGGCTTTTAGAAGAGTCCTAGGGGGCTCTAGAATGGTCTGGGGTCGTTTGGAAGGGCCCTGGGGGGCTCTAGAAAGGTCTGGGGGCTTTCACAAGTGTCCTGCAAGCCTCTATAATAGTCTGGATGCTTTTAGAAGGGTCCTGGGAGGCTCTAGAAGGGTCTGGGGGCATTTAGAAGGGTCCTGGGGGGCTCTAGAAGGGTCTGGGGGATTTTAGAATGATCCTGGGGGCCTCTAGAAGGGTCTGGGGTCATTTAGAAGGGTCCTGGGAGGCTCTAGAAGGGTCTGGGGGCTTTTAGAAGGGTAATGAGGGACTCTAGAAGGGTCTGGGACTTTTAAAAGGGTCCTGGGAGGCTCTAGAAGGGTCTGGGGCCTTTTATAAGGGTCCTGGGGTGCTCTAGAAGGGTCTGGGGCGCTTAAGAGGGGCCCTGGGGGACTCTAGAAGGGTCTGGGGGCTTTAAGAAAGGTCCTAGGGGGCTCTAGAAGGGTCTGGGTGCTTTTAGAATTGTCCTGGGGAGCTCTAGAAGGGTCTGGGGGCTTTTCGAATGGTCCTGGGAGGCTCTAGAAGGGTCTGAGGGCTTTTAGAAGGGTCCTGTAGGGTCTCTAGGAGGGTCTGGGGGCTTTCAGAAGGGTCCTGTGGGGCTCTAGAAAGGTCTAGGGGCTTTTAGAAAGGTCCTGGGGGGCTCTATAAGGGTCTGGGGGCTTTTAGAATGGTCGGGGGAGGCTCTAGAAGGGTGTGGGGGATTTTAGAAGGGTCCAGGGGGCCTCTAGAAGGGTCTGGGGGAATTTAGAAGGGCCCTGCGGGGCTCTAGAAGGGTCTGGGTGCTTTCAGTAGTGTCCTGGGGGTCTCTATAAGGGTCTGGGTGCTTTCAGAAGGGTCCTGGGTGGCTCTAGAAGTGTGTGAGGGCTTTTAGAAGGGTCCTGGATGTCTCTAGAAGTGTCTGGGGGCTTTTAGAAAGGTCCTGGGGGGCTCTATAAGGGTCTGGGGGCTTCTAGAATGGTCCTGGGGGGCTCTAGAAGGGTCTGGGGGCTTTCAGAGGAGTCCTGGGGGTCTCTAGAAGGGTCTGGAGGCTTTTGAAAGGGTCCTAGGGGCCTCTAGAAGGATCTGGGGGATTTTAGAACGGTCCTGGAGAGCTCTAGAATGGTCCGGGGGCTCATAGAAGGGTCCGTGGAGTCTCTAGAAGGGTCTGGGGGCTTTTAGAAGGGTCCTGGGAGGCTCTAGAAGGGTCTGGTAGCTTTTAGAATGATCCGGGGAGGGTCTAGAATGGTCTGGGGTCTTTTAGAAAGGCCCTGGGGGGCTCTAGAAGGGTCTGGGGGCTTTCAGAAGGGTCCTGCGGGCCTCTAGAATAGTCTGGAGGCTTTTAGAAGGGTCCTGGGGGCCTCTAGAAGGGTCTGGGGGCATTTAGAAGGGTCCTGGGGGGCTCTAGAAGGGTCTGGGATATTTTAGAAGGATCCTGGGGGCCTCTAGAAGGGTCTGGGGGCTTTTAGAAGGGTCCTGGGGGTCTCTAGAAGGGTCTGGGGGCTTTTAGAATCGCTCTGGGAGGATCTAGAAGGGTCTGGGGGCTATTAGAAGGGTCCTGGGGTGCTCTAGTAGGGTCTGGGGGCATTTAGAAGGGTACTGGGGGGCTCTAGAATGGTCTGGGGGCTTTCAGAAGGGTCCTGGGGGGCTCTAGAAGGGTCTGGGGGCTTTCAGAAGGGTCCTGGGGGGCTCTAGAATGGTCTGGGGGATTGTAGATGGGTCCTGGGAGGCTCTAGAAGGGTCTGCGTGCTTTTAGAAGGATCCGGGGAGGGTCTAGAAGGGTCTGGGGGCTTTTAGAAGGGACCTGGGAGGCTCTAGAAGGTTCTGGGTGCTTTTAGAAGGGTCCTGGGGGCTCTAGAAGGGTCTGGGGGATTTTAGAAGGGTCCTGGGGGGCTGTAGAAGGGTCTGGGTGCTTTCAGAAGGGTCCTGGGGGGCTCTAGAATGGACTGGGGTCTTTTAGAAGGGTCCTGGGAGGCTCTAGAAGGGTCTGGGGGCCTTTAGAATGGTCCTGGGAGGCTCTAGAATGGTCTGGGGTGCTATTAGAAGGGTCCTGGGGAGCTCTAGAATGGACTGGGTGCTTTTAGAAAGGTCCTAGGGGCATCTAGAAGGGTGTGGGCGCTTTAAAAATGGTCCTTGGGGCCTCTAGTAGGGTCTGGGGTCTTTTAGAGGGGCCCTGGTGGCCTCTAGAAGGGTCTGGGGGATTTTAGAAAGGTCCTGGATACCTTCAGAAGGGTCTGGGGGTTTTTAGAAGTGTCCTGGGAGGCTCTAGAAGGGTCCGGGGGCTTTTGGAAGGGTCCTAGGGGCCTCTAGATGGGTCTGGGTGCTTTTAGAAGGGTCCTGGGGGGCTCTAGAAGTGTCTGAGGGATTTTAGAAGGGTCCTGTGAGGCTCTATAAGTGTCTGGGAGCTTTTAAAAGGATCCGGGTAGGGTCTAGAAGGGTCTGGGGGCTTTTAGAAGGGTCCTGGGTGGCTCTAGAAGGGTCTGGGGGCATTTAGAAGGGTCCTGGGGGGCTCTAGAAGTGTCTGGGTGCTTTTAAAAGGATCCGGGCAGGGTCTAGAAGGGTCTGGGGGCTTTTAGAACGGTCCTGTGGGGCTCTAGAAGGGTCTGGGGGATTTTAGAAGTGTCCTGGGTGGCTCTAGAAGTGTCTGGGGGCTTTTAGAAGGGTCCTGGGGAGCTCTAGAAGGGTCTGGGGGCTTTCAGAAGGGTCCTGGGGGCCTCTAGAATGGTCTGGGTGCTTTTGGAAGGGTCCTGGGGGGTTCTAGAAGGGTCTGGGTGCATTTAGAAGGGTTCTGGGTGTCTCTAGAAGGGTCTGGGGGCTTTCAGAAGGGTCCTGGGGGGCTCTAGAAGGGTCTGGGGCCTTTTAGAAGGATCCGGGGTTTCTCTAGAAGGATCTGGCGGCTTTTAGAATGATACGGGGAGGCTCTAGAAGGGTCTGGGGCCTTTTAGAAGGGTCCTGGGGGGCTCTAGAAGGGTCTGGAGGCTTTTAGAAGGGTCCTGGTGGGCTCTAGAAAGGTGTGGGGCCTTTTAGAAGGGTCCTGGGGGCATCTATAAGGCTCTGGTGGCATTTATAAGGGTCCTGGCGGCGTCTAGAATGGTCTGGGGGATTTTAGAAGGGTACTGGGAGGCTCTAGAAAGGTCTGGTTGCTTTTAGAAGGATCCGGGGAGGGTCTAGAAGGTTCTGGGGGCTTTTAGAAGGGTCCTGGGGGGCTCCAAAAGGGTCTGTGGGATTTTAGAAGGGTCCAGGGGGGCTCTAGAAGGGTCTGTTTGCTTTTAGAAGGGTCCTGGGGAGCTCTATAAGGGTCTGGGTGCTTTTAGAGGGGCCCTGGATGTCTCTAGAAGTGTCTGGGGGCTTTTAGAAGTCTCCTTGGGGGCTCTAGAATGTTCTGGGTGCTTTTAGATAAGTATTAAGGGGCTCTAGAATGGTCTGGGGTCTTTTAGAAAGGCCCTGGGGGGCTCTAGAAGGGTCTGGGGGCTTTCAGAAGGGTCCTGCGGGCCTCTAGAATAGTCTGGAGGCTTTTAGAAGGGTCCTGGGGTTCTCTAGAAGGGTCTGGGGGCTTTTAGAAGGGTAATGAGGGGCTCTAGAAGGGTCTGGGGGATTTTAAAAGGGTCCTGGTGGGCTCCAGAAGGGTCTGGGGGCTTTCAGAAGGGTCCCGGGTTGCTCTAGAAGGGTCTGGGGGCTTTTAGAAGGGTCCCGGGGTGCTCTAGAAGGGTCTGGGGGCTTTTAGAAGGGTCCTGGGGGGCTCTAGAAGGGTCTGGGTGCTTTTAGAGGTGTCCTGGGCAGCTCTAGAACGGTCTGGGGGCTTTCAGAAGGGTCCTGGGGGCCTCTAGAAGGGTCTGGAGGCTTTTAAAAGGGTCCCGGGGGGCTCTAGAAGGGTCTGGGGTCTTTTAGAAGGGTCCTGGGAGGATCCAGATTGGTCTGGGTGCTTTTAGAAGGATCCAGGGAGCCTCTAGAAGGGTCTGGGGGCTTTTAGAAGGGTCCTGGGGTGCTCTAGAAGGGTCTGGGGGCTTTTAGAATGATACGGGGAGGCTCTAGAAGTTTCTGGGGGCTTTGAGAAGGATCCAGGGAGCCTCTAGAAGGGTCTGGGTGCTTTTAGAAGGATCCGGGGAGGGTCTAGAAGGGTCTGGGGGCTTTTAGAAGGGTCCTGGGGGGCTCTAGAAGGGTCTGTTGGCTTTTAGAAGGGTCCTGTGGAGCTCTAGAAGGGTCTGGGTGCTTTTAGAGGGACCCTGGGTGTCTCTAGAAGTGTCTGGGGGCTTTTAGAAGGGTCCTGGGGGGCTCTAGAATGGTATGGGGGCTTTTAGAAGAGTCCTAGGGGGCTCTAGAATGGTCTGGGGTCGTTTGGAAGGGCCCTGGGGGGCTCTAGAAAGGTCTGGGGGCTTTCAGAAGTGTCCTGCGGGCCTCTATAATAGTCTGGATGCTTTTAGAAGGGTCCTGGGAGGCTCTAGAAGGGTCTGGGGGCATTTAGAAGGGTCCTGGGGGGCTCTAGAAGGGTCTGGGGGATTTTAGAATGATCCTGGAGGCCTCTAGAAGGGTCTGGGGTCTTTTAGAAGGGTCCTGGGAGGCTCTAGAAGTGTCTGGGGGCTTTTAGAAGGGTAATGAGGGGCTCTAGAAGGGTCTGGGACTTTTAAAAGGGTCCTGGGAGGCTCTAGAAGGGTCTGGGGTCTTTTATAAGGGTCCTGGGGTGCTCTAGAAGGGTCTGGGGCGCTTAAGAGGGGCCCTGGGGGACTCTAGAAGGGTCTGGGGGCTTTAAGAAAGGTCCTAGGGGGCTCTAGAAGGGTCTGGGTGCTTTTAGAATTGTCCTGGGGAGCTCTAGAAGGGTCTGGGGGCTTTTCGAATGGTCCTGGGAGGCTCTAGAAGGGTCTGAGGGCTTTTAGAATGGTCCTGTAGGGTCTCTAGGAGGGTCTGGGGGCTTTTAGAAGGGTCCTGTGGGGCTCTAGAAAGGTCTAGGGGCTTTTAGAAAGGTCCTGGGGGGCTCTATAAGGGTCTGGGGGCTTTTAGAATGGTCGGGGGAGGCTCTAGAAGGGTGTGGGGGATTTTAGAAGGGTCCAGGGGGCTCTAGAAGGGTCTGGGGGCATTTAGAAGGGCCCTGCGGGGCTCTAGAAGGGTCTGGGTGCTTTCAGTAGTGTCCTGGGGGTCTCTAGAAGGGTCTGGGTGCTTTCAGAAGGGTCCTGGGTGGCTCTAGAAGTGTGTGAGGGCTTTTAGAAGGGTCCTGGGAGGCTCTAGAAGGGTCTAGGGGCTTTTAGAAAGGTCCTGGGGGGCTCTATAAGGGTCTGGGGGCTTCTAGAATGGTCCTGGGGTGCTCTAGAAGAGTCTGGGGGCTTTCAGAGGAGTCCTGGGGGGCTCTAGAAGGGTCTGGAGGCTTTTGAAAGGGTCCTAGGGGCCTCTAGAAGGATCTGGGGGATTTTAGAACGGTCCTGGAGAGCTCTAGAATGGTCCGGGGGCTCATAGAAGGGTCCGTGGAGTCTCTAGAAGGGTCTGGGGGCTTTTAGAAGGGTCCTGGGAGGCTCTAGAAGGGTCTGGTAGCTTTTAGAATGATCCGGGGAGGGTCTAGAAGGCTCTGGGGGCATTTAGAATGGTCCTTGGGGGCTCTAGAAGGGTCTGGGGACCATTAGAGGGGCCCTGGGTGCCTCTAGAAGGGTCTGGGGTATTTTAGAAGGGACCTGGGGGTCTCTAGAATGTTCTGGGTGCTTTTAGATGGGTCCTGGGGGCTCTAGAATGGTCTGGGTGCTTTTAGAAGGGTCCTGGTGGGCTCTAGAAGTGTCTGGGGGCTCTCTAGAAGTGTCTGGGGGCTCTTAGAAGGGTCCTGGGGAGCTCTAGAAAGGTCTGGGGGCTTTCAGAAGAGTCCTGGGGGCCTCTAGAAGGGTCTGGAGGCTTTTAGATTGGTCCTGGGGGCTCTAGAAGGGTCTGGGGCCTTTTAGAAGGGTCCTGGGGGGCTCTAGAAGGGTCTGGAGGCTTTTAGAAGGGTCCTGGTGGGCTCTAGAAAGGTGTGGGGCCTTTTAGAAGGGTCCTGGGGGCATCTATAAGGCTCTGGTGGCATTTATAAGGGTCCTGGCGGCGTCTAGAATGGTCTGGGGGATTTTAGAAGGGTACTGGGAGGCTCTAGAAAGGTCTGGTTGCTTTTAGAAGGATCCGGGGAGGGTCTAGAAGGTTCTGGGGGCTTTTAGAAGGGTCCTGGGGGGCTCTAGAAGGGTCTGTGGGATTTTAGAAGTGTCCAGGGGGGCTCTAGAAGGGTCTGTTTGCTTTTAGAAGGGTCCTGGGGAGCTCTATAAGGGTCTGGGTGCTTTTAGAGGGGCCCTGGATGTCTCTAGAAGTGTCTGGGGGCTTTTAGAAGTCTCCTTGGGGGCTCTAGAATGTTCTGGGTGCTTTTAGATAAGTCCTAAGGGGCTCTAGAATGGTCTGGGGTCTTTTAGAAAGGCCCTGGGGGGCTCTAGAAGGGTCTGGGGGCTTTCAGAAGGGTCCTGCGGGCCTCTAGAATAGTCTGGAGGCTTTTAGAAGGGTCCTGGGGGCCTCTAGAAGGGTCTGGGGGCATTTAGAAGGGTCCTGGGGGGGCTCTAGAAGGGTCTGGGGTATTTTAGAAGGATCCTGGGGGCCTCTAGAAGGGTCTGGGGTCTTTTAGAAGGGTCCTGGGAGGCTGTAGAAGGGTCTGGGGGTTTTTAGAAGGGTAATGAGGGGCTCTAGAAGGGTCTGGGGGCTTTTAAAAGGGTCCTGGGGGGCTCCAGAAGGGTCTGGGGGCTTTTAGAAGGGTCCTGGGGTTCTCTAGAAGGGTCTGGGGGCTTTTAGAAGGGTAATGAGGGGCTCTAGAAGGGTCTGGGGGCTTTTAAAAGGGTCCTGGTGGGCTCCAGAAGGGTCTGGGGGCTTTCAGAAGGGTCCCGGGTTGCTCTAGAAGGGTCTGGGGGCTTTTAGAAGGGTCCCGGGGTGCTCTAGAAGGGTCTGGGGGCTTTTAGAAGGGTCCTGGGGGGCTCTAGAAGGGTCTGGGTGCTTTTAGAAGGGTCCTGGGCAGCTCTAGAACGGTCTGGGGGCTTTCAGAAGGGTCCTGGGGGCCTCTAGAAGGGTCTGGAGGCTTTTAAAAGGGTCCCGGGGGGCTCTAGAAGGGTCTGGGGTCTTTTAGAAGGGTCCTGGGAGGATCCAGATTGGTCTGGGTGCTTTTAGAAGGATCCAGGGAGCCTCTAGATGGGTCTGGGGGCTTTTAGAAGGATCCGGGGTGGCTCTAGAAGGGTCTGGCGGCTTTTAGAAGGGTCCTGGGGTGCTCTAGAAGGGTCTGGGGGCTTTTAGAATGATACGGGGAGGCTCTAGAAGTTTCTGGGGGCTTTGAGAAGGATCCAGGGAGCCTCTAGAAGGGTCTGGGTGCTTTTAGAAGGATCCGGGGAGGGTCTAGAAGGGTCTGGGGGCTTTTAGAAGGGTCCTGGGGGGCTCTAGAAGGGTCTGTTGGCTTTTAGAAGGGTCCTGTGGAGCTCTAGAAGGGTCTGGGTGCTTTTAGAGGGACCCTGGGTGTCTCTAGAAGTGTCTGGGGGCTTTTAGAAGGGTCCTGGGGGGCTCTAGAATGGTATGGGGGCTTTTAGAAGAGTCCTAGGGGGCTCTAGAATGGTCTGGGGTCGTTTGGAAGGGCCCTGGGGGGCTCTAGAAAGGTCTGGGGGCTTTCAGAAGTGTCCTGCGGGCCTCTATAATAGTCTGGATGCTTTTAGAAGGGTCCTGGGAGGCTCTAGAAGGGTCTGGGGGCATTTAGAATGGTCCTGGGGGGCTCTAGAAGGGTCTGGGGGATTTTAGAATGATCCTGGGGGCCTCTAGAAGGGTCTGGGGTCTTTTAGAAGGGTCCTGGGAGGCTCTAGAAGGGTCTGGGGGCTTTTAGAAGGGTAATGAGGGGCTCTAGAAGGGTCTGGGACTTTTAAAAGGGTCCTGGGAGGCTCTAGAAGGGTCTGGGGTCTTTTATAAGGGTCCTGGGGTGCTCTAGAAGGGTCTGGGGCGCTTAAGAGGGGCCCTGGGGGACTCTAGAAGGGTCTGGGGGCTTTAAGAAAGGTCCTAGGGGGCTCTAGAAGGGTCTGGGTGCTTTTAGAATTGTCCTGGGGAGCTCTAGAAGGGTCTGGGGGCTTTTCGAATGGTCCTGGGAGGCTCTAGAAGGGTCTGAGGGCTTTTAGAAGGGTCCTGTAGGGTCTCTAGGAGGGTCTGGGGGCTTTTAGAAGGGTCCTGTGGGGCTCTAGAAAGGTCTAGGGGCTTTTAGAAAGGTCCTGGGGGGCTCTATAAGGGTCTGGGGGCTTTTAGAATGGTCGGGGGAGGCTCTAGAAGGGTGTGGGGGATTTTAGAAGGGTCCAGGGGGCCTCTAGAAGGGTCTGGGGGCATTTAGAAGGGCCCTGCGGGGCTCTAGAAGGGTCTGGGTGCTTTCAGTAGTGTCCTGGGGGTCTCTAGAAGGGTCTGGGTGCTTTCAGAAGGGTCCTGGGTGGCTCTAGAAGTGTGTGAGGGCTTTTAGAAGTGTCCTGGGGGGCTCTAGAAGGGTCTAGGGGCTTTTAGAAAGGTCCTGGGGGGCTCTATAAGGGTCTGGGGGCTTCTAGAATGGTCCTGGGGGGCTCTAGAAGAGTCTGGGGGCTTTCAGAGGAGTCCTGGGGGGCTCTAGAAGGGTCTGGAGGCTTTTGAAAGGGTCCTAGGGGCCTCTAGAAGGATCTGGGGGATTTTAGAACGGTCCTGGAGAGCTCTAGAATGGTCCGGGGGCTCATAGAAGGGTCCGTGGAGTCTCTAGAAGGGTCTGGGGGCTTTTAGAAGGGTCCTGGGAGGCTCTAGAAGGGTCTGGTAGCTTTTAGAATGATCCGGGGAGGGTCTAGAAGGCTCTGGGGGCATTTAGAATGGTCCTTGGGGGCTCTAGAAGGGTCTGGGGACCATTAGAGGGGCCCTGGGTGCCTCTAGAAGGGTCTGGGGTATTTTAGAAGGGACCTGGGGGTCTCTAGAATGTTCTGGGTGCTTTTAGATGGGTCCTGGGGGCTCTAGAATGGTCTGGGTGCTTTTAGAAGGGTCCTGGTGGGCTCTAGAATGGATTGGGGTCTTTTAGAAGGGTCCTGGGTGGCTCTAGAAGGGTCTGGGGGCTTTTAGAATCGTCCTGGGAGGCTCTAGAAGGGTCTGGGGGCTATTAGAAGGGTCCTGCGGTGCTCTATTAGGGTCTGGGGGCATTTAGAAGGGTACTGGGGGGCTCTAGAATGGTCTGGGGGCTTTCAGAAGGGTCCTGGGGGGCTCTAGAAGGGTCTGGGGGCTTTCAGAAGGGTCCTGGGGGGCTCTAGAATGGTCTGGGGGATTGTAGAAGGGTCCTGGGAGGCTCTAGAAGGGTCTGGGTGCTTTTAGAAGGATCCGGGGAGGGTCTAGAAGGGTCTGGGGGCTTTTAGAAGGGACCTGGGGGGCTCTAGAAGGTTCTGGGTGCTTTTAGAAGGGTCCTGGGGGCTCTAGAAGGGTCTGGGAGATTTTAGAAGGGTCCTGGGGGGCTGTAGAAGGGTCTGGGTGCTTTCAGAAGGGTCCTGGGGGGCTCTAGAATGGACTGGGGTCTTTCAGAAGGGTCCTGGGAGGCTCTAGAAGGGTCTGGGGTCTTTTAGAATGGTCCTGGGAGGCTCTAGAAGGGTCTGGGTGCTATTAGAAGCGTCCTGGGGAGCTCTAGAATGGCCTGGGTGCTTTTAGAAGGGTCCTAGGGGCATCTAGAAGGGTCTGGGCGCTTTAAAAATGGTCCTTGGGGCCTCTAGAACTGTCTGGGGGATTTTAGAAGGTCCCTGGTGGCCTCTAGAAGGGTCTGGGGGATTTTAGAAGGGTCCTGGATACCTTCAGAAGGGTCTGGGGGCTTTTAGAAGGGTCCTGGGAGGCTCTAGAAGGGTCTGGGGACTTTTGGAAGGGTCCTAGGGGCCTCTAGATGGGTCTGGGGGCTTTTAGAAGGGTCCTGGTGGGCTCTAGAAGTGTCTGAGGGATTTTAGAAGGGTCCTGTGAGGCTCTATAAGTGTCTGGGAGCTTTTAAAAGGATCCGGGCAGGGTCTAGAAGGGTCTGGGGGCTTTTAGAAGGGTCCTGGGTGGCTCTAGAAGGGTCTGGGGGCATTTAGAAGGGTCCTGGGGGGCTCTAGAAGGGTCTGGGGGCTTTCAGAAGGGTCCTGGGGGCCTCTAGAAATTTCTGAGGGATTTTAGAAGGGTCCTGGGAGGCTCTAGAAGTGTCTGGGTGCTTTTAAAAGGATCCGGGCAGGGTCTAGAAGGGTCTGGGGGCTTTTAGAACGGTCCTGTGGGGCTCTAGAAGGGTCTGGGGGATTTTAGAAGTGTCCTGGGTGGCTCTAGAAGTGTCTGGGGGCTTTTAGAAGGGTCCTGGGTAGCTCTAGAAGGGTCTGGGGGCTTTCAGAAGAGTCCTGGGGGCCTCTAGAAGGGTCTGGAGGCTTTTAGAAGGGTCCTGGGGGGCTCTAGAAGGGTTTGGGGGCTTTCAGAAGGGTCCTGGGGGCCTCTAGAAGGGTCTGGGTGCTTTTGGAAGGGTCCTGGGGGGCTCTAGAAGGGTCTGGGTGCATTTAGAAGGGTCTGGGGGCTTTCAGAAGGGTCCTGGGGGGCTCTAGAAGGGTCTGGGGCCTTTTAGAAGGATCCGGGGTGGCTCTAGAAGGATCTGGCGGCTTTTAGAATGATACGGGGAGGCTCTAGAAGGGTCTGGGGCCTTTTAGAAGGGTCCTGGGGGGCTCTAGAAGGGTCTGGAGGCTTTTAGAAGGGTCCTGGTGGGTCTAGAAAGGTGTGGGACCTTTTAGAAGGGTCCTGGGGGCGTCTATAAGGCTCTGGTGGCATTTATAAGGGTCCTGGCGGCCTCTAGAATGGTCTGGGGGATTTTAGAAGGGTACTGGGAGGCTCTAGAAAGGTCTGGTTGCTTTTAGAAGGATCCGGGGAGGGTCTAGAAGGTTCTGGGGGCTTTTAGAAGGGTCCTGGGGGGCTCTAGAAGGGTCTGTGGGATTTTAGAAGGGTCCAGGGGGGCTCTAGAAGGGTCTGTTTGCTTTTAGAAGGGTCCTGGGGAGCTCTATAAGGGTCTGGGTGCTTTTAGAGGGGCCCTGGATGTCTCTAGAAGTGTCTGGGGGCTTTTAGAAGTCTCCTTGGGGGCTCTAGAATGTTCTGGGTGCTTTTAGATAAGTCCTAAGGGGCTCTAGAATGGTCTGGGGTCTTTTAGAAAGGCCCTGGTGGGCTCTAGAAGGGTCTGGGGGCTTTCAGAAGGGTCCTGCGGGCCTCTAGAATAGTCTGGAGGCTTTTAGAAGGGTCCTGGGGGGCTCTAGAAGGGTCTGGGGGCATTTAGAAGGGTCCTGGGGGGCTCTAGAAGGGTCTGGGGGCTTTTAGAAGGGTAATGAGGGGCTCTAGAAGGGTCTGGGGGCTTTTAAAAGGGTCCTGGGGGGCTCCAGAAGGGTCTGGGGGCTTTTAGAAGGGTCCCGGGGTGCTCTAAAGGGTCTGGGGGCTTTTAGAAGGGTCCCGGGGTGCTCTAGAAGGGTCTGGGGGCTTTTAGAAGGGTCCTGGTGGGCTCTAGAAGGGTCTGGGTGCTTTTAGAAGGGTCCTGGGCAGCTCTCGAACGGTCTGGGGGCTTTCAGAAGGGTCCTGGGGGCCTCTAGAAGGGTCTGGAGTCTTTTAAAAGGGTCCCGGGGGGCTCTAGAAGGGTCTGAGAGCATTTAGAAGGGTCCTGGGGGCCTCTAGAAGGGTCTGGATTCTTTTAGAAGGGTCCTGGGAGGATCCAGATTGGTCTGGGTGCTTTTAGAAGGATCCAGGGAGCCTCTAGAAGGGTCTGGGGGCTTTTAGAAGGATCCGGGGTCGCTCTAGAAGGGTCTGGGGTCTTTTAGAAGTGTCCTGGGTGCCTCTAGAAGGGTCTGGGGTCTTTTAGAATGATACGGGGAGGCTCTAGAAGTGTCTGGGGGCTTTGAGAAGGATCCAGGGAGCCTCTAGAACGGTCTGGGTGCTTTTAGAAGGATCCGGGGAGCGTCTAGAAGGGTCTGGGGGCTTTTAGAAGGGTCCTGGGGGGCTCTAGAAAGGTCTGTTGGCTTTTAGAAGGGTCCTGTGGAGCTCTAGAAGGGTCTGGGTGCTTTTAGAGGGACCCTGGGTGTCTCTAGAAGTGTCTGGGGGCTTTTAGAAGGGTCCTGGGGGGCTCTAGAATGGTATGGGGGCTTTTAGAAGAGTCCTAGGGGGCTCTAGAATGGTCTGGGGTCGTTTGGAAGGGCCCTGGGGGGCTCTAGAAAGGTCTGGGGGCTTTCAGAAGAGTCCTGGGGGCCTCTAGAAGGGTCTGGAGGCTTTTAGAAGGGTCCTGGGGGGCTCTAGAAGGGTCTGGGGGCTTTCAGAAGGGTCCTGGGGGCCTCTAGAATGGTCTGGGTGCTTTTGGAAGGGTTGTGGGGGGCTCTAGAAGGGTCTGGGTGCATTTAGAAGGGTCTGGGGGCTTTCAGAAGGGTCCTGGGGGGCTCTAGAAGGGTCTGGGGCCTTTTAGAAGGATCCGGGGTGGCTCTTGAAGGATCTGTCGGCTTTTAGAATGATACGGGGAGGCTCTAGAAGGGTCTGGGGCCTTTTAGAAGGGTCCTGGGGGGCTCTAGAAGGGTCTGGAGGCTTTTAGAAGGGTCCTGGTGGGCTCTAGAAGGGTGTGGGGCCTTTTAGAAGGGTCCTGGGGGCATCTGTAAGGCTCTGGTGGCATTTATAAGGGTCCTGGCGGCCTCTAGAATGGTCTGGGGGATTTTAGAAGGGTACTGGGAGGCTCTAGAAAGGTCTGGTTGCTTTTAGAAGGATCCGGGGAGGGTCTAGAAGGTTCTGGGGGCTTTTAGAAGGGTCCTGGGGGGCTCTAGAAGGGTCTGTGGGATTTTAGAAGGGTCCAGGGGGGCTCTAGAAGGGTCTGTTTGCTTTTAGAAGGGTCCTGGGGAGCTCTATAAGGGTCTGGGTGCTTTTAGAGGGGCCCTGGATGTCTCTAGAAGTGTCTGGGGGCTTTTAGAAGGGTCCTGGGAGGCTCTAGAATGTTCTGGGGGCTTTTAGATAAGTCCAAAGGGGCTCTAGAATGGTCTGGGGTCTTTTAGAAAGGCCCTGGGGGGCTCTAGAAGGGTCTGGGGGCTTTCAGAAGGGTCCTGGGAGGCTCTAGAATAGTCTGGAGGCTTTTAGAAGGGTCCTGTGGGGCTCTAGAAGGGTCTGGGGGCTTTTAGAAGGGTAATGAGGGGCTCTAGAAGGGTCTGGGGGCTTTTAAAAGGGTCCTGGGGGGCTCCAGAAGGGTCTGGGGGCTTTTAGAAGGGTCCCGGGGTGCTCTAGAAGGGTCTGGGTGCTTTTAGAAGGGTCCCGGGGTGCTCTAGAAGGGTCTGGGGGCTTTTAGAAGGGTCCTGGTGGGCTCTAGAAGGGTCTGGGTGCTTTTAGAAGGGTCCTGGGCAGCTCTAGAACGGTCTGGGGGCTTTCAGAAGGGTCCTGGGGGCCTCTAGAAGGGTCTGGAGTCTTTTAAAAGGGTCCCGGTGGGCTCTAGAAGGGTCTGAGAGCATTTAGAAGGGTCCTGGGGGCCTCTAGAAGGGTCTGGGTTCTTTTAGAAGGGTCCTGGGAGGATCCAGATTGGTCTGGGTGCTTTTAGAAGGATCCAGGGAGCCTCTAGAAGGGTCTGGGTGCTTTTAGAAGGATCCGGGGTGGCTCTAGAAGGGTCTGGCGGCTTTTAGAAGGGTCCTGGGGGCCTCTAGAAGGGTCTGGGGGCTTTTAGAATGATACGGGGAGGCTCTAGAAGTGTCTGGGGGCTTTGAGAAGGATCCAGGGAGCCTCTAGAAGGGTCTGGGTGCTTTTAGAAGGATCCGGGGAGGGTCTAGAAGGGTCTGGGGGCTTTTAGAAGGGTCCTGGGGGGCTCTAGAAAGGTCTGTTGGCTTTTAGAAGGGTCCTGTGGAGCTCTAGAAGGGTCTGGGTGCTTTTAGAGGGACCCTGGGTGTCTCTAGAAGTGTCTGGGGGCTTTTAGAAGGGTCCTGGGGGGCTCTAGAATGGTATGGGGGCTTTTAGAAGAGACCTAGGGGGCTCTAGAATGGTCTGGGGTCGTTTGGAAGGGCCCTGGGGGGCTCTAGAAAGGTCTGGGGGCTTTCAGAACTGTCCTGCGGGCATCTATAATAGTCTGGATGCTTTTAGAAGGGTCCTGGGAGGCTCTAGAAGGGTCTGGGGGCATTTAGAAGGGTCCTGGGGGGCTCTAGAAGGGTCTGGGGGATTTTAGAATGATCCTGGGGGCCTCTAGAAGGGTCTGGGGTCTTTTAGAAGGGTCCTGGGAGGCTCTAGAAGGGTCTGGGGGCTTTTATAAGCGTCCTGCGGGGCTCTAGAAGGGTCTGGGTGCTTTCAGTAGTGTCCTGGGGGTCTCTAGAAGGGTCTGGGTGCTTTCACAAGGGTCCTGGGTGGCTCTAGAAGTGTGTGAGGGCTTTTAGAAGGGTCCTGGGGGGCTCTAGAAGGGTCTAGGGGCTTTTAGAAAGGTCCTGGGGGGCTCTATAAGGGTCTGGGGGCTTTTAGAATGGTCGGGGGAGGCTCTAGAATGTTCTGGGGGATTTCAGATGGGTCCTGGGGGCCTCTAGAATGGTCTGGGGGGTATTAGAAGGGTCCTGGGTGGCTCTAGAAGGGTCTAGGGGCTTTTAGAAGGGTCCTTGGGAGCTCTAGAAGGGTCTGGGTGCTGTTAGAAAGGTCCTGGGTGGCTCTACAAGTGTGTGAGGGCTTTTAGAAGGGTCCTGGGGGGCTCTAGAAGGGTCTGGGTGCTTTTAGAAGGGTCCTGGGGGGCTCTAGAAAGGTCTGGGGTCTTTTAGAAGGCTCCTGGGAGGCTCTAGATGAGTGTTGGGTCTTTGAGAAGGGTCCTGGGGGGCTCTAGAATGGTCTGGGGGGTTTGAGAAGGATCCTTGGGGTTTCTAGTAGGTTCTGGGGTCTTTTAGAAGGGTCCTGGGGGGCTCTAGAAGGGTCTGGGGGATTTTAGAAGGGTCTTGGGAATTTTAGAAGGGTTCTGGGGGGCTCTAGAAGGGTGTGGGGACTTCTAGGAGGGTCCTGGGGGGCTCTAGAAGGGTCTGGGGGCTTTTATAAGGGTCCTGGGGGTCTCTAGAAGGGTCTGGGGGCTTTTGGAAGGGTCCTGAGAGGGTGTAGAAGGGTCTGGGTGCTTTTAGAAGGGCCCTGGGAGTCTCTAGAAAGGTCTGGGTTCTTTTAGCAGGGTACTGGGGGGCTCTAGAAGGGTCTGGGGTCTTTTTGAATGGTCCTGGTGGGCTCTAGAAGAGTGTGGGTGCTTGTAGAGGGGTCCTGGGAGGCTCTAGAAGGGTCTGGGGGCTTTTGGAAGGGTCCTAGGGGCCTCTAGATGGGTCTGGGGGCTTTTAGAAGGGTCCTGGGGGGCTCTAGAAGTGTCTGAGGGATTTTAGAAGGGTCCTGTGAGGCTCTAGAAGTGTCTGGGTGCTTTTAAAAGGATCCGGGCAGGGTCTAGAAGGGTCTGGGGGCTTTTAGAAGGGTCCTGGGTGGCTCTAGAAGGGTCTGGGGGCATTTAGAAGGGTCCTGGGGGGCTCTAGAAGGGTCTGGGGGCTTTCAGAAGGGTACTGGGGGGCTCTAGAAGGGTCTGGGGTCGTTTAGAAGGGTCCTGGGAGCCTCTAGAAGGGTCTGGGGACTTTTAGAAGGGTCCTGGTGGGCTCCAGATGGCTCTGGGTGCTTTTAGAACGATCCGGGGAGGGTCTAGAAGGGTCTGGGGGATTTTAGAAGTGTCCTGGGTGGCTCTAGAAGTGTCTGGGGGCTTTTAGAAGGGCCCTGGGTGCCTCTAGAAGGGTCTGGGGGCTTTTGGAAGGGTTCTAGGGGCCTCTAGAAGGGTCTGGGTGATTTTAGAAGGGTCCTGGAGAGCTCTACAATGGTCTGGGGGCTTTTAGAAGGGTCCTGGGAGGCTCTAGAAGGGTCTGGGGGCTTTTTGAAGGTTCTTGGGGGGCTCTAGAAGGGTCTGGGGGCTTTTAGAATGATCCGGGGAGGGTCTGGAAGGGTCTGGGTGCTTTTAGAAAGGTCCTTGGGGGCTCTAGAAGGGTATGAGGACCATTAGAGGGGCCCTGGGGGGCTCTAGAGGGGGCTGGGGGATTTTAGAAGGGTCCTGGGGGGCTCTAGAAGTGTCTGGGGGCTTTTAGAAGGGTCCTGGGAGGTTCTAGAAGGGTCTGGGGGCTTTTAGAAGGGTCCTTGGGGGCTCTAGAATGGTCTGGGGACCATTAGAGGGGACCTTGGGGCCTCTAGAAGGGTCTGGGGGCTTTTAGAATTGTCCTGGGGAGTTCTGATGGGTCTGGGGCCTTTTAGAAGGGTCCAGGGGGGCTCTAGAAGGGTCTGGGGGCTTTTAGAAGGGTCCAGGGGGGCTCTAGAAGGGTCTGGGGGCTTTTAGAAGGGTCCTGTGGGGCTCTAGAAGGGTCTGGGGTCTTTTAGAAGGGTCCAGGGGGGCTCTAGAAGGGTCTGGGGGTTTTAGAAGGGCCCTGGGAGGCTCTAGAAGAGTCTGTGGGATTTTAGAAAGATCCGGGGAGGGTCTAGAAGGGTCTGGGGGCTTTTAGAACGGTCCTGTCGGGCTCTAGAAGGGTCTGGGGGCTTTCAGAAGGGTCCTGGGTGGCTCTAGAAGTGTCTGGGGGCTTTTAGAAGGGTCCCGGGCGGCTCTAGAATGGTCTGGGGGCTTTCAGAAGGGTCCTGGGGGCCTCTAGAAGGGTCTGGGTGCTTTTGGAAGGGTCCTGGGGGGCTCTAGAATGGTCTGGGTGCATTTAGAAGGGTCCTGGGTGTCTCTAGAAGGGTCTGGGTGCTTTCAGAAGGGTCCTGGGGGGCTCTAGAAGGGTCTGGCGGCTTTTAGAATGATACGGAGAGGCTCTAGAAGGGTCTGGGGCCTTTTAGAAGGGTCCTGGGGGGCTCTAGAAGGGTCTGGAGGCTTTTAGAAGGGTCCTGGTGGGCTCTAGAAGGGTGTGGGGGCTTTTAGAATGGTCGGGGGAGGCTCTAGAATGTTCTGGGGGATTTCAGATGGGTCCTGGGGGCCTCTAGAATGGTCTGGGGGGTATTAGAAGGGTCCTGGGTGGCTCTAGAAGGGTCTAGGGGCTTTTAGAAGGGTCCTTGGGAGCTCTAGAAGGGTCTGGGTGCTGTTAGAAAGGTCCTGGGTGGCTCTACAAGTGTGTGAGGGCTTTTAGAAGGGTCCTGGGGGGCTCTAGAAGGGTCTGGGTGCTTTTAGAAGGGTCCTGGGGGGCTCTAGAAAGGTCTGGGGTCTTTTAGAAGGCTCCTGGGAGGCTCTAGATGAGTGTTGGGTCTTTGAGAAGGGTCCTGGGGGGCTCTAGAATGGTCTGGGGGGTTTGAGAAGGATCCTTGGGGTTTCTAGTAGGTTCTGGGGTCTTTTAGAAGGGTCCTGGGGGGCTCTAGAAGGGTCTGGGGGATTTTAGAAGGGTCTTGGGAATTTTAGAAGGGTTCTGGGGGGCTCTAGAAGGGTGTGGGGACTTCTAGGAGGGTCCTGGGGGGCTCTAGAAGGGTCTGGGGGCTTTTATAAGGGTCCTGGGGGTCTCTGGAAGGGTCTGGGGGCTTTTGGAAGGGTCCTGAGAGGGTGTAGAAGGGTCTGGGTGCTTTTAGAAGGGCCCTGGGAGTCTCTAGAAAGGTCTGGGTTCTTTTAGCAGGGTACTGGGGGGCTCTAGAAGGGTCTGGGGTCTTTTTGAATGGTCCTGGTGGGCTCTAGAAGAGTGTGGGTGCTTGTAGAGGGGTCCTGGGAGGCTCTAGAAGGGTCTGGGGGCTTTTGGAAGGGTCCTAGGGGCCTCTAGATGGGTCTGGGGGCTTTTAGAAGGGTCCTGGGGGGCTCTAGAAGTGTCTGAGGGATTTTAGAAGGGTCCTGTGAGGCTCTAGAAGTGTCTGGGTGCTTTTAAAAGGATCCGGGCAGGGTCTAGAAGGGTCTGGGGGCTTTTAGAAGGGTCCTGGGTGGCTCTAGAAGGGTCTGGGGGCATTTAGAAGGGTCCTGGGGGGCTCTAGAAGGGTCTGGGGGCTTTCAGAAGGGTACTGGGGGGCTCTAGAAGGGTCTGGGGTCGTTTAGAAGGGTCCTGGGAGCCTCTAGAAGGGTCTGGGGACTTTTAGAAGGGTCCTGGTGGGCTCCAGATGGCTCTGGGTGCTTTTAGAACGATCCGGGGAGGGTCTAGAAGGGTCTGGGGGATTTTAGAAGTGTCCTGGGTGGCTCTAGAAGTGTCTGGGGGCTTTTAGAAGGGCCCTGGGTGCCTCTAGAAGGGTCTGGGGGCTTTTGGAAGGGTTCTAGGGGCCTCTAGAAGGGTCTGGGTGATTTTAGAAGGGTCCTGGAGAGCTCTACAATGGTCTGGGGGCTTTTAGAAGGGTCCTGGGAGGCTCTAGAAGGGTCTGGGGGCTTTTTGAAGGTTCTTGGGGGGCTCTAGAAGGGTCTGGGGGCTTTTAGAAGGATCCGGGGAGGGTCTGGAAGGGTCTGGGGGCTTTTAGAAGGGTCCTTGGGGCTCTAGAAGGGTCTGGGGATCATTAGAGGGGCCCTGGGGTCCTCTAGAAGTGTCTGGGGGCTTTTAGAAGGGTCGTGGAAAGCTCTAGAAGTGTCTGGGGGCTTTTAGAAGGGTCCTGGGAGGCTCTAGAAGGGTCTGGGGTCGTTGAGAAGGGTCCTTGGGGGCTCTAGAAGGGTCTGGGGGCTTTTAGAATGATCCGGGGAGGGTCTGGAAGGGTCTGGGTGCTTTTAGAAAGGTCCTTGGGGGCTCTAGAAGGGTATGAGGACCATTAGAGGGGCCCTGGGTGGCTCTAGAGGGGGCTGGGGGATTTTAGAAGGGTCCTGGGGGGCTCTAGAAGTGTCTGGGGGCTTTTAGAAGGGTCCTGGGAGGTTCTAGAAGGGTCTGGAGGCTTTTAGAAGGGTCCTTGGGGGCTCTAGAATGGTCTGGGGACCATTAGAGGGGACCTTGGGGCCTCTAGAAGGGTCTGGGGGCGTTTAGAATTGTCCTGGGGAGTTCTGATGGGTCTGGGGCCTTTTAGAAGGGTCCAGGGGGGCTCTAGAAGGGTCTGGGGGCTTTTAGAAGGGTCCAGGGGGGCTCTAGAAGGGTCTGGGGGCTTTTAGAAGGGTCCTGTGGGGCTCTAGAAGGGTCTGGGGGCTTTTAGAAGGGTCCAGGGGGGCTCTAGAAGGGTCTGGGGGTTTTAGAAGGGCCCTGGGAGGCTCTAGAAGAGTCTGTGGGATTTTAGAAAGATCCGGGGAGGGTCTAGAAGGGTCTGGGGGCTTTTAGAACGGTCCTGTGGGGCTCTAGAAGGGTCTGGGGGCTTTCAGAAGGGTCCTGGGTGGCTCTAGAAGTGTCTGGGGGCTTTTAGAAGGGTCCCGGGCGGCTCTAGAATGGTCTGGGGGCTTTCAGAAGGGTCCTGGGGGCCTCTAGAAGGGTCTGGGTGCTTTTGGAAGGGTCCTGGGGGGCTCTAGAATGGTCTGGGTGCATTTAGAAGGGTCCTGGGTGTCTCTAGAAGGGTCTGGGTGCTTTCAGAAGGGTCCTGGGGGGCTCTAGAAGGGTCTGGCGGCTTTTAGAATGATACGGAGAGGCTCTAGAAGGGTCTGGGGCCTTTTAGAAGGGTCCTGGGGGGCTCTAGAAGGGTCTGGAGGCTTTTAGAAGGGTCCTGGTGGGCTCTAGAAGGGTGTGGGGGCTTTTAGAAGGGTCCTGGGGGCATCTATAAGGCTCTGGTGGCATTTATAAGGGTCCTGGCGGCCTCTAGAATGGTCTGGGGGATTTTAGAAGGGTACTGGGAGGCTCTAGAAAGGTCTGGGTGCTTTTAGAAGGATCCGAGGAGGGTCTAGAAGGGTCTGGGGGCTTTTAGAAGGGTCCTGGGGGGCTCTAGAAGGGTCTGTGGGATTTTAGAAGGGTCCAGGGGGGCTCTAGAAGGGTCTGTTTGCTTTTAGAAGGGTCCTGGGGAGCTCTATAAGGGTCTGGGTGCTTTTAGAGGGGCCCTGGATGTCTCTAGAAGTGTCTGGGGGCTTTTAGAAGGGTCCTGGGAGGCTCTAGAATGTTCTGGGGGCTTTTAGATAAGTCCTAAGGGGCTCTAGAATGGTCTGGGGTCTTTTAGAAAGGCCCTGGGGGGCTCTAGAAGGGTCTGGGGGCTTTCTGAAGGGTCCTGCGGGCCTCTAGAATAGTCTGGAGGCTTTTAGAAGGGTCCTTGGGTCTCTAGAAGGGTCTGGGGTATTTTAGAAGGATACTGTGGCCTCTAGAATGGTCTGGGGTCTTTTAGAAGGGTCCTGGGAGGCTCTAGAAGGGTCTGGGGGCTTTTAAAAGGGTCCTGGGAGGCTCCAGAAGGGTCTGGGGGCTTTTAGAATGTTCCCGGGGTGGCTCTAGAAGGGTCTGGAGTCTTTTAGAAGGGTCCTGGGGGGCTCTAGAAGGGTCTGGGTGCTTTTAGAAGGGTCCTGGGGAGCTCTAGAATGGTCTGGGGGCTTTCAGAAGGGTCCTGGGGGCCTCTAGAAGGGTCTGGAGGCTTTTAAGAGGGTCCCGGGGGGCTCTAGAAGGGTCTGGGGGCTTTCAGAAGGGTCCTTGGGGGCTCTAGAAGGGTCTGGGGGCTTTTAGAAGGGTCCTGGGGGCCTCTAGAAGGGTCTGGGGTCTTTTAGAAGGGTCCTGGGAGGATCCAGATTAGTCTGAGTGCTTTTAGAAGGATCCAGGGAGCCTCTAGAAGGGTCTGGCGGCTTTTAGAAGGGTCCTGGGGTGCTCTAGAAGGGTCTGGGGGCTTTTAGAATGATACGGGGAGGCTCTAGAAGGGTCTGGGGGCTTTTAGAAGGATCCAGGGAGCCTCTAGGAGGGTCTGGGTGCTTTTAGAAGGATCCGGGGAGGGTCTAGAAGGGTCTGGGGGCTTTTAGAAGGGTCCTGGGGGGCTCTAGAAGGGTCTGTTGGCTTTTAGAAGGGTCCTGTGGAGCTCTAGAAGGGTCTGGGTGCTTTTAGAGAGACCCTGGGTGTCTCTAGGAGTGTCTGGGGGCTTTTAGAAGGGTCCTGGGGGGCTCTAGAATGGTATGGGGGCTTTTAGAAGAGTCCTAGGGGGCTCTAGAATGGTCTGGGGTCGTTGGGAAGGGCCCTGGGGGGCTCTAGAAAGGTCTGGGGTCTTTCAGAAGGGTAATGCGGGCCTCTAGAATAGTCTGGAGGCTTTCAGAAGGGTCCTGGGGGGCTCTAGATGGGTCTGGGGGCATTTAGAAGGGCCCTGGGGGGCTCTAGAAGGGTCTGGGATATTTTAGAAGGATCCTGGGGGCCTCTAGAAGGGTCTGGGGTCTTTTAGAAGGGTCCTGGGAGGCTCTAGAAGGGTCTGGGGGTTTTTAGAAGGGTAATGAGGGGCTCAAGAAGGGTCTGGGGTCTTTTAGAAGGGTCCTGGGAGGCTCTAGAAGGGTCTGGGGGCTTTTAGAAGGGTCCCGGCGTGCTCTAGAAGGGTCTGGGAGCTTTTAGAAAGGTCCTGGGGGGCTCTAGAAGTGTCTGGGTTCTTTTAGAAGGGTCCTGGGGAGCTCTAGAACGGTCTGGGGGCTTTCAGAAGGGTCCTGGGGGCCTCTAGAAGGGTCTGGAGGTTTTTAAATGGGTCCCGGGTGGCTCTAGAAGGGTCTGGGGGCATTTAGAAGGGTCCTGGAGGTCTCTAGAATGGTCTGGGGGCTTTAAGAAGGTTCCTGGAGGTCTCTAGAATGGTCTGGGGGCATTTAGAAGGGTTCTGGGGGGCTCTAGAATGGTCTGGGGGCTTTTAGAAGGGTCCTGGGAGGAACCAGATTGGTGTGGGTGGTTTTAGAAGGATCCAGGGAGCCTCTAGAAGGGTCTGGGGGCTTTTAGAAGGATCCGGGGTGGCTCTAGAAGGGTCTGGCGGCTTTTAGAAGGGTCCTGGGGTGCTCTAGAAGGGTCTGGGGGCTTTTAGAATTATACGGGGAGGCTCTAGAAGGGTCTGGGGGCTTTGAGAAGGATCCAGGGAGCCTCTAGAAGGGTCTGGGTGCTTTTAGAAGGATCCGGGGAGGGTCTAGAAGTGTCTGGGGGCTTTTCAAAGGGTCCTGGGGGGCTCTAGAAGGGTCTGTGGGATTTTAGAAGGGTCCTGTGGAGCTCTAGAAGGGTCTGGGTTCTTTTAGAGGGACCCTGGGTGTCTCTAGATGTGTCTGGGGGCTTTTAGAAGGGTCCTGGGGGGTCTAGAATGGTATGGGGGCTTTTAGAAGAGTCCTAGGGGGCTCTAGAATGGTCTGGGGTCGTTTGGAAAGGCCCTGGGGGGCTCTAGAAAGGTCTGGGGTCTTTCAGAAGTGTCCTGCGGGCCTCTATAATAGTCTGGATGCTTTTAGAAGGGTCCTGGGAGGCTCTAGAAGGGTCTGGGGGCATTTAGAAGGGTCCTGGGAGGCTCTAGAAGGGTCTGGGACTTTTAAAAGGGTCCTGGGAGGCTCTAGAAGGGTCTGGGGGCTTTTATAAGGGTCCTGGGGTGCTCTAGAAGGGTCTGCGGGGCTTAAGAGGGGCCCTGGGGGACTCTAGAAGGGTCTGGGGGCTTTAAGAAAGGTCCTAGGGGGCTCTAGAATGGTCTGGGTGCTTTTAGAATTGTCCTGGGGAGCTCTAGAAGGGTCTGGGGGCTTTTCGAATGGTCCTGGGAGGCTCTAGAAGGGTCTGAGGGCTTTTAGAAGGGTCCTGTAGGGTCTCTAGGAGGGTCTGGGGGCTTTTAGAAGGGTCCTGTGGGGCTCTAGAAAGGTCTGGGGGCTTTTAGAAAGGTCCTGGGGGGCTCTATAAGGGTCTGGGGGCTTTTAGAGTGGTCGGGGGAGGCTCTAGAAGGGTCTGGGGGATTTTAGAATGGTCCAGGGAGCCTCTAGAAGGGTCTGGGTGCTTTTAGAAGGGCCCTGCGGGGCTCTAGAAGGGTCTGGGTGATTTCAGTAGTGTCCTGTTAGTCTCTAGAAGGGTCTGGGTGCTTTCAGAAGGGTCCTGGGTGGCTCTAGAATGTTCTGGGGGCTTTCAGATGGGTCCTGGGGGCCTCTAGAAGGGTCTGGGGCGTATTAGAAGGGTCCTGGGGGGCTCTAGAAGGGTCTGGGGGCTAATAGAAGGGTCCTGGGGTGCTCTAGAAGGGTCTGGGTGCTGTTAGAAAGGTCCTGGGTGGCTCTACAAGTGTGTGAGGGCTTTTAGAAGGGTCCTGGGGGGCTCTAGAAGGGTCTGGGGGCTTTTAGAATGATACGGGGAGGCTCTAGAAGGGTCTGGGAGCTTTTAGAAGGATCCAGGGAGTCTCTAGAAGGGTCTGGGTGCTTTTAGAAGGATCCGGGGAGGGTCTAGAAGTGTCTAGGGGCTTTTCAAAGGGTCCTGGGGGGCTCTAGAAGGGTCTGTGGGATTTTAGAATGGTCCTGTGGAGCTCTAGAAGGGTCTGGGTTCTTTTAGAGGGACCCTGGGTGTCTCTAGATGTGTCTGGGGGCTTTTAGAAGGGTCCTGGGGGGTCTAGAATGGTATGGGGGCTTTTAGAAGAGTCCTAGGGGGCTCTAGAATGGTCTGGGGTCGTTTGGAAAGGCCCTGGGGGGCTCTAGAAAGGTCTGGGGTCTTTCAGAAGTGTCCTGCGGGCCTCTATAATAGTCTGGATGCTTTTAGAAGGGTCCTGGGAGGCTCTAGAAGGGTCTGGGGGCATTTAGAAGGGTCCTGGGGGGCTCTAGAAGGGTCTGGGACTTTTAAAAGGGTCCTGGGAGGCTCTAGAAGGGTCTGGGGGCTTTTATAAGGGTCCTGGGGTGCTCTAGAAGGGTCTGCGGGGCTTAAGAGGGGCCCTGGGGGACTCTAGAAGGGTCTGGGGGCTTTAAGAAAGGTCCTAGGGGGCTCTAGAATGGTCTGGGTGCTTTTAGAATTGTCCTGGGGAGCTCTAGAAGGGTCTGGGGGCTTTTCGAATGGTCCTGGGAGGCTCTAGAAGGGTCTGAGGGCTTTTAGAAGGGTCCTGTAGGGTCTCTAGGAGGGTCTGGGGGCTTTTAGAAGGGCCCTGCGGGGCTCTAGAAGGGTCTGCGTGCTTTCAGTAGTGTCCTGGGGGTCTCTAGAAGGGTCTGGGTGCTTTCAGAAGGGTCCTGGGTGGCTCTAGAATGTTCTGGGGGCTTTCAGATGGGTCCTGGGGGCCTCTAGAAGGGTCTGGGGGGTATTAGAAGGGTCCTGGGGGGCTCTAGAAGGGTCTGGGGGCTAATAGAAGGGTCCTGGGGTGCTCTAGAATGGTCTGGGTGCTGTTAGAAAGGTCCTGGGTGGCTCTACAAGTGTGTGAGTGCTTTTAGAAGGGTCCTGGGGGGCTCTAGAAGGGTCTGGGGGCTTTTAGAAGGGTCCTGGGGGGCTCTAGAAAGGTCTGGGGGCTTTTAGAAGGCTCCTGGGAGGCTCTAGATGAGTGTTGGGTCTTTGAGAAGGATCCTGGGGGTTTCTAGTAGGTTCTGGGGTCTTTTAGAAGGGTCCTGGGGGGCTCTAGAAGGGTCTGGGGGATTTTAGAAGGGTCTTGGGAATTTGAGAAGGGTTCTGGGGGCTCTAGAAGGGTGTGGGGACTTCTAGAAGGGTCCTGGGGGGCTCTAGAATGGTCTGGGGGCTTTTATAAGGGTCCTGGAGGGCTCTAGAATAGTGTGGGTGCTTTTAGAAGGGTCCTGGGGGGCTCTAGAAGGGTCTGGGGTCTTTTAGAATGGTCCTGGTGGGCTCTAGAAGAGTGTGGGTGCTTGTAGAGGGGTCCTGGGGGGCTCTAGAAAGGTCTGGGTGCTTTTCGAAGGGTCCTGGGGGGCTCTAGAAGGGTCTGGGGGCTTTTAGAAGGGTCCTGGGGGTCTCTAGAAGGGTCTGGGGGTGTTTAGAAGGGTCCTGGGGGGCTCTATAAGGGTCTAAGTGCTTTTAGAATGGTCCTGAGAGGATCTAGAAGGGTCTGCGCCTTTTACAAGGGTCCTGAAGGGCTCTAGTAGGGTCTGGGGCATTTTAGAAAGGGTCCTCGGGGGCTCTAGAAGGGTCTGGAGTCTTTTAGAAGGGTCCTGGGGGGCTCTAGAAGGGTCTGGAAGCTTTTAGAAGGGTCCTGGGGGGCTCTAGAAGGGTCTGGGGGCTTTTAGAAGAGTACTGATAGGCTTTAGAAGGATCTGGGGCTTTTAGGAGGGTCCTGGGAGTCTCTAGAAATGTCTGGGTGCTTTTAGAAAGGGCCCTTGGGGACTCTAGAAGGGTATGGGTTCTTTTCGAAAGGCCCTGGGATGCTCTAGAATTGTCTGGGGGCTTTTAGAAGGATCCAGGGGGGATCTCAAAGGGTCTGGGGGCTTTTAGAAGGGTCCTGGCGGGCTCTAGAAGGGTCTGGGTGCGGTTAGAAAGGCCCCCTGGGCTTCTAGAAGGGTCTGGCGGCTTTCAGAAGGGTCCTGGGAGTTTCTGGAAGGGTTTGTGGTCTTTAAAAGGTTCCTGGTGTCTTTTAGAAGGGTCTGGGGGCTTTTAGAATGGCCCTGGAGGTCTCTAGAAGGGTCTGGGAGGTTTTAGAAGGGTCCTGGGGGGCTCTAGAAGGGTCTGGGTGCTTATAGAAAGGCCCTGGGGGGCTCTAGAAGGGTCTGGGTGCTTTTAGAAGGGACCTGTTTGGTTCTGGAAGGGTCTGGTGTCTTTAAAAATGGTCATGGGTGGATCTAGAAGTGTCTGGGGGCTTTATAGAAGGGTCCTGGGGGTCTCTAGAAGTGTCTGGGGGCTTTTAGAAGGGTACTGTGAGGTTCTGGAAGTGTCTGGGGCCTGTAAAAAGAGTCCTGGGGGGCTCTAGAAGGGTCTGTGTTCTTTTAGAAAGGCCCTGGAGGGCTATAGAAGGGTCTGGGGTTTTTAGAAGGGTCTTGGGGGGCTCTAGAAATGTCTGGGTGCTTTTAGAAGGGTCCTGAGAGGGTCTAGAATGGTCTGGGGGCTTTTAAAATGGTCCTGGGTTTGTCTAGAAGGGTCTGGGGGCTTTTAGAAGGGTCCTGGGAGGCTCTAGAAAGGTCTGGGTGCTGTTAGGAGGGGCCTGAGGGGATGTTGAGCGGTCTGAGGGCTTTTACAAGGGCCCTTGAAGGTCCTAGGTTGGCCTAACTCTAACCCTAACCCTAACCCTAACCCTAACCCTAACCCTAACCCTAACCCTAACCCTAACCCTAACCCTAATCCTAACCCTAACTCTAACCCTAACCCTAACCCTAACCCTAACCTTAACCCTAACCCTAACCCTAACCCTAACCCTAACCCTAACCCTAACCCTAAACCTAACCCTAACTCTAACCTTAACCCTAACCCTAACCCTAACCCTAACCATAACCCTAACTCTAACCCTAACCCTAACCCTAACCCTAACCCTAACCCTAACCCTAACCCTAACCCTAACCCTAACCCTAACCCTAACCATAACCCTAACTCTAACCCTAACCCTAACCCTAACCCTAACTCTAACCCTAACCCTAACCCTAACCCTAACCTAACCCTAACCCTAACCCTAACCCTAACCCTAACCCTAACCCTAACCCTAACCCTAACCCTAACCCTAACCCTACCTCTAACCCCTAGAAGTATCTGGGGGCTTTTAGAAGAGTCCTTGAAAGATCTAGGAGGGTCGAGGGTCTCTAAAAAGGTTCCTAAGGGGCTCTGGAATGGTCTGGGGCCTTTTAGAACGGTCCTCGGTGGCTCTAGAAGGGTCTAGGGTATTGTAGAAGGGTCCTAAGGGGGTTTAGTAGGGTCTGGGGGGCTTTATAAGATTTTGGGGGCCTTTATAAGGTTTTGGGGGGCTCTAGAAAGTCCGGGGGCTTTGAGAAGCACACTGGGGTCTCTAAAAGGGTCTGGGGGATTTTAGAATGTTCCTGGGGGCTCTAGACGTGTCTGGGTGCTTTTAGAAGGTTCCTGGGGGGCTCTAGAAGGGTCTGGGTGCTTCTAGAGCAAAAATTTTAATTTTGCACATTTGGGGAATTCGCAGGGGTCAGCACACCCGGAGTGCAAAGGATGAGCCGGGCCTGGGAAACCCACCTGCCTGATCCTGGTGTCTCCCTGCAGGTGAGTACAAAGGCCCCAGACCCTTTAGAGCCTTTTAGGGACCTTCTAAAAGCCCCCAGACCATTCTAGAGCCCCCCAGAACCCTTCTAAAAGCCCCCAGACCCTTCTGGAGACATTCAGGGTCCTTCGAAAAGCCCCCAGACCCTTCTGGAGACCTTCAGGGTCCTTTGAAAAGCCCCCAGACCCTTCTAGAGACGCCCAGGACCCTTCTAAAAGACCCCGAACCTTCTATAGCCACTCAGGACCCTTCTAAAAGCCACCAGAGCCTTCTAGATGCCCCCAGGACCCTTCTAAAAGCCCCCAGACCCCTATAGAGCACCCCAGGACAATTCTAAAAGCCTCCAGACCCTTCTAGAGCCCCCCAGGACCATTCTAAATGACCCCAGACCCTTCTAGAGCCTCCCAGGACCATTCTAAAAGACCCCAGACCCTTCTAGAGGCCCCCAGGACCCATCTAAAAGCCCCCAGACCCTTCTAGAGCTCCCCAGGACCATTCTAAAATCCCCCAGACCATTTTAGAGGCCCCCAGGACCCTTCTAAAAGACCCCAGACCCTTCTATAGCCACCCAGGACCATTCTAGAAGCACCCAGACCCTTCTAGAGGCACCTAGGACACTTCTAAAAGCCCCCAGACCCTTCTAGAGCCACCCAGGACCCCTCTAAAAGCACCCAGACCCTTCTAGAGGCCCCCAGGACCCTTCTAAAAGCCCCCAGACCCTTCCAGAGCCCCCGAGGACCCTTCTAAAAGCCCCCAGACACTTCTAGAGCCACCCAGGACCCTTCTAAAAGCCCCCAGACCCTTCTAGAGGCCCCCAGGACCCTTCTAAAAGCCCCCAGACCCTTCCAGAGCCCCGAGGACCCTTCTAAAAGCACCCAGACCCTTCTAGAGGCCTCCAGGACCATTCTGAAAGCACCCAGAACATTCTAGAGCCCCCCAGGACCCTTCTAAAAGCCCCCAGACCATTCTAGAGATCCCCAGGTCTCTTCTAAAAGCCCCCAGACCCTTCTAGAGCCCCCCAGGACCCTTCTAAAAGCACCCAGACCATTCTAGAGCCCACCAGGACCTTTCTAAAAGCCCCCAGACCCTTCTAGCGCCCCCCAGGACCCTTCTAATAGACCCAAGACCCTTCTAGAGCCACCCAGGACCCTTCTAAAAGCCCCCAGACCCTTCTAGAGCCCCCAAGGATCCATCTAAAAGCCCCCAGACCCTTCTAGACAGTCCCCGGATCATTCTAGAAGCACCCAGACCGTTCTAGATTCCCCCAGGACCCTTCTAAAAGCCTCCAGACAATTCTAGAACCCACCAGGACCCTTCTAAAAGCCCCCAGACCCTTCTAGAGCCCCCCAGGACCCATCTAAAAGCCCCCAGACCCTTCTAGAGGCCTCCAGGACCCTTCTAAAGCACCCAGACCCTTCTAGACCCTCCCCGAATCCTTCTAAAAGCACCCAGAACATTCTAGAGCCCCCCAGGACCCTTCTAAAAGCCTCCAGACCCTTCTAGAGCCTCCCAGGACCCTTCTAATATTCCCCAGACCGTTCTAGAGGCCCCCAGGACCGTTCTAAAAGACCCCAGACCCTTCTAGAGCCCCCCAGGACACTTCTCAAAGCACCCAGACCCTTATAGAGCCCCCCAGGACCCTTCTAAAAGCCCCCAGACCCATCTAGAGGCCCCCAGGTCTGCTCTTAAGGCCCCCCGTCACTTCTAGAGCACACCAGGACCCTTCTATTAGCCCCCAGACCCTTCTAGAGCCCCCCAGGACCCTTCTAAAAGCCCCAAGACCCTTCTAGAGCCTCCCTGGACCCCTCTAAAAGACCCCAGACCCATCTAGAGGCCCGCAGGACCCTTCTGAAAGACCCCAGAACATTCTAGAGCCCCCCAGGACCGTTCGAATAACACCCAGACAATTCTAGAGCCTCCCCGGATCCTTCTAAAAGCCCCCAGACCCTTCTAGAGGCACCCAGGACCCTTCTAAAAGACCCGAGACACTTCTAGAGCCCCCCAGGACCCTTCTAAAAGCCCCCAGACCCTTTTAGAGCCTCCCTGGACCCTTCTAAAAGCCACCAGACCCTTCTAGAGCTCCCCAGGACCCTTCTAAAATCCCCCAGACCCTTCTAGAGGCCCCAAGGGCCCTTCTAAAGGTCCCCAGACCCTTCTAGAGGCCCCCAGGATCCTTCTAAAAGACCCCAGACCCTTCTAGAGGCCACTAGGACCCACCTAAAAGCCCCCAGACCCTTCTAGAGCCACCCAGGACCCTTCTAAAAGCCCCCAGACCCTTCTAGAGCCACCCAGGACCCTTCTAAAAGCACCCAGACCCTTACAGAGGCCCCCAGGACCCTTCTATAAGCCCCCAGACCCTTCCAGAGCCCCCGAGGACCCTTCTAAAAGCCCCCAGACCCTTCTAGAGCCCCCCAGGACCCATATAATAGCACCTAGACCATTCTAGAGCCCCCCCGGACCCTTCTAATAGACGAAGACCCTTCTAGAGGCCCCCAGGACAATTCTGAAAGCTCCCAGACCCTCCTAGCGGCACCCAGGACCCTTCTAAAACCCCCAGACCCTTCTAGAGCCCCCCAGAACCCTTCTAAAAGCCCCCAGACCCTTCTAGAGCCCCCCAGGACCCTTCTAAAAGCCTCCAGACCCTTCTAGAGTCCCCCAGGACCCTTCTAGAGGCCCCCAGACCCTTCTAGAGCCCCCCAGGACCCTTCTAAAAGCACCCAGACCCTTCTAGAGGCACCCAGAACCCTTCTAAAGCCCCAAGACCCTTCTAGACCCTCCCCGGATCCTTCTAAAAGCCCCCAGACCCTTCTAGAGCCCCCCAGGACCCTTCTAAAAGCCTCCAGACCCTTCTAGAGCCTCCCAGGACCCTTCTAAAAAACCCCAGACCCTTCTAGACCCTCCCAGGACCCTTCTAAAAGCCCCCAGACCGTTCTAGAGGCCCCCAGGACCCTTCTAAAAGCCCCCAGACCCTTCTAGAGCCCCCCAGGACCCTTCTAAAAGCCCCCAGACAATTCTAGAACCCACCAGGACCCTTCTAAAAGCCACCAGACCCTTCTAGAGGCACCCAGGGACACTTTTAAGGCCCCCAGACCCTTCTAGAGGCCTCCAGGACCCTTCTAAAGCACCCAGACCCTTCTAGACCCTCCCCGAATCCTTCTAAAAGCACCCAGAACATTCTAGAGCCCCCCAGGACCCTTCTAAAAGCCTCCAGACCCTTCTAGAGCCTCCCAGGACCCTTCTAATATACCCCAGACCGTTCTAGAGGCCCCCAGGACCCTTCTAAAAGACCCCAGACCCTTCTAGAGCCCCCCAGGACACTTCTCAAAGCCCCCAGACCCTTATAGAGCCCCCCAGGACCCTTCTAAAAGCCCCCAGACCCATCTAGAGGCCCCCAGGTCTGCTCTTAAGGCCCCCCGTCACTTCTAGAGCACACCAGGACCCTTCTATTAGCCCCCAGACCCTTCTAGAGCCCCCCAGGACCCTTCTAAAAGCCCCAAGACCCTTCTAGAGCCCCCCTGGACCCCTCTAAAAGACCCCAGACCCTTCTAGAGGCCCCCAGGACCCTTCTGAAAGACCCCAGAACATTCTAGAGCCCCCCAGGACCGTTCGAATAACACCCAGACCATTCTAGAGCCTCCCCGGATCCTTCTAAAAGCCCCCAGACCCTTCTAGAGCCACCCAGGACCCTTCTAAAAGCACCCAGACCCTTACAGAGGCCCCCAGGACCCTTCTATAAGCCCCCAGACCCTTCCAGAGCCCCCGAGGACCCTTCTAAAAGCCCCCAGACCCTTCTAGAGCCCCCCAGGACCCATCTAATAGCACCCAGACCATTCTAGAGCCCCCCCGGACCCTTCTAATAGACGAAGACCCTTCTAGAGGCCCCCAGGACAATTCTGAAAGCTCCCAGACCCTCCTAGCGGCACCCAGGACCCTTCTAAAACCCCCAGACCCTTCTAGAGCCCCCCAGAACCCTTCTAAAAGCCCCCAGACCCTTCTAGAGCCCCCCAGGACCCTTCTAAAAGCCTCCAGACCCTTCTAGAGGCCCCCAGGACCCTTCTAGAGGCCCCCAGACCCTTCTAGAGCCCCCCAGGACCCTTCTAAAAGCACCCAGACCCTTCTAGAGGCACCCAGAACCCTTCTAAAGCCACAAGACCCTTCTAGACCCTCCCCGGATCCTTCTAAAAGCCCCCAGACCCTTCTAGAGCCCCCCAGGACCCTTCTAAAAGCCTCCAGACCCTTCTAGAGCCTCCCAGGACCCTTCTAAAAAAACCCAGACCCTTCTAGACCCTCCCAGGACCCTTCTAAAAGCCCCCAGACCGTTCTAGAGGCCCCCAGGACCCTTCTAAAAGCCCCCAGACCCTTCTAGAGCCCCCCAGGACCCTTCTAAAAGCCCCCAGACAATTCTAGAACCCACCAGGACCCTTCTAAAAGCCCCCAGACCCTTCTAGAGGCACCCAGGGACACTCTTAAGGCCCCCAGACCCTTCTAGAGGCCTCCAGGACCCTTCTAAAGCACCCAGACCCTTCTAGACCCTCCCCGAATCCTTCTAAAAGCACCCAGAACATTCTAGAGCCCGCCAGGACCCTTCTAAAAGCCAC
The DNA here is from genome assembly GCA_033459285.1 of Clamator glandarius. Taxonomy (NCBI): domain Eukaryota; kingdom Metazoa; phylum Chordata; class Aves; order Cuculiformes; family Cuculidae; genus Clamator; species Clamator glandarius. The sequence goes on along the minus strand of JAUNZM010001118.1, from coordinate 21,715 downwards.
CAGACCCTTCTAGAGCTCCCCAGGACCCTTCTAATATACCCCAGACCGTTCTAGAGGCCCCAAGGGCCCTTCTAAAGGTCCCCAGACCCTTCTAGAGGCCCCCAGGAGCCTTCTAAAAGACCCCAGACCCTTCTAGAGGCCACTAGGACCCTCCTAAAAGCCCCCAGACCCTTCTAGAGCCACCCAGGACCCTTCTAAAAGCCCCCAGACCCTTCTAGAGACCCCCAGGACCCTTCTAAAAGCACCCAGACCCTTACAGAGGCCCCCAGGACCCTTCTATAAGCCCCCAGACCCTTCCAGAGCCCCCGAGGACCCTTCTAAAAGCCCCCAGACCCTTCTAGAGCCCCCCAGGACCCATCTAATAGCACCCAGACCATTCTAGAGCCCCCCAGGACCTTTCTAAAAGCCCCCAGACCCTTCTAGCGCCCCCCAGGACCCTTCTAATAGACCCAAGACCCTTCTAGAGCCACCCAGGACCCTTCTAAAAGCCCCCAGACCCTTCTAGAGCCCCCAAGGATCCATCTAAAAGCCCCCAGACCCTTCTAGACAGTCCCCGGATCATTCTAGAAGCACCCAGACCGTTCTAGATTCCCCCAGGACCCTTCTAAAAGCCTCCAGACAATTCTAGAACCCACCAGGACCCTTCTAAAAGCCCCCAGACCCTTCCAGAGCCCCCCAGGACCCATCTAAAAGCCCCCAGACCCTTCTAGAGGCACCCAGAACCCTTCTAAAGCCCCAAGACCCTTCTAGACCCTCCCCGGATCCTTCTAAAAGCCCCCAGACCCTTCTAGAGCCCCCCAGGACCCTTCTAAAAGCCTCCAGACCCTTCTAGAGCCTCCCAGGACCCTTCTAAAAAACCCCAGACCGTTCTAGAGGCCCCCAGGACCCTTCTAAAAGACCCCCAGAACCCTTCTAGAGCCCCCCCAGGACACTTCTCAAAGCACCCAGACCCTTATAGAGCCCCCCAGGACCCTTCTAAAAGCCCCCAGACCCCATCTAGAGGCCCCCAGGTCTGCTCTTAAGGCCCCCCGTCACCTTCTAGAGCACACCAGGACCCGTCTAAAAGCCTCTAGACCCGAGGCCTCCAGGACCCTTCTAAAGCACCCAGACCCTTCTAGACCCTCCCCGAATCCTTCTAAAAGCACCCAGAACATTCTAGAGCCCCCCAGGACCCTTCTAAAAGCCTCCAGACCCTTCTAGAGCCTCCCAGGACCCTTCTAATATACCCCAGACCGTTCTAGAGGCCCCCAGGACCCTTCTAAAAGACCCCAGACCCTTCTAGAGCCCCCCAGGACACTTCTCAAAGCCCCCAGACCCTTATAGAGCCCCCCAGGACCCTTCTAAAAGCCCCCAGACCCATCTAGAGGCCCCCAGGTCTGCTCTTAAGGCCCCCCGTCACTTCTAGAGCACACCAGGACCCTTCTATTAGCCCCCAGACCCTTCTAGAGCCCCCCAGGACCCTTCTAAAAGCCCCAAGACCCTTCTAGAGCCCCCCTGGACCCCTCTAAAAGACCCCAGACCCTTCTAGAGGCCCCCAGGACCCTTCTGAAAGACCCCAGAACATTCTAGAGCCCCCCAGGACCGTTCGAATAACACCCAGACCATTCTAGAGCCTCCCCGGATCCTTCTAAAAGCCCCCAGACCCTTCTAGAGCCACCCAGGACCCTTCTAAAAGCACCCAGACCCTTACAGAGGCCCCCAGGACCCTTCTATAAGCCCCCAGACCCTTCCAGAGCCCCCGAGGACCCTTCTAAAAGCCCCCAGACCCTTCTAGAGCCCCCCAGGACCCATCTAATAGCACCCAGACCATTCTAGAGCCCCCCCGGACCCTTCTAATAGACGAAGACCCTTCTAGAGGCCCCCAGGACAATTCTGAAAGCTCCCAGACCCTCCTAGCGGCACCCAGGACCCTTCTAAAACCCCCAGACCCTTCTAGAGCCCCCCAGAACCCTTCTAAAAGCCCCCAGACCCTTCTAGAGCCCCCCAGGACCCTTCTAAAAGCCTCCAGACCCTTCTAGAGGCCCCCAGGACCCTTCTAGAGGCCCCCAGACCCTTCTAGAGCCCCCCAGGACCCTTCTAAAAGCACCCAGACCCTTCTAGAGGCACCCAGAACCCTTCTAAAGCCACAAGACCCTTCTAGACCCTCCCCGGATCCTTCTAAAAGCCCCCAGACCCTTCTAGAGCCCCCCAGGACCCTTCTAAAAGCCTCCAGACCCTTCTAGAGCCTCCCAGGACCCTTCTAAAAAAACCCAGACCCTTCTAGACCCTCCCAGGACCCTTCTAAAAGCCCCCAGACCGTTCTAGAGGCCCCCAGGACCCTTCTAAAAGCCCCCAGACCCTTCTAGAGCCCCCCAGGACCCTTCTAAAAGCCCCCAGACAATTCTAGAACCCACCAGGACCCTTCTAAAAGCCACCAGACCCTTCTAGAGGCACCCAGGGACACTCTTAAGGCCCCCAGACCCTTCTAGAGGCCTCCAGGACCCTTCTAAAGCACCCAGACCCTTCTAGACCCTCCCCGAATCCTTCTAAAAGCACCCAGAACATTCTAGAGCCCCCCAGGACCCTTCTAAAAGCCTCCAGACCCTTCTAGAGCCTCCCAGGACCCTTCTAATATACCCCAGACCGTTCTAGAGGCCCCAGGACCCTTCTAAAAGACCCCAGACCCTTCTAGAGCCCCCAGGACACTTCTCAAAGCCCCCAGACCCTTATAGAGCCCCCCAGGACCCTTCTAAAAGCCCCCAGACCCATCTAGAGGCCCCCAGGTCTGCTCTTAAGGCCCCCGTCACTTCTAGAGCACACCAGGACCCTTCTATTAGACCCCAGACCCTTCTAGAGCCCCCCAGGACCCTTCTAAAAGCCCCAAGACCCTTCTAGAGCCCCCCTGGACCCCTCTAAAAGACCCCAGACCCTTCTAGAGGCCCCCAGGACCCTTCTGAAAGACCCCAGAACATTCTAGAGCCCCCCAGGACCGTTCGAATAACACCCAGACCATTCTAGAGCCTCCCCGGATCCTTCTAAAAGCCCCCAGACCCTTCTAGAGGCACCCAGGACCCTTCTAAAAGACCCGAGACACTTCTAGAGCCCCCCAGGACCCTTCTAAAAGCCCCCAGACCCTTTTAGAGCCTCCCTGGACCCTTCTAAAAGCCACCAGACCCTTCTAGAGCTCCCCAGGACCCTTCTAAAATCCCCCAGACCCTTCTAGAGGCCCCAAGGGCCCTTCTAAAGGTCCCCAGACCCTTCTAGACGCCCCCAGGAGCCTTCTAAAAGACCCCAGACCCTTCTAGAGGCCACTAGGACCCTCCTAAAAGCCCCCAGACCCTTCTAGAGCCACCCAGGACCCTTCTAAAAGCCCCCAGACCCTTCTAGAGACCCCCAGGACCCTTCTAAAAGCACCCAGACCCTTACAGAGGCCCCCAGGACCCTTCTATAAGCCCCCAGACCCTTCCAGAGCCCCCGAGGACCCTTCTAAAAGCCCCCAGACCCTTCTAGAGCCCCCCAGGACCCATCTAATAGCACCCAGACCATTCTAGAGCCCCCCCCGGACCCTTCTAATAGACGAAGACCCTTCTAGAGGCCCCCAGACAATTCTGAAAGCCCCCAGACCCTCCGAGCGGCACCCAGGACCCTTCTAAAACCCACAGACCCCTTCTAGAGCCCCCCAGAACCCTTCTAAAAGCCCCCAGACCCTTCTAGAGCCCCCCAGGACCCTTCTAAAAGCCTCCAGACCCTTCTAGAGGCCCCCAGGACCCTTCTAGAGGCCCCCAGACCCTTCTAGAGCCCCCCAGGACCCTTCTAAAAGCACCCAGACCCTTCTAGAGGCACCCAGAACCCTTCTAAAGCCCCAAGACCCTTCTAGACCCTCCCCGGATCATTCTAAAAGCCCCCAGACCCTTCTAGAGCCCCCCAGGACCCTTCTAAAAGCCTCCAGACCCTTCTAGAGCCTCCCAGGACCCTTCTAAAAAACCCCAGACCCTTCTAGACCCTCCCAGGACCCTTCTAAAAGCCCCCAGACCGTTCTAGAGGCCCCCAGGACCCTTCTAAAAGCCCCCAGACCCTTCTAGAGCACCCCAGGACCCTTCTAAAAGCCCCCAGACAATTCTAGAACCCACCAGGACCCTTCTAAAAGCCACCAGACCCTTCTAGAGGCACCCAGGGACACTCTTAAGGCCCCCAGACAATTTTAGAGCACCCCAGGACCCTTCTAAAAGCACCCAGACCCTTCTAGAGCACCCCAGGACCCTTCTGAAAGCACCCAGAACTTTCTAGAGCCCCACAGGACCCGTCTAAAAGTACCCAGACCCTTCTAGAGACTCCCAGGACCCTTCTAAAAGCCCCCAGACCCTTCTAGAGACGCCTAGGACCATTCTAAAAGCCCCTAAACCCTTCTAGAGCCCCCCATGACCATTCTAAAAGCACCCAGACCCTACTAGGGCCTCCCAGGACATTTCTAAAAGCCCCCAGATCCTTCTAGAGCCCCCCAGGATCCTTCTAATAGCCCCCAGACCTTCTAGAGGTTCCCAGGACCCTTCTAAAAGCACCCAGACCCTTCTAGAGCCCCCCAGGACTTTCTACAAGCCCCCAGATCCTTCTAGAGCCCCCCAGGATCCTTCTAATAGCCCCCAGACCTTCTAGAGGCTCCCAGGACCCTTTTAAAAGCCCCCAGACCCTTCTAGAGACCTCCAGGACCCTTCTAAAAGCCCCCAGACCCTTCTAGAGCCCCCCAGGACCCTTCTAAAAGCCTCCAGACACTTCTATAGGCCCCCAGGACCGTTCCAATTGCCCCCAGACCCTTCTAGAATACACCAGGACCCTTCTAAAACCCCCAGACCCATCTAGAGGCCACCAGGACCCGTCTAAAAGCACCCAGACCCTTCCAGATCCACCCAGGACCCTTCTAAAAGACCCAGACCCTTCTAGAGCCTCCCAGGACCCTTCTAAAAGCCTCCAGACCCTTCTAGAGCCTCCCAGGACCCTTCTGAAAGCCCCCAGACCCTTCTAGACCCTCCCAGGACCCTTCTAAAAGACCCCAGACCCTTCTAGAGGCCCCCAGGACCCATCTAAAAGCCCCCAGACCCTTCTAGAGCCCCCCAGGATCCTTCTAAATGCCCCCAGACCATTCTAGAGAACCCCAGGACCCTATTAAAGCACCCAGACCCTTCTAGATCCTCCCAGGACCCTTCTAAAAGCCTCCAGACCCTTCCAGATCCACCCAGGACCCTTCTAAAAGACCCAGACCTTTCTAGAGCCTCCCAGGACCCTTCTAAAAGCCTGCAGACCATTCTAGAGCCTCCCAGGACCCTTCTAAAAGCCCCCAGACCCTTCTAGAGCCTCCCAGGACCATTCTAAAAGCCCCCAGACCCTTCTAGAGGCCCCCAGGACCCTTCTAAATGACCCCAGACCGTTCTAGAGGCCCCCAGGACCCTTCTAAAAGCCCCCACACCCTTCTAGAGCCCCCCAGGGCCCTTCTAAAAGCCCCCAGACCCTTCTAGAGTAACCCAGGACCCTATAAAAGCCCCCAGACCCTTCTAGAGCCACCCAAGGACGCTTCTCAAAGACCCCAGACCGTTCTAGAGTCCCCGAGGACCCTTCTAAAAGCACCCAGACCCATCTAGAGGCCCCCAGGGCCCCTCTTATGGTCCCCCATCACATCTAGATCACCCCAGGACCCTTCTAAAAGCACCCAGACCCTTCTAGAGCACCCCAGGACCATTCTAAAAGCGCCAAGACCCTTCTAGAGCCCCCCAGGACCCTTCTAAAAGACCCCAGAACCTTCTAGAGACCCCCAGGACCCTTCTGAAAGTACCCAGAACCTTCTAGAGACCCCCAGGACCCGTATAAAAGTACCCAGACCCTTCTAGAGACCCCCAGGACCATTCTAAAAGCCCCCAGACCCTTCTAGAGGCCCCCAGGACCCTTCTGATAGCACCCAGAACCTTCTAGAGCCCCCCAGGATCCTTCTAAAAACACCCAGACCCATCTAGAGCCACCCAGGACCGTTCGAAAAACCCCCAGACCCTTCTAGAGCCCCCCCGGATCCTTCTAAAAGCACCCAGACCTTTCTAGAGGCCCCCAGGACCATTCTAAAAGCGCCAAGACCCTTCTAGAGCCCCCCAGGACACTTCTAAAAGACCCCAGAACCTTCTAGAGACCCCCAGGACCCTTCTGAAAGCACCCAGAACCTTTTAGAGCCCCCCAGGACCCGTATAAAAGTACCCAGACCCTTCTAGAGACCCCCAGGACCATTCTAAAAGCCCCCAGACCCTTCTAGAGGCCCCCAGGACCCTTCTAAAAACACCCAGACCCATCTAGACCCACCCAGGACCGTTAGAAAAACCCCCAGACCCTTCTAGAGCCACCCCGGATCCTTCTAAAAGCACCCAGACCCTTCTAGAGGCCCCCACGACCATTCTAAAATCCCCCGACCCTTCTAGAGCCTCCCTGGACCCTTCTAAAAGCCTCCAGACCCTTCTAGAGCCTCCCTGGACCCTTCTAAAAGCCACCTGACCCTTCTAGATCCCCCCAGGACCCTTCTAAAAGCCTCCAGACCCTTCTAGAGCCTCCCAGGACCCTTCTAAAAGCCCCCAGACCCTTCGAGACCCTCCCAGGACCATTCTAAAATTACCCAGACCGTTCTAGAGGCAACCAGGACCCTTCTAAAAGACCCCAGACCATTCTAGAGCCCCCCAGGACCCTTCTAAAAGCCCTCAGACCCTTCTAGAGCCCACCAGGACCCTTCTAAAAGCCACCAGACCCTTCTAGAGGCACCCAGGACCCTTCTAAAAGACCCCAGACCCTTCTAGAGCGCCCCAGGACCATTCTTAAAGACCGCAGACCCTTCTAAAGCCCCCCAGGACCCTTCTAAAAGACCCCAGACCCTTCTACACCCTCCCCGGATCCTTCTAAAAGCCCCCAGACCCTTCTAGAGCCCCCCAGGGCCCTTCTAAAAGCGGCCAGACACTTCTAGAGCCTCCCTGAATCCTTCTATAAGCCCACTGACCCTTCTAGAGGACCCCAGCACCCTTAACAAAGCCCCCAGATCCTTCTAGAGCCCCCCAGGACCATTATAAGAGCCCACAGAATATTCTAGAGGCCCCCAGGACCACTCTTAAGGCCCCCAGACCCTTCTACAGGCCCCCAGGACCCTTCTAAAAGCCCCCAGACCCTTCTAGAGCCCCCCAGGACCCTTCTAAAAGCACCCAGACCCTTCTAGAGCCCCCAGGACCCTTATAAAAGCACCCAGACCCTTCTAGAGCCTCCCCGGATCCTTCTAAAAGCCCACTGACCCTTCTAGAGCGACCCAGGACCATTCTGAAAGCCCCCAGGCCCTTCTAGAGCCCCCCCCGACCCTTTTAAACAACCCCAGACCATTCTAGACACTCCCAGGATTCTTCTGAAAGCCACCAGACCCTTCTAGATTCTCCCAGGACCCTTCTAAAAGCCCCCAGACCATTCTAGAGACCCCCAGGACCCTTCTAAAAGCACCCAGACATTTCTAGAGGCCCCTAGGACCGTTCCAAATGCCCCCAGAACCTTCTAGAGCCCCCCAGGACCCTTCTAAAAGAACCCAGACCCTTCTAGAAGCACCCAGGACCCTTCTAAAAGCCCCTAGACCCTTCTAGAGCCTCCCAGGAACCTTCTAAAAGCCACCAGACCCTTCTAGAGCCCCCCAGGACCCTTCTAAAAGCCCCCAGACCCTTCTAGAGGCCCCAAGGGCCCCTCTAAAGGTCCCAGACCCTTCTAGAGCCCCCCAGGACCCTTCTAAAAGCCCCCAGACCCTTCTATAGCACCCCAGGACCATTCTAAAAGCCCCAAGACCCTTATAGAACTTCGCTGGACCCTTCTAAAAGACCCCAGAACCTTCTAGAGGCCCCCAGGAGCCTTCTGAAAGCCCCCAGAACCTTCTAGAGCCCCCCAGGTCCCTTCTAAAAGCCCCCAGACCCTTCCAGAGCCCCACAGAACCCTTCTGAAAGCCCCCAGACCCTTCTAGAGCCCCCAGAATACTTCTAAAAGCCTACAGAACCTTCTAGATCCCCGCAGGAACCTTCTAAAATCCCCAGACCCATCTAGAGCCCCCCAGGACACATCTAAAAACACCCAGACCGTTCTAGAGCCCCCCAGGACCCTTCTAAAATCCCCCAGACCCTTCTAGAGCCTCCAAGGACCCTTCTTAAAGACACCAGACAATTCTAGAGCCCCCCAGGACCATTCTAAAAGCCCCCTGACACTTCTAGAGGTCTCCAGGACCCTTCTAAAAGCCCCCAGATATTTCTAGAGACCCCAGGGACCCTTCTAATAGCCCCCTGACACTTCTAGAGCCTCCCCGGATCCTTCTAAAAGCCCCCAGACCCTTCTAGAGCCCGCCAGGACGCTTTTAAAAGCCTCCAGACCCTTCTAGAAGCACACAGGACCCTTCTAAAAGCACCTAGACCCTTCTAGAGCTCCCCAGGACACTTCTAAATGCCCCCAGACCTTTCTAGAGCCACCCAGGACCCTTCTAAAAGCCCTCAGACTCTTCTAGAGGTCCCCAGGACCCTTCTAAAAGACCCCAGATATTTCTAGAGCACCCCAGGACCATTCTAAAAGCCCCTAGACCCGTCTAGAGCCTCCCAGGACCCTTCGAAAAGCACCCTGACCCTTCTAGAGCACCCCAGGACCATTCTAAAAGCCCCCTGACCCTTCTAGATCCACCCAGGACCCTTCTAAAAGCCCCCAGACCCTTCTAGAGGCCCCAAGGGCCCCTCTAAAGGTCCCCAGACCCCTTCTAGAGGCTCCAGTACCCTTCTAAAAGCACCCAGACCCTTCTAGAGGCCACTAGGACCCTTCTAAGAGACCCCAGACCCTTCTAGAGCCACCCAGGACCCTTCTAAAAGCCCCCAGACCCTTCTAGAGCCCCCCAGGACCCTTCTAAAAGCTCCCAGACCTTTCTAGAGGCCCCCAGGTCCCTTCTAAAAGCCTTCAGACCCATCTAGAGGCCCCCAGGACCCTTCTAAAAGCCCCCAGACCCTTCTAGAGCCCCCCCCGGACCATTCTAAAAGCTCCCAGACCTTTCTAGAGCCCCCCAGGACCCTTCTAAAAGACCCCAGATATTGCTAGACCCCCCAGGACCCTTCTAAAAGACCCTAGACCCTTCTAGAGCCCCCCAGGACCATTCTAAAAGACACCAGACCCTTCTAGAGTCCCCCAGACCCTTCAAGATGCCCCCAGGACATTTATAAAAACACCCAGACCATTCTAGAGTCTAACAGGACCCTTCAAAAAGCACCCAGACCCTTCTAGAGGCCCCAGGACCCTTCTAAAAGCCCCCAGACCTTTCTAGAGGCACCCAGGACCCTTCTAAAAGACCCCAGACCCCTCTAGAGCCCCCCAGGACCCATCTAAAAGACCCCAGACCCTTCTACACCCTCCCCGGACCCTTCTAAAAGCCCCCAGACACTTCTAGACCCTCCCCGGATCATTCTAAAAGGCCCCAGACCATTTTACAGCCTCCCAGGACCCTTCTAAAAGCCTCCAGACACTTCTAGAGCCCCCCAGGATCCTTCCAAAAGCCCCCAGACCCTTCTAGAGGCACCCAGGACCCTTCTAAAAGCCCCCACACCCTTCTAGAGGCCCCCAGGACACTTCTAAAAGCCCCAGACCCGTCTATAGCCTCCCAGGACCATTATAAAACCCCCCAGACCTTTCTAGAGGCCCTCAGGGCCCCTCTAAAGGTCCCCAGGCCCTTCTAGAGCCACCCAGGACCCTTCTAAAGGTCCCCAGACCCTTCTAGAGCAACCCAGTACCCTTCTAAAAGCCCCCAGACCCTTCTAGAGCCCCCCAGGACCCATCTAAAAGACCCCAGGACATTCTAGAGATCCCCAGGACCCTTCTAAAAGCCCCCAGAGCCTTCTAGAGCCCCACAGGACCCTTCTAAAAGCCCCCAGACCCTTCTAGAGCCCCCCAGAATACTTCTAAAAGCCTACAGAACCTTCTAGATCCTGCCAGGAACCTTCTGAAAGCCCCCAGACCCATCTAGAGCCCCCCAGGACACATCTAAAAACACCCAGACCCTTCTAGAGCCCCCCAGGACCCTTCTAAAAGACCCCAGACCCTTCTAGAGCACCCCAGGGCCCTTCTAAAAGCCCCCAGACCCTTCTAGAGCCTCCCAGGACCCTTCTAAAAGACACCAGACACTTCTAGAGCCCCCCCGGACCATTCTAAAAGACCCCAGATCCTTCTAGAGCCCCCCAGGACCCTTCTAAAAGACCCCAGACCATTCTAGATGCCCCCTGGACCCTTCTAAAAGACCCTAGACCCTTCTAGAGCCCCCCAGGACCATTCTAAAAGCCCCCAGACCCTTCTAGAGCCCCCCAGGACCATTCTAAAAGCCCCCTGACCCTTCTAGAGCCACCCAGGACCCTTCTAAAAGCCCCTAGACATTTCTAGGAGCCCCCAGGACACTTCTAAAAGCCCCCAGACCCTTCTAGAGCCCCCCAGGACCCTTCTAAAAGCCCTCAGACCTTTCTAGAACCACCCAGGACCCTTCGAAAAGCACCCAGACCCTTCTAGAGCCACCCAGGACCCTTCTAAAAGAACCCAGATATTTCTACAGCCCCCCAGGACCATTCTAAAAGCCACCATACCCCTCTAGAGCCTCCCAGGGCCCTTCGAAAAGCGCCCTGACCCTTCTAGAGCCCCCAGGACAATTCTAAAAGACAGCAGACACTTCTAGAGCCCCCCCGGACAATATTAAAAGCACTATGACCCTTCTAGAGCAACCCAGTTCCCTTCTAAAAGCACCTAGACACTTCTAGAGCCCCCCAGGACCCTTCTAAAAGCACCCAGATATTTCTAGAGCCCCAGAGACCCTTCTAATAGCCCCCAGACACTTCTAGAGCCTCCCCGGATCCTTCTAAAAGAACCCAGACACTTCTAGAGCCCGCCAGGACCCTTCTAAAAGCCTCCAGACCCTTCTAGAATCACCCAGGACGCTTCTAAAAGCTCCTAGACCCTTCTAGAGTCTCCCAGGACCCTTCTAAAAGCCACCAGACCTTTCTAGAGCCTCCAGGACGCTTCGAAATGCACCCAGACCCTTCTAGAGCCCCCCAGGACCCTTCTAAAAGACCCCAGACCCATCTACACCCTCCCCGGACCCTTCTAAAAGACCCCAGACCCTTCTAGAGGCCCCCAGGACCCTTCTAAAAGCCCCCAGACCCTTCTAGAGCCCCCCAGAACCCTTCTAAAAGCACCCAGACCCTTCTAGAGCCTCCCCGGATCCTTCTAAAAGGACACTGACCCTTCAAGAGCGACCAAGGACCCTTCTGAAAGCCCCCAGACCCTTCTAGAGCACCCCAGGACCCATCTAAAAGCCCCCAGACCATTCTAGACACTCCCAGGATACCTCTAAAAGCCCCCAGACCCTTCTAGAGCCCTCCAGGACACTTCTAAAAGCCACCAGACCCTTCTAGAGCCCCCCAGGACCCATCTAAAAGCCCCCAGACCATTCTAGAGGCCCCCAGGACCCTTCTAAAAGCACCCAGACCCTTCTAGAGGCCCCAGGACCGTTCTAAAAGAACCCAGACCCTTCTAGAGCCACCCAGGTCCCTTCTCAAAGACCCCAGACCCTTCTAGAGCCCCCCAGGTCCCTTCTAAAAGCCCCAAGACCCTTCCAGAGCCCATCTGGAACATTCTAAAAGACACCAGACCCTTCTAGAGTCCCCCAGACCCTTCAAGATGCCCCCAGGACATTTATAAAAACACCCAGACCATTCTAGAGTCTAACAGGACCCTTCAAAAAGCACCCAGACCCTTCTAGAGGCCCCAGGACCATTCTAAAAGCCCCCAGACACTTCTAGACCCTCCACGGATCATTCTAAAAGCACCCAGACCATTTTACAGCCCCCCAGGACCCTTCTAAAAGCCTCCAGACACTTGTAGAGGCACCCAGGACCCTTCCAAAAGCTCCCAGACCCTTCTAGAGACCCCCAGGACCCTTCTAAAAGCCCCCACACCCTTCTAGAGGCACCCAGGACCCTTCTAAGAGGCCCACACCCTTCTAGAGGCCCCCAGGACCATTCTAAAAGCCCCCAGACCTTTCTAGAGGCCCTCAGGGCCCCTCTAAAGGTCCCCAGACCATTCTAGAGCGCCCCAGGACCCTTCTAAAAGCCCCCAGACTCTTCTAGAGCCCCCCATGACCCTTCTAAATGCCCCCAGACCATTCTAGAGCCTCCCAGGACCCTTCGAAAAGCACCCTGACCCTTCTGGAGCCGCCCAGGACCATTCTAAAAGACACCAGACCCTTCTAGAGCCACCCAGGACCCTTCTAAAAGACCCCAGACCTGTCTAGAGCCACCCAGGACCCTTCGAAAAGCACCCAGACCCTTCTAGAGCCCCCCAGGACCCTTCTAAAAGCCACCAGACCCTTCTAGAGCCCCCCAGGACCCTTCTAAAAGCCCCCAGATATTTCTAGAGCCCCCAGGGACCCTTCTAATAGCCCCCTGACACTTCTAGAGCCTCCCCGGATCCTTCTAGAAGCACCCAGGACCCTTCTAAAAGTCCGTAGACCCTTCTAGAGCTACCCATTACCCTTCTAAAAGCCACCAGACCCTTCTAGAGCCCCCCAGACCCTTCTAAAAGCCCCCAGACCCTTCTAGAGGCACCCAGGACCCTTCTAAAAGACCCCAGACCCCTCTAGAGCCCCCCAGGACCCTTCTAAAAGACCCCAGACCCTTCTACACCCTCCCCGGACCCTTCTAAAAGCCCCCAGACCCTTCTAGAGCCCCCCAGGGCCCTTCTAAAAGCAGCCAGACACTTCTAGAGCCCTTAGGACCCTTTTAAAAGTACGCAGACCCTTTTAGAAGCCACCAGGATTATTCTAAAAGCCCCCAGACACTTCTAGAGAGACAAGGACTCTTCCAAAAGACCCCAGAACCTTCTAGAGCCTCCCAGGACAATTCTAAAAGCTCCCAGACCCTTCTAGAGCCCCCAGGACCATTCTAAAAGCCACCACACCATTCTACAGCCCCCCAGAGCCCTTCTAAAAGCCCCCAGACCATTCTAGAGGACCCCAGCACCCTTCTCAAAGCCCCAAGATCCTTCTAGAGCCCCCCAGGACCATTTTAAAAGCCCCCAGACCATTCTAGACACTCCCAGGATCCATCTAAAAGCCCCCTGACCCTTCTAGAGCCCCCCAGGACCGTTCCAAATGCCCCCAGGCCCTTCTAGAATACACCAGGACCCTTCTAAAAGCTCCCAGACCCATCTAGAGGCCACCAGGATCCGTCTAAAAGCCCCCAGACCCTTCCAGATCCACCCAGGACCCTTCTAAAAGACCCCAGACCTTTTTAGAGCCACCCAGGACCCTTCTAAAAGCCCCCAGACCTTTCTAGAGCCTCCCAGGACCCTTCTAAAAGCACCCAGACCCTTCTAGAGACCCCCAGGACCCTTCTAAAAGACCCCAGACCCTTCTACACCCTCCCCGGACCCTTCTAAAAGACCCCAGATTCTTCTAGACCCTCCCCGGATCATTCTAAAAGACCGCAGACCCTTCTAGAGCCCCTAGGGCCCTTCTAAAAGCAGCCAGACACTTCTAGAGGCTACCAGGCCCCGTCTAAAAGTCCGCAGACCCTTTTAGAAGCCACCAGGATTCTTCCAAAACCCCCCAGACGCTTCTAGAGACACCAGGACCCTTCCAAAAGCCCCCAGAACCTTCTAGAGCCTCCCAGGACAATTCTAAAAGACCCCACACCCTTCTAGAGCCCCCCAGAACCCTTCTAAGAGTCCCCAGACACTTCTAGACGCCCCCAGGACCGTTCTAAAAGCCCACAGACCATTCTAGATAACCCCAGGGCCCCTCTTAGGGCCCCCAGACCCTTCTAGAGCACCCCAGGACCCTTCTAAAAGCCCCCAGACACTTCTAGAGCCCCCCAGGACCCTTCGAAAAGCCCCCAGACCCTTCTAGAGCTCCCCAGGACCCTTTTAAAAGCCCCCAGACCCTTCTTGAGCCGCCCAGGACCATCTAAAAGCACCCAGACCATTCTAGAGACCTCCAGGACCCTTTTAAAAGTGCCCAGACACATCTAGAGCCCACCAGGACCCTTCTAAAAGCGTCCAGACCCTTCCAGAGGCCCCCAGGACCCTTCTAAATGCACCCAGACCCTTCTAGAGCCCACAAGGACCATTCTAAAAGATTCCAGACCCTTCTAGAGCCTCCCAGGACCCTTCTAAAAGCCCCCAGACCCTTCTATAGCCTCCCAGAACCCTTCTAAAAGCACCCAAACCCTTCTAGAGCCCCCCAGGGCCCTTCTAATAGCTCCCAGACCATTCTAGAGCCCCCTAGCTGCATTCTAATAGCCCCCAGACCATTCTAGAGGCCCCCAGGACTCTTCTGAAAGCCTAGAAGTGTCTGGGTGCTTTTAGAACGGTCCTGGGGGGCTCTAGAAGGGTCTGGGGGATTTTAGAAGGGTCCTTGGGGGCTCTATAATGGTCTGGGGGCTTTTAGAAGGGTCCTGTGGGGATCTAGAAAGGTGTGAGGGCTTTTAGAAGGGTCCTGGGGGCATCTAGAAGGGTCTGAGGGATTTTAGAATGGTCCTGGGAGGCTCTAGAAATGTCTGGGTGCTTTTAGAAGGATCCGGGGAGGGTCTAGAAGAGTCTGGGGGCTTTTAAAAGGGTCCTGGAGGTCTCTAGAAGGGTCTGGGTGCTTTTAGAAGGGTCCTGGGGGGCTCTAGAAGTGTCTGGGGGCTTTTAAAAGGGTCCTGGGGTGCTCTAGAAGTGTCTGGGAGCTGTCAGAATGGTCCTGGAGGCCTCTAGAATGGTCTGGAGGCTTTTAGATGGGTCCTGGGGGGCTGTAGAAGGGTCTGGGGGCATTTAGAAGGGTCCTGGGGGCCTCTAGAAGGGTCTGGGGGCTTTTTGAAGGGTCCTGGGGGCCTCTAGAATGGTCTGGGGTCTTTTAGAAGGGTCCTGGGAGGCTCCAGATGGATCTGGGTGCTTTTCGAACTATCCAAGTTGGGACTAGAAGGGTCTGGGAGCTTTTAGAAGGGTCCTGGGATGCTCTAGAAAGGTCTGGCGGTTTTGAGAAGGGTCCTGGGGGCCTCTAGAAGGGTCTGGGGGCTTTTTGAAGGATACGGGGTGGCTCTAGAAGGGTCTGGGGGATTTTTGAAGGGGCCTGGGGCGCTCTAGAAGGGTCTGGGGGCTTTTAGAATCGTATTGGGGGGCTCTAGAAGGGTTTGGGGCTTTTAGAAGGGTCCTGGGGGCATCTAGATGGCTCTGGGGGCATTAGAAGGGTCCTGGGGGCCTCTAGAAGGGTCTGAGGGATTTTAGAAGGGTCCTAGGAGGGTTTAGAAGGGTCTGGGTGATTTTAGAAGGATCCGGGGAGGGTCTAGAAGGGTCTGTTGGATTTTAGAAGGGTCCTGGGAGCTCTAGAAGCGTCTGGAGGATTTTCTAAGGGTCCTGTGGGGCTCTAGAAGGGTCTGTTGTCTTTTAGAAGGGTCCTGGGGAGCTCTAGAATGGTCTGGGGGCTTTCAGAAGGGTCCTGGGGGGCTCTAGAAGGGTCTGGGGGCTTTTAGAAGGGTCCTGGGGAGCTCTAGAATGGTCTGGGGGCATTTAGAAGAGACCTGGGGTTCTCTAGAATGGTCTGGGGGATTTTAGAAGGGTCCTGGGGGGCTCTAGAAGGGTCTGGTTGCTTTCAGAAGGGTCCTGCGGGCCTCTAGAAGGTTCTTGAGGCTTTTAGAAGGGTCCTGGGGGGCTCTAGAAGGGTCAGGGGGCTGTTAGAAGAGTCCTGGGGGGCTCTATAAGGGTCTGGAAATCTTTTAGAAGGGACCTGGGTGCCTCTAGAAGGGTCTGGGGTCTTTGGGAAGGGTATTAGGTGCCTCTAGAAGGGTCTGGGGGCTTTTAGAAGGGTCCGTGGAGGTTCTAGAAGGGTCTGGGGGCTTTTAGAAGGGTCCTGGGGGGCTCTAGAAGGTTCTGGGGGCTTTTAGAAGGATCCGGGGAGGGTCTAGAAGGCTCTGGGGGCTTTTAGAAGGGTCCTGTGGGGCTCTAGAAGGGTCTGGTGGCTTCTAGAAGGGTCCTTGGGGGATCTAGAAGGGTCTGGGGACCATTAGAGGGGCCCTGGGTGCCTCTAGAAGGGTCTGGGGGATTTTAGAAGGATCCTGGGGGCCTCTAGAATGGTCTGGGGGCTTTTAGAATGGTCCTGGGGGGCTCTAGAATAGTCTGGGGGCTTTTAGATGGGTCCTGGGGGGCTCCAGAATGGTGTGAGGGCTTTTAGAAGGGTCCTGGATGCATCTAGAATGGTCTGGGGGCTTTTAGAAGGGTCCTGGGGGCCTCGAGAAGGGTCTGAGGGATTTTAGAAGGGTCCTGGGAGGCTCTAGATTGGTCTTGGTGCTTTTAGAAGGGTCCTGGGGGTCTCTAGAAGTGTCTGGGGGCTTTTAGAAGGGTCCTGGGGGGATCTAGAAGGGTCTGGGGGCTTTTAGAAGGGTCCTGGGGCCTATAGAAGGGTCTGGGGGCATTTAGAAGTGTCCTGGGGGGCTCTAGAAGGGTCTGGCGGCTTTTAGAAGGGTCCTGTGTGGCTCTAGAATGGTCTGGGTGCTTTTAGAAGGGTCCTGGGGGGCTCCAGAAGGGTTGTGAGTGCTTTTAGAAGGGTCCTGGGGACATCTAGAAGGTTCTGGGGGATTTTAGAAGGGTCCTGGGGGCCTCGAGAAGGGTCCTGGGTGCTTTTTAGAAGGATCCGGGGACTGTCTAGAAGGGTCTGGAAGCTTTTAGAAGGGGTCATGGGGGGCTCAAGAAAGGTCTGGGTGCTTTTTAGAAGGGTCCTGGGGAGCTCTAGAAGGGTCTGGGGTTTTTTAGAAGGGTCCGTGGAGGTTCTAGAAAGGTCTGGGTGCTTCTATAATGGTCCCTGGGGGGCTCTAGAAGTGTCTGGGGCCTTTTAGAAGTTTTCCGGGTAGGGTCCTAGAAGGCTCTGGGGGCTTTTTAGAAGGGTTCTTGGGGGATTTAGAAGTGTCTGGGGGACCATTAGAGGGGCCCTGGGTGCCTCTAGAAGGGTCTGGGGGATTTTAGAAGGATACTGGGGGGCGTCTAGAATGGTCTGGAGGATTTTAGAAGGGTCCTGGGGGGGCTCTAGAAGGGTCCTGAGGGCTTTTAGAAGGGTTCCTGGGGTCCTCCAGAAAGCTCCTGAGGGCTTTTAGAAGGGTCCTGGGGGGCATCTAGAATGGTCTCTGGGGCTTTTAGAAGGGTCCTAGGGGCCTCGAGAAGGGTCCTGAGGGATTTTAGAAGGGTCCTGGGTGGCTCTAGAAGGGTCTGGGTGCTTTTTAGAATGGTCCCTGGGGTGTCTAGAAGTGTCTTGGGGCTTTTAGAAGGGTCCCTGTGGGGCTCTAGAAAAGGTCTGGGGTCTTTTAGAAGGGTCCTGGGGGGGCTCTAGAAGGGTCTGGGGTGCATTTAGAAGGGTCCTGGGGGGCTCTATAGAAAGGGGTCTGGGGGCATTTAGAAGGGTCCTGGGGGGCTCTAGAAGGGTCTGGGGGCAATTAGAAGGGGTTGTGGGTCCTCTAGAAGGGTCTGGGGTTTTTTAGAAGGGTCCTGGGGGGCTCTAGAAATGTCCTGGGGGCTTTTTAGAAGGGTCCTGGGGGGCTCTAGAAGGGTCTGGGGTCTTTTAGAAGGGTCCTGGGGGGCTCTAGAAGGGGTCTGGGGTCATTTAGAAGGGTCCTTGGGGGGCTCTTGAAGGGTCTGGGATCTTTCAGAAGGGTCCTGGGTGGCTCTGGAAGAGTCTGGGAGCTTTCAAATGCGTCCTGCGGGCCTCTAGAAGGGTCCTGGGGGCTTTTAGAATGGTCCTGGGGGACTCTAGAAGGGTCTGGGGTCTTTCAGAAGGGTCCTGGGGGCCTCTAGAATGGTCCTGGGGGCTTTTAGAAGGGTCCTGGGGGGCTCTAGAAGGGTCTGGGGTCATTTAGAAGGGTCTTGGGGGGCTCTTGAAGGGTCTGGGATCTTTCAGAAGGGTCCTGGGTGGCTCTGGAAGAGTCTGGGAGCTTTCAAAAGCGTCCTGCGGGCCCTCTAGAAGGGTCTGGGGGGGTTTTTTGAATGGTCCTGGGGGACTCTAGAAGGGTCTGGGGTCTTTTAGAAGGGTCCTGGGGGGCTCCAGAAGGGTGTGAGTGCTTTTAGAAGGGTCCTGGGGGCATCTAGAAGGTTCTGGGGGATTTTAGCAGGGTCCTGGGGGCTCGAGAAGGGTCCTGAGGGATTTTAGAAGGGTCCTGGGAGGATCTAGAAGGGTCTGGGGTCTTTTAGAAGGATCCAGGGAGGGTCTAGAAGGGTCTGGGGGCTTTTAGAATGGTCCTGGGGGTTCTAGAAGGGGTCTGGGGGCTTTTTAGAAGGGTCATGGGGGGCTCTAGAAGTGTCTGGGGGCTTTTAGAAGGGTCCTGGGGAGATCTAGAAAGGTCTGGGGTCTTTTAGAGGGTACTGGGGGCTTCTAGAAGGGTCTGGGGGCTTTTAGAAGGGTCCTGTGAGGCTCTAGAAGGGTCCTGGGCCCTTTCAGAAGGGTCCTGGGAGGCTCTAGAAGGGTCTGGGGGCTTTTAGAAGGGTCATGGGGGGGCTCTAGAAGTGTCTGGTGGCTTTTAGAAGGGGTCCTGGGTAGCTCTAGAAGGGTCTGGGGTCTTTTAGAAGGGTACTGGGGGCTTCTAGAAGGGTCCTGGGGTCTTTTAGAAGGGTCCCTGTGGGGCTCTAGAAGGGTCCTGGGGTCTTTCAGAAGGGTTTCTGGGGGCCTCTAGAAGGGTCTGGGGGCTTTTAGAAGGGTCTTGAGGGGGTCTAGAAGGGTCTGGGATCTTTCAGAAGGGTCCTGGGTGGCTCTGGAATGGTTCTGGTGGCTTTTAGAAGGGGTACTGGTTGCTTCTAGAAGGGTCTGGGGGCTTTTAGAAGGGTCCTGTGGGGCTCTAGAAGGGTCTGGGGCCCTTTCAGAAGGGTTCTGGGGGCCTCTAGAAGGGGTCTGGGTGCTTTTTAGAAGGGTCCTGGGGGGCTCTAGAAGGGTCTGGGGGGCATTTAGAAGGGTCCTGGGGGGCTCTAGAATGGTCTGGGGGGCTTTTTAGAAGGATCCTGGGGGCCTCTAGAATGGTCTGGGGGCTTTTAGAAGGGTCCTGGGGGGCTCTAGAAAGGTCTGGGGGCTTTCAGAAGGGTCCTGGGGGGATCTAGAAGGGTCTGGGTGCTTTTAGAAGGCTCCTGGGGGGCTCTAGAAGGGGTCTGGGGGCTTTTAGAAGGGTCTTGGGGGGCTCTAGAAGGGTCCTGGGAGCTTTCAGAAGGGTCCTGGGTGGCTCTGGAGGGTCTGGGGGCTTTCAAAAATGGTCCCTGCGGGGACTCTAGAAGGGTCTGGGGGCTTTTTAGAATGGTACTGGGGGGGCTCTAGAAGGGTCTGGGGGCTTTTAGAAGGGTCCTGGGTGGCTCCAGAAGGGTGTGAGGGCTTTTAGAAGGGTCCTGGGGGCATCTAGAAGGCTCTGGGGTCTTTTAGAAGGATACTGGGGGCATCTAGAAGGGTCTCTGGGGGCATTTAGAACGGTCCTGGTGGGCTCTAGAATGGTCTGGGGGCTTTTAGAAGGAGGCCTGGGGGCCTCTAGAATGGTCCTGGGGGCTTTTAGAAGGGTCCTGGGGGGCTCCAGAATGGGTGTGAGGGCTTTTAGAAGGGTCCTGGGAGGATCTAGAAGGGTCTGGGTGCTTTTAGAATGATGCGGGGAGGGTCCTAGAAGGGTCTGGGGGCTTTTTAGAAGGGTCCCTGGGGGGCTCTAGAGGGGTCTGGGTGCTTTTAGAAGGGTCCTGGGAGTCTCTAGAAGGGGTCTGGGGGCTTTTAGAAGGGTGCTGTGCAGCTCTAGAAGGGTCCTGGGGGATTTTAGAAGGGTACTGGGGACCTCTAGAAGGGTCTGGGAACTTTTAGAAGGGTCCTGAGGGGCTCTAGATGGGTCTGGGGCCTTTTAGAAGGGTCTTGGGGGCCTCTAGAATGGTCTGGGGGCTTTTTAGAAGGGTCCTGGGAGGCTCCAGATGGGTCTGGGTGCTTTTTAGAACGATTTGGGGAGGGTCTAGAAGGGTCTGGGGGCTTTTAGAATGGTCCTGGGGGGCTCTAGAAAGGTTTGGGGGCTTTTAGATGGGTCCTGGTTGTCTCTAGAAGGGTATGGTGCTTTTAGAAGGATTCGGGGAGGCTCTAGAAGTGTCTGGCGGCTTTTAGAAGGGTACTGGGGGGCTCTAGAATGGTCTGGAGTATTTTAGAACGGTCCTGGGAGGGTCTAACAGGGTCTGGGGGCTTTTAGAAGGGTCCTGGGGGCATTTAGAAGGGTCAGGGGGCTGTTAGAAGGGTACTGGGGGGCTCTAGAATGGTCTGGGGGCATTTAGAAGGGTCCTGGGGGGCTCTAGAAGGGTCTGGGGACTTTTAGAAGGGTCGTATGGGGCTCTAGAAGGGTCTGGGGACTTTTAGAAGGGTCCTGGGGGGCTCTAGAAGGGTCTGGGGGCATTTAGAAGGGTCCTGAGGGGCTCTACAAAGGTCTGGGGGCTTTTAGATGGGTCCTGGGGGTCTCTAGAAGGGTATGGGGCTTTTAGAAGGATTCGGGGAGGATCTAGAAGGGTCTGGCGGCTTTTAGAAGGGTACTGGGAGGCTCTAGAATGGTCTGGAGTATTTTAGAAGGGTCCTGGGAGGGTCTAACAGGGTCTGGGGGCTTTCAGAAGGGTCCTGGGGGCATTTAGAAGGGTCAGGGGGCTGTTAGAAGGGTCCTGGGGGGCTCTAGAATGGTCTGGGGGCATTTAGAAGGGTCGTATGGGGCTCTAGAAGGGTCTGGGGACTTTTAGAAGGGTCCTATGGGGCTCTAGAAGGGTCTGGGGACTTTTAGAAGGGTCCTGGGGGGCTCTAGAAGGGTCTGGGGGCATTTAGAAGGGTCCTGGGGGCCTCTAGAAGTGTCTGCGGTCTTTTAGAAGGATCCTGGGAGGCTCTAGATAGGTCTGGGGGATTTTAGAAGGGTCCTAGGGGGTTCTAGAAGGGTGTGGGGACTTTTAGAAGGGTCCTGGGGGCATCTGGAATGGGTCTGAGGGATTTTAGAAGGGTCCTGGGTGGCTCTAGAAGGATCTGGAGGCTTTTAGAAGGGTCCTAGGGGGCTCTAGAAGGGTGTGGGGGCTTTTAGAAGGGTCCTGGGGGCATCTGGAAGGCTCTGGGGGCTTTTAGAAGGGTCCTGGGGGCCTCTAGAAGGGTCTGAGATTTTAGAGGGGTCCTGGGAGGATCTAGAATGTTCTGGGTGGTTTTAGAAGGATCCGGGGAGGGTCTAGAAGGGTTTGAGGGCTTTTAGAAGGGTCCTGGGGGTCTCTAGAAAGGTCTGGGTGCTTTTAGAAGGGTCCTGGGGGGCTCTAGAAGTGTCTGGGGGCATTTAGAACGGTCCTGGGTGCCTCTAGAAGGGTCTGGGGGCTTTTGGAAGGGTCCTGGGTGACTCTATAAGGGTCTGGGTGTTTTTATAGGGTCCTGGTGGTCTCTAGAAGGATCTGTGGGCTTTCAGAATGGTCCTGGGGGCCTCTAGAAGTGTCTGGGGGCTATTAGAAGCGTCTTGGTGTGCTCTAGAAGGGTCTGGAGCATTTAGAAGGGTCCTGGGGGGCTCTAGAAGGGTCTGGATTATTTTAGAAGGGTCCTGGGTGGCTCTAGAATGTTCTGGGGGCTTTTAGAAGCGTCCTGGGTGCCTCTAGAAGTGTCTGGGGGCTTTTAGAACGGTCCTAGGAAGCTCTAGAAAGGTCTGGCTTGGGACTTTTT